>JAHLSL010000015.1:29929331-29942977 GCA_025920805.1 Petroica traversi
CCATCCATCCATCCATCCATCCATCCATCCATCCATCCATCCATCCACCCCCTGTTACTCTCCTCAAAGGCTGAAGAATGGAGCTTGGCCCCTGCTGTTCACTGTTCAGAGCCCTTGAGACCACAGTTCTTGCACAGCCACAGGTTTTAGCTGAGAGTGGAGTCAGCTTTACCCTCCTCTGGGCTCTGATTGCTGATCCCTCCCTTAAATGCACAAATTCTGGCTGGGACTGGTGCCTCAGACCTCAAGGCAGGCTGAGCTGGGCAGACGTGGCACAGAGAAGGGCTGAGTGGCTCCTACTCCCACATGGATTATAGCTGGTGGATTCCAGAGGGAATCTGAGCTGGCAGTGTGATTGTCCCATGCAGTCAGAGACCTGAGCACAGCTTGATGCCTCTCCTGGCCTTGGGTCAAATATTTCCTTTGTGCAGACTCTCTGTATCATATTTACTTTTCATAATCTTCTGCTTTTATGCATTTTGAAGTGCTCAGCCGAGGGTGCTCTTTGTTTACCTTTGTTTTTTCACACCTTGTGATCACTTCTGTTCTTTCTGTCTCCCTTTCTAAGTCCAGGGGTGAAAATGTTGTAGCCCCTCAATTTTCATCAAGCTGATTATCCTCCTGGTTTCAGTGTTTTTATATTCCTGCTGGGCTATTCAGGGTACTCACAGCATCAGGTCTTGCAGGTTTTCCTTGCAGGCAGACTAAATAGAACTGGATAGGTACTGGTAATAAACTACAAATGGCACTGCTGGAAAAAAGATTATTCAGTTTCCTTAAACTCCTCTGTTTAGCTTTAATTCAGTTTCAGTGGGTTGCTATTTGCATAAATAAGTCCTCTATGCTTTTGACATTGGATGTCTCATAGTTGGTGTTAGGGAGGAAGGAGTGTGAGTTATTTCCCCAATGTGGAAAGACAAAGGGTTTTTTTCTTGACCTTGTTAGTTTAAAAAATTTATAACTAGATGAATAATTCCTCTGAACAATATCCTGTAACTCTAGGAAAAGATAAAAATTCCTCACTTAAATTAATTACATTTTGGAGCTCAGCATTTTTTAAATATTACTTTACCTCAAGTAATCCAACTAAAATTTAATTGAAGGATTGTTTAATTAAAAGTGGAGAAATAAAACAGTTGCAAAATTTTTTCCAACCTCAAAAAAATCTATAAATATAATTATTTTATCTCAAGAAAACCAGTGATGGGGAATTACAAAAAAAATCCTCCCCACA
This sequence comes from Petroica traversi, assembly GCA_025920805.1. NCBI lineage: Eukaryota > Metazoa > Chordata > Aves > Passeriformes > Petroicidae > Petroica > Petroica traversi. Next base: position 29,930,566 of record JAHLSL010000015.1, read on the forward strand.
TGGCTATTTCAGCTGTGCAGCTAAATGGAATAATTCACAATCAGAATTTACTCATGTCCTGGAAAATACATCTCATTTTTCACCTCAGGGGTCTGTTTCAGAAAGCAATGCCAGCAGTAAGATATTCACAGCTGCACAGTGGTAGCACACATGATTTCCACATGCCTCTCTATTAAATACTGGCTGTCAACTGTAATGGTTGGCAGGCATAAATGAGGACACTAATGGCTAAAATTTTGGGTATTCACAATTCCTTTTATAAATGAATATGCATTTCCTGTTTCTACAGGAAGCAGTTAATGCACAGTTCTTACATTTTCAAAGTACAGTTAAATCTTATCCTCATAAACTTGGGTTCTCCTGATGGGATCCACAGCTTTGGACCTCTCTTTAGTTCAGAACTTAATAGACTTCAGCTGTTGGAGCACTGGAGCACATAGTGATGATTAATTCAGTTCTCATCACACCCCAAAAAGGAGTATAATGCCAATAGCCCCATTTTATGTTCTAGTGTATGGCCTGAGAGTATTTTTGTGCTCATCTCCCAGTGAAATACATCTTAAACCTGCTGGCAGTATTAGACATCTCCTGTGGCAGCTGTAGAGGTGTGGGTACTCTTCAAAAAGACAGGAACACTAGGAGGAAGCAGCATCAGATAAGAATCCCATTCTTTCAGGAAGACACACACCAAAACCAGAGGTGTTCTAGGTTTGAGTCCCCCATTGGCGCTAACTTGGATCCTTCTGTCTTTAAGGTGCGTTCATTAGCAGAAGTAAAAGAAGTAGCCTGTCTAATTTCTGCTGGCTTTGTCTCATTTCTAGGAGATAGTTTTAAATTATTATTAAAGAAAAAAACTGAGAGCTTCATACAAAGCTAGTATTTTATGTTGAAGATGTTACGTGGATTAGATGGGACATAGAATCAGAGAGTCACAGAATCATGAAATGGTTTGGGTTAGAAAGGACCTTAAAAATAATTTTGTCCCACCCTCCTGCCATGGGCAGGGACACCTTCCACTATCCCAGGTTGCTCCAAGCCCCGTGCAACCTGGCCTTGAACATTCCAGGAGTGGAGCATTCATCTGAGTCAAGTCTCTGTGACACACAATTCTTCAGAACAAATGGAGTCATTGGACATTTTAATGTGTGTGGCAAATATAATTTTGTGCACACATTCGCTTTGCAGCTTCTGCAGTGATTTGTCTAAAAGGTTTCTCATCCACAAGTCCACACAGAAAAGTGATTCTATGTTTAACTTGCTGGGGGAGCCACACAGGGCAAAAGTTTTTATGTCTTTTGCATGAAAACTGACCTTATGCTGAGCTTGTGATACCTGCTGAACAGCCCTGGGGGGACAGACCACTGAGGGACACCAGATCATGAAAAGGAAAAGGAGAGTGATGGTGCTGTTTTGCAGAAAGAATAATCTAGTTAGAAAACAAAAGGTTGTAAAGAGTTACTGAGAGGGAAGATCAGCACAGAATGATGGAGGAAGAATTTTCCTTAGAAGGATATAAAGCAATTGGGGAATAATCTGAATCCTACATACAAAACATTGAGGAAGCTTCCTTCTGGTGAGGAGACAATCCAAAGGTTATCTGGTGAAAGAGGTCAGCTCCACTTCCTTTTTCTAAGAGAAAATTCAACTTTGAAAAAAGGAACTCTTACTGGCATATGCTACAGAGACTTGTTGCCTCTTTTAGGTTTGTGATAGATCGACGCTTTCGATGCTTTTGGAAGCCAGAGAATGTCTCATCATCAGATGCTGAGACTATTCTGTACCTAAAATAATAGGTATAAAAATAGCACCTGATGGAGCACAGATGTCTCCTTCCCTCCCACTCCCCAAAAGGGCAGGGAAGAGGCACTAGGATGGCTCCAGCTCTGGTGTGACTGCTCCTGAGAGCCCAGACACATTCAGCCTGCACAGCCACTCGGCTCCGTCAGCGTGACTCAGATTTTAAATTATGAGGGATGCATTTGCAATGTTCAAGGGTGCATTTTAAAGTCAAAGCAAGCTTGTAAAATGTCCAAATTTGTATATGCAGAGCTGTCTTGTGGCATGTACTTTCCGCTGTCTTCAATTACACTAATAAAATTTTCATTTAGGGAAAGAGGTTGGATATAAAAGTGGATAAGTTCTTTGAGTTCTTTTTTCTTTTTAGATTATTTATTAGTGATAACAACTAATGTACTGCTTAAGGGTAATGAATCTTATTAAACGCACTTTAAATTATCTCCTAAATTAATACAAGAGTGCAGTTCCAGTGCTAAAGACCCACATAGGACTGGCAGAGCAGCTAATATTTGCTTCTTATGAAAGACTCCACATTGCCTCCAGCTAAATTATGTATATCCAATCAAATTCTTGTCCCTAATAGAGATGTAACATATGTAAGCAGATTAAAATGTTATGTACTATTTCCAGAAGATGTCTATAGATTTCATTCAGGGTGTGCCTCTTCATTTCTTGCAGCCTCAATGTGATAACTTATTCAATCTTTATTTTTTTTAAACTTATTTCTCAGCATATTTATCAGACATTACTTGCTCCATGACACAGGTCAGTGTAATCATGCTGCATCAGTATGAGTGAAGGGATTTTGTCTTCAGGGATAGAGTTACTGCCTTAAGATGCAAATTTACTTTGGAGGTGAAAGTCAGAGTTCTAAAATGTAAGCAGTGTGTGCATATAGCTCCCTTAAGAACACACAACTTCTTATATTCCCCAGCTTCTCCAGCCAGTTTAGCCCAGTATCTGCCTAACTCCAGCTGCTCTTCTCTTCTCCCACCCCTGCTCTCATGAGCTTGGCTGTGGCTCTAGGGAAGTGTTGGATGTGACTGTAATAAGAGAATGCTCGATGGGAAGGGTTATTTGCATTCCCTTATTCCTGGGTATCCCATTAATATTCTGTCTTTGGAACACGCTGCCAGGTTTGAATTCCAAAGCATCTCTGTGTCTCCTGTGCACCACCAGAGGTGAGCTCCACACAAAGTCACTCTCATTTCAGCTTCTGAACATGAGAGAGAGAGATTTAAGGGAGGATTATTAGCAAAGAAAACTGAGGGAAAAGTCTGGGAAAGTGAGAAGATTTGTGGTAAGGTTTTATACTCAGAAAGGTTTCCTTTCCATATTGATGGAGTGAATAATTTCCTTTATCTCCTGTCACACGTAGTAACATTTTTGATAATGCAACAAATTTTTTTCAGTAGTGTGGAGGTTTCCTAAAACTCCTGTGACCAGAGTCAGGCTGTGCCTGCTGCCCAGGGTGCTGCTGAGTCTCCTGTGACACTAAAAAAAATTTCAGGTACTGCAAAGGAAAGGCTGACAAAGTTGTTGGACACAATCAAAATTACTAAAAAAACACATCAGGTGCAAAAAGATCCAAGAATTTTCATTTCTTCAGAGGCCACAATGGTCCAAAACTTTGTCATAAAATGAAATTTCTGTACTGACTTCAAATATAAATTAGTAGTTAACCATAAAATGCACATTAGAAATTCACTGAACCCATTTCAGCATGTGAATAATTTGTATAATTTCTGTTCTTTCTGGATGCTTAAAATTAATCCTTCCCTTGAATATTTCAGAAGTAGGTTACTCCCAATATTCTTTGGAAATAGATTTATTTCTTGGAACAGTAGTAAAGTTTTCTTTCTTTTTGTTAAAGTTTTCTTTAAACATTCTTTCATGTTTTCACCTTTTTCTTGGCAGTTGATGTATCACATTCAAACTTGTTTGTTTTCCAACCATCATGGTCATCAGCAGCCAATGTATTGCTCTGCTGGTTTTTCCTCTTCATAGTTAGTGCACAGAGCAATTTATTTCCATCTTGAGCTGTTCTAGCAGTACACATTTAGAACAGACTAATTAGAAATACATGGGCAAAGCAGCTGATGCCCAGACGTCTCCTGTATCCCCTCCTTGAAAATTCCCTGATTCATTTTCCATGATAAATTTTGCACTGAATTAACAAACCTGTGAGCACTTGCTCCGAGTGCTGTGGTGTGCTGCTTTCTGAGCTGATCACACACAGCCAGCTACCTCAGTTTTCATGGATTCTTGATTTTCCTGACTGCCTGACATACAAAATCTTTTCACACAGCAAACTCTTATTAAGGGCTGGTGCAGAAGCTCAGTGACCAAGACATGGGAAGATCCTCAGGTCATGGAATGGCCTTGCTGTAACAGAGAGCAGGAGACTCTGCCCAGGGATTCCACTGCAGGGCTCAGCCTTTCAGAGCTCGCCTCAGGTGAATACTCTTGTGGAGCCTGAACTGATGTACAAGAAAACAAGCAAAGTCAGGGGTTTATTATTTTTTATTATTTTTTTTTTATTAAGACAGGCTGAGAAATGTGGGGCTGTTCAGCCTGGAGAACAGAAGGCTTCAGGGAGATCTTTTAGCACCTTCCAATGCCCAAAAATGGGTCCTTGGAGAGGGACTTTGGACAAGGACCTGGAGAGACAGGACAAGGGGAATGGGTTCAAACTGCCAGAGGGCAGGGATGGATGGGATACTGGGAAGGAATTGTTCCCTGTGAGGGTGGGGAGGCCCTGGCACAGGGTGCCCAGAGAAGCTGTGGCTGCCCCTGGATCCCTGGAAGTGCCCCAGGCCAGGTTGGACGGGGCTTGGAGAAACCTGGGATAGTGAACGGTGTCCCTGCCCATGGCAGGGGATGGAATGGGATCATCCTTTAAGGTCCCTTCCAACCCAAACCACTCTGTGATTCTGTGGTTTGTGGAGCTGATGGGAATCAGTAGTTCCACCTGATCTGCAGTAGGAGTTGTCCGTGTTCTGCAGTTCTGAAATTCAGGTGTTATTTTATACTTCCATGCAGAAGTAGAGTTTCATGCACAAAGAAATCATCAAATTTCTGTGGAAAATTATAGATAGATTTTGTAAAACATTTTTTTATTATATTTCTGTAAAGCAAGATAACATCAATCCACACAAAAAGTGCCAAAAGAATTTGATGTCAGCATCATTAGGATATAAGTTATCTGTTACCTACGTACCCTTGTATTTATGGGTACATTGATAATTTTGATTTATAGCTGTGTTATCAGTTGGAATAATATTAATTTATTAAGAGTATCCCATAACTAATAAAATAAATATTAGGGAAAAAAAGGATCTCCTGGATAAAAAATGTGCCATAGGACAGGCCCTCCCCTTTAATGGTACAAAGACTGTGACCTCTTATAATAATTTTATCAATAATATATCAATTAAAGTTAAAGCTCCATTAATTATAAACTGGAGACTCAATCACGTCTTTCTTTAGAGTATAATGACACCTTGGCAATGAGAGGAATACTAGGTGGAGAATATGATTGATCAAATTGTTAAAAGTGTAAAAGTGAATTAGAACAAGAAAACAAGCTGCAGTATAATTGCAAGGGACTCATGCTACAAACTGTCACCTAGCTTTTGTGCCTAGAGAGGAATGACAAGAATAATAAATATGGGTTTATTTCCTCCTCAGTGAGGAGATTTCTCATTAAAAAATGTTCTACTTTTTTTTTTTCTATGCCATACTTTTTAACTCCCTTGCTGCTGCAGACCAAATATTTACAATATGCTGTTACTGCAGATTTGCATATGAAAAGCCAAGTGATGACTGGGAGATTTTTTTGTGTGGACAATCAAAATAATTTGTTTTGATTAAGGAGTAAAAGGGTTGACTTTAAATATCAAGTTAGGGTATGTAAGATGATATCCAAGAGATAGGAGTAAAATGTGGGGAGAGGGAAGAAGAAGAGAAGGAGGGAACAGGGTGGGGGAAGGGAGACAGAGATATTTCTTAGCGGGGACAGCATCCCACACACCACAGTGTCATTTACCTTTGTCTAATTCATCAGAGGTAATGTTGCATTGCATGAGCCGTGTTCAATTCCACTTAGGCAATTCACAAACTGCTCGAGCAGACATGACAAATTTTATGGATTTTTTTTTAACCTGAGTTTGGGAGTTGGATAAGATGATGCAGTAGAAAAGCCGGTTGTTATTCTCTCAGTGTAGTGTCTACAGAGCAGTTGTTAACACATGGGGATCTCAAACAGGATGGCAATGAGACACAAATACACCTCTGAATGGAGATTCCTCGTCTGACAGGAGCAGGTGATGCCATGAAGGCTCCTGCACTCGAGGAGCAAGGTGCTCCCTGGAGGATCTGGTGCCCTTTTACAGATTGGTCAACTGGATTGTGCTCAGTGATCAGCAAGGAGAGCTGGACTTGTTTTTCCCCTGGTAGATCAGCTGGTCACTTATGCTGGTATTTGTGATGAGTTTATACTCTCCTGTCTCTGCATCCGGTGTGTTTTTCACTCTTCGCAGAGGGAGCCTCAAGCATGACCTGAAATTAGACCCCTGACGGTGATGGATAAAGGGATGAAACCATTGCAGAACACCACTGGTTGAGGAAGTTTTCACTTCTTCTTTGCTGTGGCTCACAGTGGATTTAGGCAAAAGAAGTTTGCCATTCAGGGAGTAGCTTTTAAAATTCTGTCCTTTCCTAGAAATGGGTAGATAGTGCTTGCCAAACTTACAGCAATGCCTTGCCCATTTCACAGAAGACCTTAAACACAAAATATAAATTATGTTATATGCTAGGGCTCCACTACATCTGCCTTTACAAGAGATAACAGCACTGTGCACACCCAACACCCTACAGGTTTTTCTTCCTTTATGAATTTAGGCAGTTTTTCAAACAAAACATGTATTATGTATGCAGCGGGGGAAATGTCTGCTTCAGAAAAGCTGATGTCTCAGAGGTAAATGTGTATAAATGTTTATACATTTTTTAACACATATTATTTACCCAGAAGAGCACAACAGCTGCTTCAGAGTTGCTCTGGTCTCAGTGGTAAATAGGTATTTTGGCAGTTGCTCGAAACAGAAATGATTCTTTGGTTCCATTCCATTGTAGCCTCTCCACTTGTTATTCTAATGACTGTTCCAAAGGAATCAGGTGTCGGAGGAGATTGATTTCACTTCACGTGAGGCTTTGCATGGATTAGATTGGTACCTCCATGAAAAGCCCTGAGTAGAAGGCACCTTTTGTTTTCCATCCTGAGTCATAATTTAGTCTCTGCTCCCCCTTGACCTTGTGATTTGCATGGCCTTCAAAGAGAGATGAATTCTGTCCTATTCAGCCTCACCTGGGAGTGTTTGTGCAGGTGTTCACCAACTGCCCTCATCCCAGCTAGCAGCAGCAACCCAACTGCAATGGCAGAGCACTGTTTAAACCTGATTACTTGCCCTAGTCACTCTCCAGAACACCAGATGAGCTTGAAAGAAATCTCATTGCTCTGTCAGTGCTGAGAGAGAGACCAAATGCTCTCACACATGCTGCAGTGAGTGCACTGCTGGCTGGATTCACAACAATTGGTCAGATGCTTGAAGAGATAACCAGATACTTCTTCATCCTGCAGGAAAGCAGGAAGCTGCCCCCTCCAGCCTGCCCTGGGACACAGGGTTCCAGTGCCTCCCCAGTGGGCAGTTCCCAGGTTATTTTTACATTCAGGCCTACAGCCAATTGCTAATTAAGCCCCAAGTGCACACCGTGTGCATCGCTAATGCATCCGTGTGTTCTATTTTGTGATTCTCCTGGCTGTGCTCATTTGTTATAACACCAGCTCACTTTCCTGGCTAAAATCCTCTGCAGCAGCAGAGATGGTTGTTGGCTGGGATTCGTCCTGATGTGGTTTATGGCCTGAAGTTTATCGCAGAGATCTAATTTCTCTGGTAGCTGTTCCAGTTGTTTCCCCACAGCTTTCCAGCCTTCCAGTACTCACTGGGGCTTACAAGAAAATGGAAGAGGGACTTTTTCCAAGGGCAGGAAAATCACATAAAAATCACCCCTTTTTCTTAGGACAAGGGGGAATGGCCTTAAATTAAAAGAGGGAAGGTGGAGATTAGATATTAGGAAGAAGTTCTTTACTATAAGGGTAGTGAGGCCCTGGCACAGGGTGTCCAGAGAAGCTGTGGCTGCCCCTGGATCCCTGGAAGTGCCCCAGGCCAGGACGGGGCTTGGGGCAACCTGGGACAGTGGAATGTGTCCCTGCCCATGGCAGGGGGTGGAACTGGATGGGTTTTAGTGTCCCTTCCAACCCAAATCATTCTATGATTCCATGACCTTCATGGCTCTAAATAAACCACTTGAACTAATGGGAAGGAGTAGATTATACCACCTCTTTTGCCATTTGTGTTTGTCTGTGTCAAATGTGATTTCATTTTGCATAGAAAAGCAGTTCTCTGACATTTTCCTCCACTTCACAGACCACCACATTGGTGCAAACTCATTTTCACTGTGATTATAAATTCAGCTACAGAACAGATAAATGCAGCAGAATATGCATTGGGATGTTTTCTCTTAGCCTGTGTTAAGAGTATGATAAACTCCCCTAGAGGGATCCAGAGAGAGCTGAGGGCTCTTATGTTTTAAGCTGCCACAGAAGATTCTCCAGAGCTCATCTGGAGAACTCATCTTTGGGAATAAATGTGGTTCATTAAATCAACCACCAGAGTAAATGTTATGAGATGATCTATTAAAGCAAAGCTGCTTTCTTACATATCAGGACATAGAGGAAACAGAAATGTCATTGAATTTTTAAAAAATGCACTTTTTTGCTATTTATTCATGAACTATCTTAACATTCACTGGTTTTCTCACAGACTTATGTTAGGGGGTTTTTTTTGAGTATCATACTGAGTTTGGCAAATAATTAAAGCAAAAACGTTCATGGTGTTAAAAGGTCAGGTGGCTCAGAGAGCCAGTGATGAGATGAAGAAGTGATCATTGTGAAGTCACAGACTGAACAGAAAGTCATAAAGGATGTTCTTACACCAACTACAGTTTCAGGATGTATTTTAATTTTGTAGCCTTTCTTAGTCAGTGAAGAGCAGTAGTCACCTCCAGGAAGTAATTCATCTCACCCTTCACAGATACTGAGAAGGGATGGATATTGTCCCAGGAGGTGAATGCCACCCTCAAATTAGTTTTCCCAGTCTTAGAATTCTTCAGTAGCCAGCTGATACGAATGTGGAGCCTTCAGTGTGAGTTCATGCAGCATTCTGTATTCACAAACCAATATTACGGTTGCTGACAGCCTTAGATTAGATGAAAAGACAAGGCAAAGTGAACAAATGAAATATTTCATTCCTGCTGGAAGGTGGAGATCAGGAGAGATTAGCTCCTCTTAAAAGAGAGCTGTAGTCCCGTGTGCAGCTCTTGACAGGTAGTGTAGATAGCTTAATCAGTTGATTTTAGCTAGAGAGATTAATTTATTAGTGCTTTAATTTTCCCTGCACCAGCAGCACATTTACTCACAAAACAGTATCTGAAGGACTTTATTTAACAGAGTAGTTACTGGAAGTTGGCAAACAAGGGCAGTGCTCATCAAATGTGAAAGTTCCTGGGAGTATCTAATGACTGATCTGCATTTCAGGGAAGAATATACACTGTATAATTACTGTTTGTAGCTGGATTCAAGTGACAAAAATCCATCTAGAAGGTGTTTATTAGACAAGATCTGAAGGAGGTGAATATGTTTCGGTGGGAGATGCAGTAAAATATTTGCATTTTCTGTACAGTACCATCAGCATCAATAAAGAGGTGCAGTCTAGGCTGTTATGATCATCTTTAATGGAGATTTTATTGCCTTTGCTGACTTACATTAGTTATAAATGTCTTTGAACACACTTTCTGATAGATTTTAAATTGAAGATCTCTCGATGCTATGTGTCCTCGTTTTTTATGGAATCCTAAAAACAATTTCCATCAATATCCAAAAGGAAATTCCACCTGTTGTCTCAGTCTCCTGGAACTTACCACACCTGATTCCTGCAAATCTTCTATCTGAACATATTTCTGCTTCTGTCTACATTAAATATCTAAGCTTTCCATGGCTTTGAGGGGATCACAACTTCCTTAACAAATGCCAGTCTTTTTCACAATTTTATTTTTGTCTGTTGGATCAACAAAATGGACCTCATGCAGCATTAGTTTTGGTTTGTGTCATCAGTGGTTAATTCTCTGTTACAGATAAATTATCTTTTTTCCTAGAAACTTCTCACCAGTCTTAATCAACCTTTCTATTAATTCATTAATTCTAAAACTGCCTCAAAATGTCTAATGTTCTCTTCTGAATTCCTTTATAATGATCTGGGATCACAGCTGAAAGGTTCACTGCAGGCCTCTGAAGTTTGAGTTCCTTATCCCATCTGACACAGATCTTTGTCTCATGGATCACCCCTTTCAGCCCATTCTGACTCCAAGTCCCCTTCTCTTTTGGCTTTCTGGCATGGAGTGAAAAAATACTCAAATTCTTTAAATTCTCTGTTACTGCTTTTATCCATAAAAGACAGGAAGGAATCAAAACTCTCCTCTTCAGAAAATTTCAAAGGAAAACATTGCTGGTCTTCTGCTCAAGTTTAATAGCCTGGTCATCACAAATTAAAGTGAAGACATGGGCAAATTTCCCAATAGCCAAAGAGAAGGATGGGGTAAGGCTCTCTCTCAACTTTATCTTAATTCATCCCATTCATTTAATACTTGAACACTTGAATCTGGCTTTTATCCTCATAGGCTTTTAGAAACGTTCATCACACAACTTCCCTGAAATAGAACCAGACTATTTCTGCTTTACAGGAAAGGATTCATCAGAGAAGCTAAATGAATAGATGAAGATAAGAGATCGAGATGAAAAAAGCAGGTTGACCAAGATATCCAACCTCTTCACCTATTCCTATTTCTATTTATTGCTATTTCTGCTCAAGCATTATACTTTCTGTGTAATGGCCTTTGTTGGAGTATCCTGCTTGATTCTCTTGTCTATGATAAATGCAGCTAAACTGCACTAGTAAATAAGATACCACAGTGGGATCTCCAATAACTATTTTATATGTTGAGAAGGATCAATAACTTCAGAGTTTAGGACTTGTTTGTGTTCTCATGTGTCCTTGAACAAATCAGTTTGCCTTCGGGGAAGAATTCCTCAAAGCTGCAGAGCTGGAAGTACAGTTTGGGCTTTTGCAGGAGCGAAGCATGGCTGTGAGGAGGAAACAGCAGGTTTATTTCCTTTCCTTTGCCTCTTTGGGGTGGGTTTCTCATCGGTGCTTGGTCCTTAAACTCTCATTCCTTTTTTACCACACTCTCCTTTGGTCTTTCCAAACACAGGAAGCTACAGAGGGCCCTGGCCCGAGGCCTAGGAAGGGCAGCTGGAAATGAGTGACAAAAATGCTGCTTGGTTTTGACTCCTACCTCCCCTCAGCCCACACACCTCCTTAGTTATTGCTTTGAAAAGAGCCAGCCAGAAAATATGGTTGGTTTATGGTCTTGTTAAGACCTCGCACAACTCACTGTTTTCATTCAGTCGTTTATATCCAGCAAATTCCTTTTTAAAGGAACGTGCTGTTGCTACGCAACCAAAGGAACCATAGAGAGAAAGGAAGCAGGAAGCGGGAAGGCAAGAGGGAGGTAAAAAAAGAAAGATGTTCTTGGAGGAAAAAAAAAAGAGGGAAGCCTTAGATTGTGGTTTGAAAATCAAAGGTAAGAAATCTTTTCCTTTAGCTGGGTGAAGGCAAGACACAGAAATGAAGGAAATCTCCCTTGTCCTCCACTCCTTTTCTTGACCTTGACCAATCACTTTCAGGTTGTGGAACATGGCCAGATGATTAAACAGTTGGAGAAATGGCAATTTAGGTGGTTGGAGTGTCTGACTGGGATTCAGGAGGTCTGTCAGATATTCCCTGTTTGCCGAGTGCTTTAATGGGTCACCTAAGGCAAACTGTATAATCTCCTGTCCTAATTTCCTTCCTCTCATTTAAGGATAATGCCTTTGATTTCTGCCTTGTCATTTTAGACTACAAAACTTTCTTAATGAGCAATGAATAAACACCCCAGTGAGGTCTCAGGGTCTCTGCTTTAAAGGAGAGATGCTAGAATTAAAATCAGGATCATCACATCTCACTTACCTTCCCACTCTGATGGTGCAAAACATCTTATAGCCCTTAGTGTTGACACCTTCCCATTCTGTCTTATCCTCCACATTTCAAGGCTGTGCTTCAAATGCAGGAGGACTTAAATCCACTCCATCTTACTACAGGCCTGTGCAAGGACGTGTTTTGTTCCTGGGAACCCAGGCTCCTTCTGTACTCTGTGAGTGCACCTCTAGATCTAGTTGACACTGCAGAAATGCCCATTTTGCTGTCTTTTGAACATCTTCTTCTAGCAAAAGTCAAGGGTGAATGCCTGAGTTAATTCTCCTAAGTTGAATAAGATGCATTCAGGCCAGCGTTGTTTTCATCTCCTTTATGCATATGTTTTACTGTGTGGTGTTTCTACACAGTAGAAATCTTTCCTTCCCCCACGAAGAATTTCCAAACAGAGTAAGAGAAGCAGCAGAAGG
>JAHLSL010000015.1:29959776-30019196 GCA_025920805.1 Petroica traversi
GAGAAGAGAAGAGAAGAGAAGAGAAGAGAAGAGAAGAGAAGAGAAGAGAAGAGAAGAGAAGAGAAGAGAAGAATGAGAAAAAAGGAAAAACCCAGCTGACAAATAGTTCATGGAGAGTCCTTGGAAAACAAGTAAAAACTTACTTTGCAGTTAGCACACTGCTTCTAACAGCACATTTAAAGGAACTCAATCAAAGTATGCAGACCAGGCATTTAACCCAGCCTAACCTTCCTGTAACCAGCCCATGTCTTGCCTCAGGTCTCCTGGTCCTGTCTGAATGTTGACAATATTGTTTCCAGAAACACTTTAAGGTCGTGGCTCCCAAGTGGTCAGTGGCATTCAACAACTTAAAGCACTGGATATTTCCAAGCTCACTTTGTTTATGGTGTCCTGAGGAACATTTGGTCTGTCCCATGAGGGCTGTGGCACTCAGTGCCATGGTTTACTTCACAGAATCACAGAATCACCAGGTTGGAAGAGACCTTCAAGGTCATTGAGTCCAACCCATGCCCCAACACCTCAACTAAACTGAACCATGGCATTGAGCACCATGTCGAATCTCTTTAAACACATCCAGGGATGGTGATTCCCCCACCTCCCTGGGTAGACCATTCCAATATTTTATCACTCTTTCTGTAAAAATTTTTTTCCTAATATCCAACCTATATTTTCCTTGGTGAAGCTTAAGACTGGGTCCTCTTGTTCTGTCAGTTGTTGCCTCGAAAAAGAGACCAACCCCCACCTGACTAAAACCACCTTTCACTTGATGTGGTGGTGTTCACCCAGAGGATGATCCTGATGATCTTGCAGGTCCTGATGATCTTGCATATCTTTTTTCAACTTTAAGGATGCCATGATTTCATGATTCTGTGTAGTGCTCCAGTGGAAAAATTAGTTTTGATTGTTGTACATCACAAAGATCGTGTGAGGATAAAACTCACTGAAACTCATGGAGCATTCAGCTCATTGAGTCATCAGTAGAACAGCTTGGAAATGATGTTTTACATTACAAAATGCCATTATAATTTATTAAAATTCTTCAATCTTATAGGAGTTTTCCCCTATAATTTCCCAAGAGAGGAAAGTTCCTTCCAGATAATTCAAAGTGAATGCTGAAAGTAGCACAGGTCTTCTCATGAGAGTGCTTCTGTGGAGAGAGAAAGCTGGGAATCTGAAAGCTCTGCAGCTGAAGACAGACTGGAACAAATGTCTTCTGTTCCTGGACTCGTAATCCAGCCTCTAAATGATAACTGATATGTGATTATGTTAAAAAAACCCAACAACTAAATTAATTAGTTTTGTCTAAAACAGTGTCTTAGAGCTGATATATGACAGAAGATTTTACACACATAAGTTTCCCCTGAAGCTTGGGGCTTGTCTGCAATCTAAGGGTCATCAAATTCATTGTCACTTTGTGCTTTTTATCAAGTTAAAGCCTTGCATTGCTTTCACCATCACAGCAGACTAAATATTTTCTAAGAAAAAAAGAAACGGAAAGAAACACCTTCAAATGGAACCTTAGAAATCAAAGCACTCATCAATCCATGCACAATTTTTCCTGATGAGAAAGAAGAACAGAAATGAGCTGCAGATGATGTGTTTGATTAATGTTGCTAATTCTTGAGTCTTAACCCGTGGATTTACCTAGATTAACCCCTCTGTAGAAAGTTAAAAAAAATGGAAAGGAGTGAAAAATGTTAGTCACCCCATTTAATGCTCTCTCCTACTGAATGACTTGCTACAACCTTTAAGGCTTCTGCTCTGATCACAGAATAAAGAGATGCACGGTTCAAAGCACAGGCAGCAGATTTTTGCTTTGAAGTGCCCTGTGAAAGAGCCCCTATCAATGGGTAGGAGCAAGAGGAACCGGTCCCTGAACATGGATGAGTTGGATATCATTGGATATCACAGAGATGCCCTAGTGACAGCATGAAGTAAAGCTTCCACAGTGATGAATGGCACAAACTATTCCCAAGATGAGTGGCTGAAGTATTAAATTATAACACTGCTGGATATCTGCCCTGTGTGGCACCATATATTTATTCTTTTGTTTCAAGTCAGATGGTGTAGTTATTGCAGAGGAGTGAGAAGGCTTTGAGTTTAAGTGCCAGAGGCTAAAGAGATTTTGCCTCAGGATAAAATATAGGAATTATTTAAGAACTGAAAAGTATTGTAAATTTAATAACAATCATGAATAAATTAAACCGGCCTAATTAAAAAATGATAAAATGATAGGTTCTGTAAGAAAAGCCTAACTGTGGAAATTGTTCTATTCATGTGGATATGTTTAATTTTTCCCATCCCAGTGCCTGCCTTAGAGATGATATCAGTATAATTTTTTTTTAAATTGTGCTAATGGGGTGTCTTTATTCTGCACCTTCTTCTCTCATTTAATGCCACTGTTACCCAGTTCTTTTGGAATTATTTACACTTTATACCCCATTGCTTCACTTTTCTCCTCATGGCAGTCAGCTGAGAGGAGCACAGAGAAATTTTCTGAGCAACCAGGGACTGGGGTAGGAAAGATGGAATTAAATGTGGCCAGGGACATCAAGAACAACATAAAAATCTTTAAGGTCTTGTCCAAACCACTCTGTGATTCTGTGAACTACAGTTAGTAAGCAAGGAGTAGCAAACAAACCTCCCAGGATTGTCTTCTTTTTCCCAGGTGATTTCACCCTGAAGAGCCACATATGCCATTCCAGGAGTTCACTCCTGTTGTTTTGTGTAGCTCTTTCTCTGTTAACCACAATTATCTGCTCCAAACTCTGTTTCTGCATCTTTGGGATGCTCTTTTCCTGTGTCTTGTTGAGACAGAGAAGTTCACTCTGTGTTTCATTACACAGAATCCATTATTGCACTGGCAATAAGTGTGAAATGATGATCACACAGCCCCAAAAAATCCAGCTGTCAGGCAGCTGAAATCCAGAGTGAGTTGTGGTTCTTTCTATACCAATGGATTTGACTTCTAAAATTGCATCTTGCATTACCTTACAATTTGTTTGCCTTCTATCATGTATTTCTCATGTACCTGCCATTTTCATATATTCTGCCATCACATTAGTACATATTTTCAGCTTAATAAAGTTATTAAATTAATAAATCTGTCCCTGAAAGTGCCCACAGACCACCTGAGAACCAGCTGGGTTTGGTGCTCCTTTGATGATTCTGGTGCACACCCAGCAGTTGTTGGCCAGACCCTTCCTGCTTTCCTGTACATGGCCCAATGTTAGAAGCACAATCCTCTTGTGTTTACATGCAAATAGATTTTACTTATCAATAATTGCAACTTAATTGGCTTATTTCAGACTCAACCACTAAACTATTCAAAAAGGCAGAGCAGAAATGTGATCTTTTATTGTGTTAAGTGAAATAATCATAGAATGGCCTAGGTTGGAAGGGACCTGAAAGATCATCCAGTTCCACCCCTCTGCCATGGGCAGGAGACCTTAAACCAGACCAGGATGCTCCAAGCCTCATCCAGCACCTGAACACTTCCAGGGATGGGGCAGCCACAATTTCCCTGGGCAGCCTGTTCCATGTTACTGGCAGTCAAGGTTTTAAAATGCCTTTTTTCAAGTAGTTAAACAAGTCTAAACTTAATGTTTTTTTGTGTATTTAATTTTGGTGTGATGACATGTTACGTGTGTTTGAATCTCATTCTAGAATTTCCAGCAGCTTCCACTGGAAAAAAAAATCCATATTCACATAGATTTTTATGTGTGTATATATATTTCACACTCTTCTGCAAATCCACAGTGAGAAAGAAAATGCTGAATTGGGGAAATGATCTTTCAGCTGTTTCAAGGATAAGAGATTGTCTTCAACACAAGTCTCTGCTCCTCTTCTGGATGAGCTGTGCCCTCCCCAGAACAATCCAGCTTTCCTCCAGGGCTCTCATCTGTAGCAGCTCTCCACGAGATGAACACACACAAATGGACAAGGCTCTTCAAGGGACTGGTAGGAATTACATTTACCATAAAATAAAATCCCCCCTGGTGATTATAGCTCTGTCTTTTAGCAACAGGCTGGATACACCTGCTGGCAAAAGTGTGCACAGACTTATAAAAGTTTATATCACTAGTGATTAATATTCTGGTACAATACCTCCTGCTTCGAATTAAAAGTAAACATTTTATGCTAAGGGGTAGCATATTCCCAACCTGATAGTTTTGCTTTTATATCAATTATGTCCTGCTCCTTAAGGCTGTTTTTTTAATGTTATTATTTGTTATTAGCTTCATAGCTGGCATTTCTAAAAGTCATGTGTTAACATATGTGCTGCTAAATAATTCCTTATATGCACTGAATATATAGTTATTTAAGTAATGTGATGTATAAGACTTAGTTCAAGCACACACTTCTCCATCTGCAACAGAAAAAATCCTACAGAAAGTATAATGTTTTAACTCTTTAACCTCTTTTTGATATGTATTTAATGCCATTATAATACATTTTTACTGGAAAAAATAAGGAGAATAATATTTTGCTGTAATTACTCCCTAATGTCGTATTCCCTAACAAAATTCTTAGTCCATTATTTTACAAAAAAATCCCAGGCTTTCAGTATTTAAGTGTACTACCCAACTGGGACATGGTTTTTTTCTGGCTTTTCTTTCTTTCAGTTCTTACAGGCAGAGAGGTGGAAGGCTGACAAGGAGCCAACTATAAGTCATTCATTTCCAAAATGATGTTTTGACCAACCTTTGGAACTGAGGAAAGGATCATTGTAGCCTTTGGATGTGGTTTAAATTATGCCCCAGGCTGTGGTTCCCTAAGTGACAATACAACACCTGCAAACTGCGTGTTCTTGCCATTATTTTCTTATTACTCTGATAATCCAATATTTTCCAGTATTCTCAGCTGGAAGGTGGTAGCTTGAAAGGCAGAAAGGGCAGAGGATAAGATGAGAATTTTATACCTTGATTTTACAGGAACGAAGTTGTGTATTTTCCCCAGTTCTGTTAATAAAGCCACAGAAATTCTGAGTAATTTCTGCCTTATCCAGAGCAGGATGTCTCACTGGGTTTTCTCTAAGTCCATGATGATATTCCAGCACAACTGGAATAACGTGTCAGGGGAGATTCCTTCTTCTCCTTCCCTCGGCATAAGTTCCTCTGGGACAGGATTGCCTTAAGCCAGCCAGGGCTGCTGTAAAGAAAGCAGTGACTTGTGTTATTTGGAACACCTGTGCCTCTGGAAAAGCAGCACCAAAGCCTACAGCAGCAAAAATGAGATTACACCAGGCGCTGTAAAAGCTTAGCTGGATCTTATCTCTTGTCCTTTCATGGAGCACAGCCCAGCCAGGGGATGGCCATCAGGGTGGCTTGGGCTGCCCACTTTGCCAGGAGAGCCCCAGGGAGCTCCTGCCCAGTGGGGTTGCACTTCCACACACTCCAGGGCCCTCCCAGGCTGCCCCTGCTGTGCTGAGTTTCCAGCAGATATCTGGCAGATCCCTCCTCCTTCCTTCTTTCCCCCTCTTTATGGATTGATCCTGATGGAATACGGAACAGAATATCCCTTTGGGGTGCCCTAACCCTAATCTTGGGGTCAGCTGTGCTCTCTGTGTCTCCTCCCAACTACCCAAGGACCCTCTTGTGGTTTCAGCCCCAGCCTGAAATTAAGCACCACCAGCCACTCACTCAAGCCCCTTCTCTTCGCCTCCACCCTGGTGGATGGGGAGGAGAATCAAAAGTAAAACTTGTAGGTTTAGAGAGGTTTAAAAATTAATAATTTATAGAAGCTTAATAACTGAAAACAAAGTAAAATACTGCAGTAGTGGTAAATAATGGCACTGATAATACAACTGAATAGAAAAAAAAAACAAACCTGGGATGCAGAATAGAAGTGCTCACTGCCTACAGAGCAAGAAATCCAGAGCCACCTTTCTGAACCTGGATCAGGCCCTGTTCCAGGTAACTCCCCCAGTTTATACACTGGGCATGACATTCTATGGTGAGGAATATCCCTTTGGCCAGTTCAGGTCACCTGTCTTGGCCAGGCTCCCTCCCAGTTTCTCTTCTGTTCCTTCTCACTGACAGAGCATGAGACCCAAAAGAAAAAAGAAAATCCTTGACTTAGGATAAATAGGACTTAACATAAAAAAAACGATCAGTAGTTTGTCAACACTATTATTTTTCTAAATCAAAACCAGCCCTGTACCCGCTATTGAGAAGTTAAGTCTATCCCAGCCAAAACCAGGCCATCCCCCAGCCCCCTCAGCAGCGTGGCAGTGTGAGAAGCAGAAAAGGCCTTGATGTTCTGCAAACACTTCTGAGCTGTAAGAAAAAAAATCCCTGTATTATCAAGACCTTTTTCAGCACAAATCCCAAACTCAACCCCTCACTATTTACTAAAGAAAATTAACTCAACTCCGGCCAAAGCCAGCCACTGTGCAACAGGTTTTGAATTATTTTCTGTGGTGCAGAGGAAACAAAATTCAAGCACCAAAGCCTGCTAGCTGGTTCTACTAATAGTACAAAAGGTTCTTTTTCCAAATGGCTAAACTGCACCCTCAGGCTTTCTGGATTATATGCTGTGTCATTATTAAGAAAAATCTCATTGCATTAAGAAGCAGCCATTGCTTTTTAAAAGACAGAGGCAGTGGGGTTTTTTTTAAAAAAACAAGCCCAAGAAAGCCTTATCACTAAAGTAGCGTGAGCTGCATTTGAAAATAAAGTTAGTAGTTAAAACTGACATTTTCCTGGCTCCTGTTTCCACTAGCAGCCATCTCACTGAGGTCTGACAGGTGTTTGCAGGGTTGCTAAGCCCCTGGGTTAATTCTGTGCATGAGGAACAGTGAGATTAAGTTATTTCTGTAAGATGAGTTCTGAGAAGTTAATGGAAAAGGTGAACTACTCTCCCCATAGAAAAATATGTAAAAGCAGACCTCAGACATCCTTTGGTATGGGGAGGTGCACAAAGAATGCCCTAAGTCTCAGCTTAATATTAGCTGGAATATCAGAGGCTTCAAACTTCACTCAAGGCAAAGTCAAATGGCAGGACCTATGCCAGCAGCCATGCACTAATTCAGCACTGGGAGCTGTGGATAACAGTACATTTCAGGGCATGGAAGCAGCTTTGGTCAATAGAACTACATCTAGACAGTCATAAATAAATGAGCTTTCATGGTTTAACATCATAATTGACCAGATTTGTTCAAGCTCAGCAGCTGTGGGATCTAGATGCTGAGATTTCCTGGTGGGCCACTCTAAGTATTTTTCCCCAACTGTTGTCATGTTTTTGTAAGTCCACAGACAAGGGACTGGCAGATTTTACTCTACATTTGCAATGGGATGGCATGCCCAGAATTTTAGTGCCACTGTTCCCCTGAGAAGAATTCACTTGATTACACGTGATGATCTGTTTATGACCTCACTGGGGCAAAGCAACTAGAGCAGAGTGGGAAGTGGGACCCCTCAAAACACACATGGTGCAGACACTCTCTCCTCTGCAGGTTGTTCCCACTGTGCTGCAGAACAGGATTTACAGTGTCAGTGTTGGGCACAGGGAATTTCATCTCCTGTGCATCCCTGGCTGTGCTCACAGCACTGAAGGCAAAGCAGAGCCATCCACAGCAGAGGCTTCCAGGCCCACTGGCCAGTGGCAGGAGCAACTCCCACGGCTGCTTTAGGTGCTGTGTCCTGGGTGCTAACATGAAACATCCCAGCTCTGTCAAACTGGATGGGTTTTTATTCCATTAGCAAAGATTTTGTATCTGCAGAGGGCCTTTCAGCTGTAAATCACAGGATGAACTCAGGTCACACCCTCTGTCCCTGAGCTGTGATGTCTCTCCATATTGTGAATGTTGTTATCTCCAGGCTGATACATTCATAGTCACCTGCACATGTCTCTCTCTGTGAGTTACCTCTCTCTGGCAAAAAAAGAAACTTCTACTAATTCCATCTCTGTGGGACCACAGAAAACCCCTGACATTTGGAAGCTCTATTTTATACCTGGCCAGAGCAATTCAGGGCAATTCAGATTCCCCAAAGTAAGATCTTGTGTGAGTCTGATCTGTCCCCTCAGGACAGGCAGGGTCCCAAGGGCTGGTTTAGTTTGGGGTAGAGTTAGACTGTGGGGCTACATGTACTACATGTACCCAGCATACGCATTTTTAGATTTGAGTGAACTTTTTCTATGCCAGCTGTGATTCCATGTTCATGAAAATGATGCCAAGAGTTTCATGCAAGAGCTTCACTCATTCTATGTATTCTGGCTGCTCAAACCCCCCACAATTAATCAAGCAGCTGATCACCCAGGTAAATGTTTAATTCACTTTTCACAACTGGAAGAGTGCAAACAGCCAGTGTCTTTTGAAACCATCGGCAGGGGCACAGGAAATTGGGCAGGTCCAGTTGCTATAAATCAAACATTCTCCCCAGAAGGCAGGCAGCAGCATTGCCTCAAGGCAGGACACCTCTGCTCTGTTCCAGCCTTTTTACCTGGCCTGAGGCAAGGCACTTTGTTTGCCTTGCTCCATTGCCCATGTGCAAAACGCTGCAAACATGGGCTGGCTCGGGAAGAAAGCAGTGCCAAACAAGCACCACAGGTGTGTAAGTTAGGAGGGGATGTTTTGTACTGCTCTGAATCCTTTGTTCTGCACTAAAGTGGTGTGACTGTGCAGATCTTCCCTTGGAGCGTTTCAAAGATGGGGTGCACTATGTAAAAGCCTTAGCCTACAACTTCTGCAAAAAATGGGTTAAGTATTTTATTTCCAATATGACAGTCATTTGTTTTACTGGCAAGACATCTGACACATTTTAAACAATCTTTACTGTTCACCTCCTCATCTTGCCAAATAACGGATCTGGTTAACACTTTTCAGAGCAAAAGAAAATGCAGTTATTTAAAATTTGGTTAAATGTACTCCCAGAGCAAGAGAATGCGGTGTATTGCCAGATAACTGAGTAGGAATAGCTTTCTAAAAAAGCTAATGTTTCATACATGCTTTGCACTCATTTATAGTCTCATTTTTTATATTCCTTTTATTAAAAAAAAAAGGGGGAAAGCAAGTACTTTTTATTTCTTTTAAGTGCACTGGTGATGTGAAGTAATCAGTAGTCACCAAAGTCGTATTGATAAAAATAGCTATTTAATAATTGTTGCTTGCCAGTGTATTTACTGTAAAGAAATATATTTCATCTATAAAGAGCAATTAACTTGTGCAATCACTGTGTACAGTAAGACATCAATTCTCCTCAGTATTTCATTGCTCTCAGACTCCAGCTGAATGTGTTAATGAACCCACGACTGACACATAACAGAGGAACAAAATTAGTTTATTTCAAAGGAATCTGAACCACTTCCAGTTTCCAAACTATTAGAGAAAGGATGGCCACTGTAAGGGACTGACACTCTTAGCTGTTCATTTTATTTGATTGATTTTCCTCATAAGTCTCCTTGTAGTGTTTGGATTTCCCTTTTCCAGTGAACGTTGAGATAACTTAAGCTCAGATATGGCTTGACATAGTTGCTGTTCACAAACATATCAATTCACAAGGGCTTATTTATTGCAGCTAAAAAAATCTGGCAAAAGAGGTCTGTAATGAAAAACAGTGTAAAATATTATGGCTGTGAAATCCTCTCATAAAATGTTAAAGGCCAAAAAAGATAAGGGTCAATGGGTGTCATTAATTTTATGTTCATCTGCTGTCTCGTATTGGTTAATTTTAATAGGCAGGTCTAGGAGCTACTGACCAGAAATGAGCAGAATGAGTAGGAAATATAAATCTTGTTTACTGTATAATCTTATTCAATATATATATTTGTGTGAACTATGAGCTCTCCCTGCCTTTGTTATACACACGTATATACTTTTTAAATAGACATATACAGATATATGCACATACTGAAGTGCCACAGTTTCCTCACTTGGAAATCTCCAAATCTCTCCTTTCAGCAACTTCAATGCCAAAAATCATGTTCTTTATTCCTTGGGACCTCTTGGTCCCTCACCCAAAACCTGACTCTTGCATGTGTCACAAGAGTTTTGTTGTGGGGCACTCACAACTCAGTCATCAGATCTGCTGGAGATCCTAATAGTGAGAGAACAAAGGCCATTCCTGATCATTCAAACCATTTTGAATCAACCAAAACATTCTAAGAGTTGAAATATCCTTTAATTTCTGAGATAGATCCAGGTGAAAAAGTAGGAGGCATAACAAGAGTGGATGAGAGAAAACTCACCAGGCTTCATGGGGTATAATTCGATATCAGGGCATGTAGGATTCTGAATCCTACACATTTCTTAGGGCAAGAAGCACACAAGAGGGGGAGTTTGCTGAAATCTGAAATGACAAAAGAGTTAGGTCAGTTATGAGTTCAAGATGCTGCAAGTTACAAAAATAATTTCATCACTTCTTGGTGGTCTAGCAAAGAAAGACCAATGCCTCATGCCACTGCCACCTTCCTGATTGCCAGGCTACCGTTTCCCACTCAGAGGTCACAGCTTGCACTCTCTATGATTAAATTGCCTGGCATGTGTGATTTAGAGTCTTTAAAAGTCATTAGTTTCTAAGCATATGCATTTTCTTGGTTCCTTCTCATTTGCTGCCCATCATTATGCAATTGATTGTCTAAAAGCCTAATCAGTTGGTTTTCAACAATTTGCAACGGCCAATCAATCATGTCTGTGAAAAGTGAGCAATTCTGTCTGAATCTTAGTAGGGTTTGGATTTTAATAGCTTTCACACAGCAGAAGAGATGCTGTTTTGGACTGAAAAAGATACAGCACAGCCAGTGCTCCTCACTTGTTACACTCTTTAATGATGCCATGGAATTTTACATTAAACAATGAAAAACGTGGGTCAGCTTCCTGCTGCTCTATGAGATGTCACATTTTTGACTCACAGTAGGATTAGATAAGGATTATCTTACTGTTATACTGCAGTTATCTGATGTATAAATGAATATATGTGTTTATATATTACATATATACTCATATATTCATCTGGGGATGGATGGGGCAGCCCCCAAGCTCTTCTGACAGAGGCTTCCCTGCAGTCCCTCCTGCCAACACCTTGCCACAGACACCAAATAAAAAAAAGATAACTAAGTTCTACTAATTATTGCTAACTAACAGTGGCTGAGAGGTTCATTGGAATTGCAGATTCCTTCTTTAAAGATTTCACTCTCATCCATGCCTACAGACCTGATCCAAATGCTCTTTTCAGTGCCAATAAAGAAATCCTACTGCTCTTTTACAGAAATCAGATACAAGCAGCCATTATTCCAGATAAAAAAAATAAAAAAATATTTTTTACCTAAGCTGAGTTTGTGGTGAAATACAGACTTTTCTTCTGAGGCCTGAGGGATAAGGGCTGTTGTTTCTGGTGTTGTGGGTTTGTACGTTCTTGTTAAACAGCCATGGCTGGAAATATTTTTCTCCCATCTCCTGGAGAAAAGATGAGAGAAAATATGGCTCTGTTTTCTAAAAGATAAATCTGTAGCCTGTGTGCTCTGGAAGGGAGATCTCGCTCTGCTTGTTCATTAATCTACCAGGCATCATCACAACTGCGTGGATTCCCAGCTAAAGTTTATTGGCTCTGCTCTGTTTGCCAGCGTGGTGAGAATTGTACATGGAAATTTCCAGCTGCTGTGTTCAGAAAGGACAAGTCCTCCTAAAAACTGTTCGTCTGTACTGTAAACAGAACCTAAATCATATTCTCCCTTAAAAAAGCACGACTTGGCTCACTACAACATTCAAATAGGAATTTTGGAGGCTCCACTTTGTTGTGTGGAAGATAAATGGTTCCTTTGGCGCAGAGGAGATGACTGGTTTTGAGAGGTTTAATAAAGAACGGGACATAAAAAGTTGGCTAAGAATAATAAGTAAGTTTCTAGTGTGGAACAAAACAAGTGTCATTTGGTCTGCCTTAGAACTTGGGTACTGAAGCATTAGAATGGTTTATCCACACAGAAACAAACAGGAATGCGTTCTGTTGAGGTTGCTTGAACTTCTTGAACACAGGATGTTACTTCTAACATATTGCTGTATTCCTTGGGGATGGATATTGCAGGAGGAAAAACCCCACACAGCAGGTTGTCAGGGGTTCCTTGGTGAGAACAGCTACACAGTGAAGTTTAATACTTTGACTTTTAGGACTTTAAAGCAGACTTATCATTTTCTAGAGCTATAACTGTTCAGGATAAAGGATCCTCCTTCAGACATCTGCTTCATAGTGCATGTGACTTTTAAATTTTCAATTAATACAGCTGAACCTTCTCCAATAACAGGATCCAGAGGAGTGAAAGATTATTTTTAAAGGTGTATATTGTCCAATTATGTGTAAATACCAAAATGTGTAAATCTAAGACAGAAAAGAGTGAGAAAGGTAACCAAGTCTTACAATGGCATGCAGAGTGATTTATAAGAAAGAAGTATGATTAGAATAAGAATAGATGTACCCTGAAAAAGGTATTTGAAGGGGAAGGAATGGAAGGAAAGAAATTATATTATCATGACCAGGGAAAAGTGGCATGACAACACAGAGAGTGTTATGAAATTATGTGCTGGGAGAAACTCCAGAATTTTTTTTCTTGGCCTTCTTTCTTTGTCAGTCAATGTCAGTAAATCCCACCATCAAGTTATATTATTCTTCTTTTCCTGTTCATTTGCCATGTGATGGAAAACCACCTCCTACAGCTGTCTGTCACTGAGGCAGATAAGTGACAGATGTTTGCTTCTATAGATCTAAGGTCTCCAGTCTGTTCATGACCCAAACTGGAACGATTCTGATGCCACATGATGCAGTAACACACACCAAAACCCCTTCAGATGTTTAATTATGAAAAACCTTTCCACAAGACATTCCCTAGGGCTGTAAATCCAGGCACTTGAAGTTCACTGAATGTCAGACCTGAGAGCTGCCTCTGTAACCTTCTGGAGTGCTCACATTATGGGAGCCTACCAACAAAAGTTCCAGGGTGTTTTTCTCACATGACACATGCTTCTGTTAGCTCAAAACATATGAGGAAATCATTGCATGGATTGTGACACTGATGTTAAATATTAAAAGACGTTGAGGGGCTAGAGCAAATCCAGAGAAGGGAACGGAACTAGGGAGGGTCTGGAGCACCAGGAGCAGCTGAGGGAGCTGGGAAAGGGGCTCAGCCTGGAGAAAAGGAGGCTCAGGGGGAAACTTATAATTTTCTACAGCTCCCTGAAAGGAGGGTGGAGCCAGGTGGGGAGCAGTCTGTTCTCCCAGTAACAAGCAATAGGACAAGAGGAAAGGACCTCAGGTTGTACCAGGGGAAGTTCAGTTTGGATTTTAGGAAAAGTTTGTGCTCAGAAAGGGCTGTCAAGCTCTGGAAGGGCAGTGGTGGAGTTGCCATCCCTGGAGGTACTTAAAATACATGTAAATGTGGCCCTTGGGAGCAGGGTTTAGTGGTGGCCTCGTTTTAGGACTGGGTTAAGGGTTGGATTCAGTGGTCATAAAGGTCTCTTCCACCTTAACGATTCTATGATCCTAATGCTTTTTTTAAACTCGTCATTGACTGTGTGGACTCATTGCCTAAACAATAATAAAAATGCTATACATTTTTCCCAACAGTTAATCACCTTTAAAACCTTCATTTTTATTGAGATTATTTCACATTATTTGCATTCTTTGTTTTCTTCTTTTTTTCTCTGCTGTCTCTTAAGTCTCTCATGGATTATTCTGTGTGGATAAAGAGAAATAATTGCAAGTGATTGAGTTACTGTGGCCTAATGAGTAACTCTAAGACAACCAAGTGAAGCCTTTTCTGGTTTACTGAATACATTGAAAAGAAAAACAACCACAAAAAATTTATTGTCATAGTGGCTTGTAAAGACAGCGTAAGCAAATATACAGCTTGTGGTTGAGATGAATTTGATTTATGCAGTTATGTTGCTCAATTGGTGGTGAATCCTATCTCATTTTGAAAGGAGAATTCTGTGGCTGTAGAACATCTGTCCCTCATTCCTCACACTTCAACCTACATGACTAAATTACAGTAGATTGTAAAGTTTATCTACCTAAAGTCAGAGGAATTCAAGAGGTCACCCAAAGCAGACTGGTTATTTCAATGCCTGTGTTTTTTAGAGCAAATCAGTCACTTTTACTTTGTCACCCGTGAAACACTGAATCTTCAGGGTCTGTGATAGATTAAGAAGAAAAGCAAGCCTCATGTCTGTAAAGTCATACAAGGCGCTACAACTTCCTTGGGAAATGTTTGAGAGGTCAAAATCTGAAAAAGTAATACCATCTCTGTTACCAGGACACCAAGTCCTAGTGTCATTAATCTGACAAATGAGTCAGCCTTCTACTACTATTTGTTTTTCAAATTTTGTGTTTATAAAATATCACAGAAAGGCTTGACAAGGATCCAAAATACTTGACAGCAGGAAGTATAAATACATGTTCTTGTTGGTTTTCGTTAAAGGGGTTTTTTTACATTTTATGTTTGGAAACTCCCTAGTATTATGCACCATCTAAATTAGCCTGTGATTTTTAAGAGTTCTTAAAAATTAGTTTTCTAAAAGGTGCCATTGTTGATTTTCTGTTTGTGGCACAGGTATGAGATTATTTAGCGGGTGTCTGATACGAGACCATGGAGGTGTTTCACACAGCTTTTCTATCTGATTCAAAAAATTCTGTTTATAGGGCTTGCCTTGAAACAACAGAATAGTTAAAATTCAAAACTCATACGCTTCTGGATGGGTTTGGGAATTCATTTTGTTATCGTCTTCGATTCTTGTTGTTAAAGCAATCCAGGAATTGAGAAACGCATTAGCCAAACCCTGGGGAAATGCATGGATATGCTAAAGGGTGGAGGAAAGCTGAAGGCTGGAGAGATAATGAATTCACTAAAGTGTTTGGTTTTTTTCAACTCTGTCTCGAAAGTTATTTGCAACTATGAAAAAGTAACCCTTCCAACCCTTCACTGATTAAACTGGCCAAAAGAGCTGTTTACTTTATGTGCAAACCTGTCATCAACTTTCTGAAACAATGGTTTAATCCTATTCTATCTGTGCTGGCTATCACACAGCTGGGAACAAAGGAAAAGTGAGACACTGCATCATTTTTTCAAGACTGTTGTGTTTGTGACACCAAGAACTTGATCATTAATTTTTAGTGCTGTACAGAAGTGGGAGTCAGAGCACTCATTCAAAGGGCCTGGTAGTACATGTTAGATCCATTGCTGAAAATTGGTCATGGCCCTTCTTTTTTTGTGTTGGATATCACTGAAGACAGAATTAAATGAGGGGGGAAAAAAACATCATAAAAAACCCATTGAGAAACTTTAAAACCCACTTTCTGTTTCATTACGTAAGGTACCAAACTTGAATTTCTTTGGCATTTAATGTAGTTCCCTATTTTTAGTATATGACTTGGTTATTTGCCTCTAATGGCACTCCCCAGTCATATTTTTCTCCTTAATAATCTATTTTTACTATAGAAGATATACCAGAAGTTTAGATTATATTGGCTTGGATCTTTTATACTCTTTTCAGCTGAAAGCACAGCAGCACCATAGTGAACAATTAAAGCCCTTTCGTAGCCTGTTACAAAATGACCCATATTTAGGCTCATTTATTCTGAACCAGAAGATAAATCTTGGATTTCAGGTCAGCTTGGGGCTTCCAAAAACTCTGGTGAAACAGCACTCACAGTGAAATTTTAAAGCATTTTTTCTAACTTCCGACTTGCATTTTTAGTCTAAATATCCACAGATACTGGAAAGAAAAAAACAAGGGATTATGTCCTAAAAAGGTGTTTCCTCCACATGATTAAAAAGTGTTGGGTTCTGAAATTAGGTTTGCTTAATTTGATGGAGTCATATTTGAGGCAAATTAACTGACTAAGCTTTATAATATGTGTTCTACCCAACTAGACATTTGAGGGTTTTTTTACTGCCTGTATTTTAATAAACCATCACCTGAAATCAATAAATATTTATAAAGATGAAATATGAAATAAGGTTGGCTTGACATTAATTGAAAGAGCCTTTTTTTAATAAAACCACAGGATTTTATTTAATACTGATGTAAAATCTGTTAATGGAGCAAATACCTTTCTGTTTTGCAATTCATTCAGATTTATG
This sequence comes from Petroica traversi, assembly GCA_025920805.1. NCBI lineage: Eukaryota > Metazoa > Chordata > Aves > Passeriformes > Petroicidae > Petroica > Petroica traversi. The sequence continues at coordinate 29,975,845 of JAHLSL010000015.1, forward strand.
TGGCTCTTTTCTGGCTTGTTTCACAAAATAATTTTTTCTACTTTGTGACTTTCCTTCCAATCCATGTGTTACTAAGCACTATTTATTTTAAAGCTCTAAGCATTCAACAGCAAACTAATTTGATTTGGTGAGGATATGTTTTCCTTTAATTTCATCATCAGTTTCTGCTTGCGATAAAAATCAACCCAGCATTTCCAGGAATAAAGTTTTGCAGATATCTGGTGAGATCATGTCTCAGAGAAATCAAAGGGGAAAATCACTTTAATTTAAACTATAAGAAAATGGAATATATTTTTCTTCCCTGTTAGGGTGGTGAGCACCTGGCACAGGTTATCCAGAGAAGCTGTGGCTTCGCTGGCAGTGTCCAAGGCCAGGTTGGATGGGGCTTGGAGCAACCTGGGACAGTGGAAGGTGTCCTTGCCCATGGCAGGGGGTGGAACTGGATGATCTTTAAGTTTCCTTCCAACCCAAACTCTTTTGTGATTCAGTTTTCACCCACTGAATCCCGGTTTCCCTTTTCCTGGTGGCTTAAAGAGCAGTGGAGGAACAGACGTGATTCAGCTCCCTTTCCCTCTCCTCACAGGCCCTGATTATTGCCCCTTACGGGTGGCAGGATATGTTGGAATAAATCCAGTTACGTTTCTTCTGCCAGACACTTCCCACAAGGTTGTATGAGGTCTGCATCTAAGGGAGGCTTGTGCTTCAGGCTTCCTGTGGCCTGTGTGACACAGTCAAAAGGAGAAATGCTCCAAGGCTGCAATTTCTTTTTTTCACCAAGGAATTTTTCTGCTGTGTTCTCTCCAACCTTAGGTGGTCCTGCCACCACAGCAGTTTTTCCCAATGCAAAAGGCTGTGCCTTTCTGCCTCCTGTCTCGAGACCCCTGTGGTTTCTTTGGATTTTTTTCCTTGTTAAAACCCTTCTTTGAACCCTCAAACTCTTCCCATATCACCTCACTCCCTCTGTCCTACTTGAAGTATTTCTGTATCTCTGGAACCTTTTTTTTTTTTTTCAGTCTGGAAGGAAGAATTCAGTATTCCTGGCTTGTTTCAGCTGCAGTAAGTGACCAGTTAAGATTTAGTGACCAGCTATTGCCACTAGTGTGACAGTACCTTAGCACAGCCATTACCTGAAGTATTTGGCACATAGTCCCATAGATGTATCCAAAACTGCAATTAACAGCCTTGAGAGACTGATCAGAATTCATTGTTGTGCATTCAGAACTCTCAGTTCCTCACAGGGGGGCAGAAATGGGGATTCTCTCCCCTGTTCTATGGCACGTGCTTGGGTGAATAGATCTTGAGATTCCTCCAGAACAGCATCCATTCCAATTCTCCTGTCAAACTTGTCCCATCTTTACATCTACTGTGACCTGGAGAGGGAAGTCCTGTGGCTCTGTGAAAAAATACACCCTGCACTTTGCTGTGGAAGACAGAGTAGACGAGGTTGGGAGAACTGGGTTTGTTTTGCCTTAGCAATTTAAGAGTAACAAGAGATCTTTTTGCTGTCCTCAGCTGCCAGAAGGGAGAATACAGAGGTGACAGAGCCAGACTCTTCTTGGATGAGCACAGGGAAAGTAGAAGGGACAACAGATAGCAATTGAAATGTAGGAAACTTTAATTAAATATGAGGAAAAGCTTTTTCTCTGTGAGAGGCTGTAAAAATATTCATCCTTTGAGATATTCAAGGCTCAATTGGACAAGAGCTTGTGCAGCATTTGGGCTTGCTTGCAAGGGAGTTAGAGCAGGCCACTTCACAAGTACCTAACTAACTGAATTGTTCTATGATTCCATGATAAACTTTATGTGAGTCCTATGTCAGTGCTTCCTCTGCATGGCCTTTCTGTGTTGGAAAGAAATTAAATCATCTTGAAAAAGGAAACCCCTCTGTGGCTGCTGTTGTGGAGAGTGCTGAGTCTATCTCACCTTCAGTGGCCCAGCACATAATGGGGTATATTTATTTCATGTGGAATATTACTTAAAAATCTAAATGTAAAAGACAATCTGTTTGTATTTCCCATTAATGTGTGATTTAGTGGAGATTTAATAATCTATTAATGGCAAAGCAGCTTTACAGAATTTTGATTTCCCTCCAAGTCTGTTGAAGGACTCCTAATTTTAACTTACTGCTCCAGCTTTCTGAGGAAAAATGCAGTAAAATAATTTTTTGATCTTTTCATTCTTTTGGTTAGTGTTGTGCCAAAATGCTCTGCAGAATATTTTAATCAAATACAGAAACTTGTGTTAAGATTTATAGTTTACTATTTCCAATGGTCTGTGTACCATTATGTTAACAAACATTGAAACGTTAATTACAAGAATAAATTAAATATGTATTTCACTGAATTAAAATGTAGGGATTTTTTTCAGAATTATGAAGCAAGGGACAAAAAGAGTGGAGAATAAAAAACAATACACAAAAATCACAAGGCAACAGTTGGAAAGAATTAATAGATTTTAGGCACAGAAGAGGTGAATATCATCTGTTGTCTTGCAGCTTAGGAGACTTCAAATTTCATCTACTGATTCTTGCTGAAACCCTAAAGCCAGTTGATCAAATAAGGCATAAGTATGTTAAAATAATGACAAAAAATATTCTCCTTTCAAAGCCTATTGAAGCATTATTTTCAAAACTTCACATGAGAGAAAATTAGCCATACCCCCAGACAGATTCTTTCAGTAGTTAATTATTTTCACACAAAATTGCAGAGGGTTGTTTTAGGCTTGGATTTTTGTAGTTCTTCAGTAAAACAATTCAGGGTTGTTGTAGACACTTGTCCCACCATGGAAAATGAAGTAATATTGTCCTTGTGCTGCTGCAGAGCCCCATCATTCAGTTCTCACCTGGGAAGGCAGGGATCAAGGTTTAAAATTGTCATCATGCTGGGAGGGCTTTGTTCTTATAGTAAAGCATATTTTGCTTTAGGGCACTCACAGTCTTCCCAGTCAATGCCCTTTATTAAGCCAATGTGAGAGAACAAGGGAAAATAACTCCATAAATTAGGGATTAGGAACTAACCTAGAGTGCCAGGATTTGAGACCCAATTCCATTGAATATGTAAGCACCACGGGAGGAGGTGGAACACTGTCAGTGGGACAAGTCCAGAGAAAGGCACAGTCACATATTGCAGTTAACTGGGATACAATTGTGAGTAATGAGAGCTCTGCAATTGAGTCTCCACAGGTAGAGAAGAAAATTTAATTCCCTAGCCCTATCTCTTCTTTGAGTGCCTGAAACCGTGGATTATTGACTAAAAAATGGGTGATAGTCCTTCCTTCCACTTGTCCAGTTGGTGCTCCCAGGATTTAAACCAGGACTAGATTGCAAATTTCCCTCAGAAATAATTGTTTTCTTTTTGCAGGTAGTGAAAGAAAGTAAGAGCTATTTTTCTTCTTTCTCTGTTGAAATGTGGAAGCTCGTAACAAGGAGCTGAAATTACAGCAAACGCCACTCTTCAGCTGAAATTTACACCAGATTTGATAAAGAGTATTAAAAAGTCATGTGAGGTAGATAAAACTTTGATGATAACAGGGCTGGGGAATGACTCTTTGCTATATTATTAGTCAAGTGAGATAGCAGATTTCAGTGTGACTCCATGCTTTATCTTTTTTTTCTTCTCCATTTAATTTTAGTACAGTCCATTCAATTCCAATTTCATACAAATGTGAGGCAGAAGCTTTCTTTTCCACAGTCTTGAAAGTGCAGATATATTAACTATTGCTGAATTAATAAAGACCTCAAAGCTTGTATACAAATCATGCTAATAATTTAAGAGAAGGCCTGTATAAATTGAGTATATCATTCTTATTTATATACAACAAAAGGAGAACAACACCTCTGTTTTCTGTATATTTTTCTATTTTCAACACGTATTTAATCTGAGAAATTTGTATCTGGGTTGCACAATTTCTGTTTACCAATCTCTCTTTTCTCATTAGCATGAGCCTACATTAGAAGTTTCAATATATACTCTTGTATTTTAAAATAAAATATGTTTCCAACAGAATTCATATGTGCTATGGGACATGGGGAATATGTCTTTAATGGGCTGAAACAACAATAAGTAGTGAGAATAAATAACACAAACTGCTTTGCCTTGCTGTTGTTTAAACTATTCCAAACTTAACAGAAGTATTCTGGACTAAGCTTCCAGCAGGGCACTGAGCATGGAATTCATAAATAAGAAGGATTTCAGAGCTGTTGAGAAGCAAAGTAGAATATCTATGAGCTGTCAAGATATGTCAGGTACTGAAGTAACCCAAATTTTTACTTAGAATATATTGGTGCACAAACAAACACAGTTCCCTCTCTCTCTCTCCACAGATGCATATATATATATTTATTTATATATTTCTATATAAAATATATATAGTGAAGTCCAACTGAATGAAATAAAACAGATTATCTCTCTTGCCCTAACTACTCTATAGAATATGCTAACAGAAAATGTAGCTCTGCTCTAGAATTTTGATTTTTTTTTTACGAAAAGGATGCAACACTTGAGGGTTTTTAGAGTACATTTTAAGGAGCCTTAGTACACTTTGAAAGACACAGTTTTTTTTTTCTTCTCAAAATAACAGCCCTGCTGTCATCAGTAAAAGACAGACAACAGGATACAGGTTATTGTACAATGAAAAAACTGAAGTGAGGACTTCTCTTCAGAAAAAAAAAACCAAAATATACGAAACCTTGGTTTCCATGTAATATAAACCACTTGCAGAGTTCTCCCAGTACCAAAAATAATACCGGCTGCAATTATTTTGTTCCTCTGACCTTTTCACTGATATGTGGTGACATTATCATTTTGACACATCGGAGTAGGATAATTAGAAAATTAAGTGGCTTTTTACGAATAGAAACAATCTTAAATTAATTTTACCAACTCAAGAGAGCTTTTTTTCAGAACTGCAGTGACAGAGACTGACATGGAAGTACCCTGCCTTGAGTGAAAACCCAAACATAACATTTTTTCATGTAAAAGAAGATAGGCAATTAGTATCAGTGCTTCTAAATTATTATACAGCCATGAGAGAAATGGGAAAAATAGACAGATATTTGTTCTGTTGAATTGTTAGGATGCTAGGTCTGCATATTCTCTTGAGTGACCATATTCCTCTACACAGATGGAAGGGTAAATGTGATACCTTGTTAAAAAAAACCAAAACACCAAGATCAGAACTTTCCCCAGAGAATTTGCGCAAAACCTTCATGAACTTGCACCAGCATATCCATTTTGTTGGAATTTCCATTGTGAAGAATTTGAATTTATGGAGGACTGAGACATTCTGTCAACTTCCACAAGAAGGTTTTATCTGCTAAACAGAGGTTGAGTGAAATAGACTCTCTACCTCCTACTGTGTCCTTGGCTTTGCCTGAGAGAGGCTTAGGGCAAATAACTACAGAGATAAAAGAACTTTACAATGGTGAAACTTTTGCTCCAAAGTAACTGGGAGATTGCAGATTCACAGGATGGTTTGGGTTGGAAGCAACATCAAAGCTCATCTCATTCCACCCCTGCCATGGGCAGGGACACCTCCCACTGTCCCAACCTTGGGCACTTTCAGGGATCCAGGGGCAGCCACAGCTTCTCTGGGCCCCCTGTGCCAGGACCTCCCCACCCTCACAGGGAAGGATTTCTCCCCAATACCCCATCTGACCCTCTCTCAGTTTGAAGCCATTTTTCCTTGCCTTATCACTGCAGAACAGGTATTTGAAGAGACAAAAGCAGGAGCCACAAGTGGATTAATTTCCTACTCTTTTCCTTCATTATTCTTTTTTCCTAATATAGCGTGCAGTGATCCAGATTATTTAGTCCAGTCAATTAACATCTGATTTATGTTTAGTAAAGTTCATTATAAGTAATTACTTCAAACATATTTTATTTCAATATCAATATACTCCCAATTTTTTCACAACATACCCGCCTTATGCAATTCATGTAAAAATGCTGAAATTAATGTAATTAAAAATAAACATACTATATCTGATCAGTAAATCAAATTTACCTGCAACTCAAAATACTCTTGTCTGTTTTTTTGATAATAATCTTGCACCAATTCCCCAATTAGTTTCTCTACAGAGTATCTCTTTGTAGATTCCTGTATGGAAAGGAATTTATTTGGAAATTTAAACAGTACAAAGCAACACTAGACTGTCATAATGAAGAAAGCTGTCATGGTCATGAACTGTTACAACATTTAAGATTTAAAAAAATAGCAGGTTTATTTCTTTTTTTGCTTAGTTCGAAACTTGTTGCTTGTTTCATTTTTTTAAAAATTTCGAAATACATATTTAAATATTACTGAAACTGAATTTCTTACTATATTAAATATCTAACAATTATTTTATAATTTAAAATCTGGAATTTTAGTGAAAAAAGTCGTGTCCAAATAAAGGTTATTTTGGATTCCCAGATCTTCATCTGGCATTATTAGCTGCCACTTACCTGTGGGGCAAGCACACCTAAGCAACACAAACCCTCAATCTCTATGTGGATTTCCTTTTCAGGTGCATTCCACTTTTATATGTGGGCTCTTTATGAGGAGATGGGTTGATTTACTCAGGCAGTTATCTTCATCTGTGCATAGTCTTCAGCAAACCCTACTGCCTTTTAAATTCTTTGTGGAATTTCTCCTTGTCATGCTTTTAAAATGTTATATAAAATACAAAAGCAAACGTTAAATTGTCTCTCTTGCAGTGGCTAAGCACATAGATCAGTGCCACCACATAACTCCATCCTATAAAGTACTTAATGATTCCCAAGTTGAGACAGAAAAGACCATTTTTTGGGTTGTGTCTGGTGATATTAAGGCTATATGACTATGAAAATAAGTATTGTCCTACCGATAGATACACTATTTAAATTTAGTTCAGAGACCTATGAAAAGAAAAAGAAAGTTGATAAACTCTGGGGGAATAGGTTATCCTGTTGGCCCATCATCCTGAAATGTTGAAGAGCTGAATTATTTGATCCAGTATCCCTCACATCAATGTTGAATGGAAACCTCTTCTGTTCATCTTCTCCTGGGCTTCAGAGTGGGCACGTGGCTTTCAACACAAGCTGCCTGATAAATAAGGGATCTCAGTTAGAACAATCTCCCAGGCACGTCACACCATCTGCCTCATGTCCCTGAAACATCCCAAACCATGGTCTGTTCAAAGAACATCCACTCCCAGTCCAAACTTCTGATGTAAAGGCAGCCAGAATTTACTGCCCTATCACTGCACCATTTTTCCAAGGAGCAATTTTCTCATTCTCATGATTTGGCACAACTTTTGGAGAAGAAAACCCCCAAGAGATTTGTCACACCATGATCATACGACAAACTCCTCCGCCTGCCTTTCTTACCTGCCTGAAATGCTTGGCAGTTTTAGGCACTGTTGACTAATGCCTTAGAAACCAGCAATTGGATTCCCTTGTTCCCACAGACTCTTTGTATTGTCGGGCTGTTAAAAACCTCACAGGTCTCTTTTACTTCCTGCTGAGGGAGCTGGGATTGTTTATCCTGGATAAAAGGAGGCTCAGAGGAGACCTCATTGCTCTTTACGGCTCCCTGAAAGGAGGTTGTAGCCAGGTGGGGGCCAGCTTTTCCTCCCAGGTAACAATAGGACAAGAGGAAATGGCTTCAAATTGCTCCAAGAGAGTTTTAGATGGGATATTAGGGGAAAATTCTGCTCAGAAAAGCTTGTCAAGCTCTGACACAGGCTGCCCAGGGAAGCAGTGGAGTCTGTATCCCTGGAGGGATTTGAAAGGTGTGTGGATGTGGCAGCTGGGGACATGGGTCAGTGGTGGCCTTGGCAGTGCTGTGGGAGTGGCTGAACCTGATGATTTAAGAGATCTTTTCCAGCCTCAGTGATTCTGCAGCTCTCTGATTCTGAGGCATCATTCAAAGTGGTGGAGCAGGCCACCAGTCTGTGCGCATTGCATGAATATGAAGATTTTGGCTAAAATCTGGTGTACTTTGTGTAGGTACCTATCTTGTTTGCAAACACAGCTGGATGCTGAGGCCCAGGAACAATTTCCAGTTAAGATCTCACTCCACACATCACCTGGAAGGAGGGAGAAGAAGGAAGGGCTCCTCATTCTGTGTGAACAGCTCTTAAGAAGCCCCCTCTCGTCACCAACAGTGCTCAGCAGCAAATTCCAAACCAGGCAGGACAGAGTTAAGGTGGGAAAGTTGCACAGAACCTAAAGGCTTTGCCATAAAGCAGCAGAAAATGGCTGGACCGAAATGCCTGAGAGATGAGGCAGAAACGGTTCAGCAAATTGGAAATTGTGAGTCATTAATGATGCATATTGTTCAATTTACAAATTAAATTAATTGTGTTAAAAGTTCATGGTGGTGAGTCAAGTAATTTTTCAGAGTATGCACATATTTCGAACCATTAAGGAATTTCTGTGGATGGAGAGTGAGCTGCTTTTGATGATTATGTCTCTTTCTTAAGAACTCTAAATTAAATTTTTAAAATGTCAGGCAAATTACCCGTGTGAGCATTTCTGAGGTACAAAACCCTTTTAAGGATGTTATTTCTTCGTCTGGTAAGGCCCACTATGCCTGAACACACACCACACACTGCAGCATCTGGCCTTTTAAGCATTAAAAGCTTCTGAAACTTCTCAGAGGATAAAGTCATTATGAGGTGTATTTTTAAATTAATCCAATAAATTAAGCAAGAGCTTATTAAATTCATGTTACATTTATGGGTTTTTTTTCCCTGTTCCAGAGCTGTGAAAGAAAAAAGAAAACACTACTTTTGTTCCCTGTTCATTAAGTGCCGCACTGCAATTGTTTAGATGGCAAGTATTAACTTACTCTTTTATCAGATTTATTTTCCCAGACATTAATTTGTTGGAGAGTGTATATTATTATTATTATTATTATTTTTATTTTTATTTTTAATAGCTTTTGTTTTGTTTGTTTTTTGAAGAATGGCACTAAAGGAATATATTTGAACATTTTATTGTTTTCATAATGCATTTTGTGCATTCAGAAAATGAAATACACAATAAAAGGTTTTACCTGAGAGGAGTGTATATTGATTGGTGAGTTTGTTTGCTGTTATATTTCACTCTGTGATCCTGGCTCCATTTAGGTGATGTGATAATTTCAGTTGAGAAGGCAGATTTTCATCTGGAAGCTGAAGAAAGATTTTTCTCCAAGTTCATCATGCCATTTCTGCTTCTGCCAGAGGAATTTGTGAACTTTCTGGAAGCACTCAGACCAAAATTCAACTTCAAGCTGGGGAATTCTGCAGTTGCATGACTGAGTGGCAGACATTGAGCAGATGCAGGAAAATTCCTTTACCAAGGTGCAGCACATAGGTCACCCCAGTCTGGAATCACAGACTCTGTGGAAATACTCTGGTTGAGAATTTGAAATTTGGTTCTGTTCCAGCTTAATGATCAGCAGGCTGATGGGTCCAGCTCTCCCCTGGCCCTGAGAGCAGGAGACAACTTGAAGGTTTTTTTAAAAAAACAGGAGTAACATCAAGTTTCCATGATAAAATGTAAGAAATACTACCAACATTCCAGTGTGAGGAGTCAGTTCTTGCCAGAGGAGTGAGGTGGAACAAGAAGGACATTTGTGGTGAATTTTAAACATAGCCAGGAAGAATTGCCTTTGAAACCCACTGAAACCTTTACAAATGTGGACACTTCCACGACGTTGGCCAAGTTTCCTCAGGTTTCAGAAAACCCTCTGGAAATTATTCCCAGTTTCCACAGGCTTATGGACACTGAGGGAGAGCAAAACTCTCCTGAAAGAAGTACTTTAATGCCTCTCAGTGGCTTTGCTTTCCTTCAAACACAGAATCTCTGGCAGCCCTGTGACTGTGAGCAGCACTGGCCCACGAGCCATGAGATGACAACATCCCATCCCTCACTCCATCACTGGCACTTTCCCCCAGTGCTGAGGGACTGTTATTCCAAACCAGAGATTTCTGTTTTGCAGGGGTGACTCACAGCCTAGTGGAAGGCTATAAATATTCCTTCCAAAAATGCCAGAGTCTGTCTGTCTCACCAGGCTGCTTCAAATTAAAGCCTGCTGCTTGTACTGAAGGAGAGAGTCTGGGATGGTGGGTAATGAGAGCTAAACAGGAGCAGATCTGAGCAGTCACTGCTGCTGTGGCATTCTGACACGGATTGTGAAGCTAAGATGCTTCACCTTAAACACATCTTCGGAATCTTTCATGTGAAAAATCACAGTATCGTGTGCTAAAATACAGTGGTAGGAGCTGTCAGTACACGAATTGAGGGCTAGGGAGCTATTTTTGATTAAGTATGACAAGCAAAAAGGACAGATACTGAGTTAATAATCAGTTCCAAGATTAAACACACCTCTCTTTCTTAGCTTCACAGTGGATGGCATATTCATGTTTTATAAATTCCTACTGTCTAGATCTCAGGAGGTGTTGAAATTTTTTTTTTATTTCCACCCATGTCTGTTTTGAGTAATTTAAAGGGGAAACAAAACCTGTTCTACATAAAAAAATGATTCATTCAAAAAGCAATAGCTACAGGTAGACTTTAAACGTGACTACTTCAAAAATGGAAATAATAACTACATTGTTTAGCTAGGTGCATGTATTCTGTGAACATGATGAAAGTGTGTGACACTCTTTTTCTTGTTGCTCTGGACATGCTCTCAATACCTTGTTTTCCTTGGATCTACATGAAATTTTCAAAACTCAGCCTACACAATTATTAAAAATTGAACATACCTAGGCAAAGAAAAGTGTCACACTGCTTCAGTGAGCAGTAATTAAGGTTAAAGTGCTTAATGGCATCAGGTGCCACTACAGAAAGAGAAGAATCCTGTCAGCCCCACTTGGAAACCTCAGAGTCCCTACAAAGTCTTCAGTGGCCCCCCCATTAAGTGGGCAACAGAATTTGGCACTAGGATTCATCTTTTTTCTCTAAAATTTCAACCAATTGCTGAGAAAAGTCCTATAAAACGTCAGTGTCATATTTGCCACCTCCTCTTAGATGGGCACAGTGTCACTCAGTTGGAATTAAACTTCTGTTTAGGCAGCAGAGTTGTGTCACAGCTTTATGAAATTTAGTAGCAGGATTCAGCTTGCTGTTTGGAATGCCTGAATACAGGAATCTCTGTGTGGGAGCAGTGTGTGGGCTGGGTGATTACTACATGTAATGCATCCTGGTAGTACTCTCAGAGGGCTTGGAGAGCTCTTCAGATCACCCTGAAGTAGATTCTGACATTCATTCAGTCAGAAGAGTTTCTCTTGTCAGACATCCAGGGGCTTGATAACATTGTGGAAATACCAGTTTCAACCATCATGTGGTGCTTCCTGGAGTTCCTGAGGTGTTTTCTCAGGCTGTTCAACGGGATATGCGAAGTTGGAATGAACACGAGTTCATTCCCTTCAGGAGAAAGGCTCTGTTAAAGACGTAGAGAAGTAGAAAAATGGAATTTTTTATTTCTTCATTACGCCCCATCTGTATGGGCGGATATACGGAAACAATGCTTCTCAAAGTTGATAGGGCTTAGCTCCAATGGCCTCAGCTAAAAATCTATCTTATGCCATGTAAACCTTGGTGTGATTAAATGTGAAAAAAAGGTCTCTTCCAATCCAGACCATTCTGTGGTTCGACTGCCCCATCCCCCACTGTCCCTGCAAATTCTGGTGATAAGAACTTAACCAGAAACACTCCTACTGCAATACTGAAAAATCCAGACACCATCCACAGTAATGTCCTATGTCATTTGGTCGGTGTTTTGCTTGAGATTGTAGAAATTTCTCTTTGAATTGCTGCTCAAAGCATGACAGAAGTGTGTGAGATGTCACCCTTGGTATGTTATCTTTGCATGTGACGACGTGCATTTCAGGCTGCTGCATGGTGTCCCTGCGTGGGGTGTATTTTATGCCATTTTATCACACCATTCAATGTGTGTGGTTTGAGGTCATTCATGCAGACATTTCATCCAACACAAAGCTTGGCCTTTTAGCAGTAGCTAGAAGTCCTCAGGGGAAATATTTCAGAGGGGAAGCTTGACTACATGTGGAAGTACAGGAATACAACAGAGCAAAAATGAGGGAGGAACCTGAGAACACCACTAACCCCTCTGCTGCTGACAGCATTTATTTTACCTATTTGCCTAGGAGAAAGATGAGGGAAAAAAATGTTCCTTGGGATTTTTTTCCAGCATAGAACCATTAAGGTTGGAAAAGTACTCCAAGATCATCAAATAAATGAGCCATATCCTGGCAGGATCTCATTAGGGACCATATTGGTGACAGGTAGCCACAGGCACTTCTGTTCGTCTCTTGAGATTCCTTAAAAAAGTCTTTTTCTTTGTTCCCACTGATCAGGGATTTGCTCTGCCACCATAAGAAAGGCCTAAACAGCTTAACTTTTCCTCTGCAAGTCCCAGCTGCCATCACCCCAGAAGGCCAATTTAACACTCAGTATGCAAAGCATCTTCTCAGCCCCATTCTGCCCAGTACCCAGTGGGAAAAAAGGCCATAAAAGTGGCATTTCAGAATCGATGGAGAAAAATGTTCACGTTTTTCTTCTTTGATTTTCTCGATAATCTTTTACCTCCAAAGCACAACATCTCCAGGCAGCATTTGGCAACAGAGCTGCTGAGAATTCAGCTGGGGGAAGAACAGAGTTTGACTTCTGGAAATCAATCCATAGGTGCCTGTTCTTCATCCCTGGATACACCTCAGGCCAGCAACACAGGCAGGTAAACAAGCTTGGAAACCACATTCAGATCCCTTCAAACCCAAAATATTCCATTAATTTGTTGGGAAGATAAAGATTGAGGGAGAGAGAGTAATTTACATTAAATATTAGTAGTTCTACTGAAATGTGGTTATGTTCTAGGTGTGCTATACAGGTCTATTTTCAAACATAGACGTGAAGTTCTGTAGAGTTAAAAAAATCATAAAAATAATTATTAAATAGTTCTTGAAACACTCAGGAAATGTCTTCTTAAATTTTTGATGGAATATTACATAAAGATTAGAGAAAATATTCTAACCATAAGTTTAATAAAATTTATAATTAAGATCACAAAAATGGTCCCCATGAAATTGTCTGGAAAGATATAATGAATTACTTCGTTATATTGCATAGAATATTAATGAAATTTTATTCCTCAGACATTATAATTTTCATGATGTTTCACAGAAATATTATCAAAATGTCAAACAAAGCATAAAGAAGTAATCACAGCCAAAAAAAAAAAAATATGTGACAGTCACTTTTTCATATGTAAAACATGTCCTTTAAGAATACATTTCTTAAACTCATATATAAATACTAAACCTGCATTTTTAAAGAGCCTTTGAAAACACTGCTCTTCAAAAGAAACTTCGTTGTCATAGGATAAAAAGAAAAGTTGTCCCATGGATTAACTAGTGATTAATGAATGAGGGAAAAGGTAGGAAATAATTAAAATTTTTATAATGAAGGGAAGTTGCCAGCATAGGTAATATATAAAAGATACAGAGAGTGAGCTGGGAAATGTTACCGATTATTTAAATTTAGCCAAAGAAGTAAAGAGAGACTTGGCTGCAAGAGCAGCTAAAGGAGGTCATGGGTCTGAGAGACAGGAAAATAGAAAATTACACTGGATGTTGATAAATGAAGAACATTGGAGAAGCATCTCAGAATCACTTGAGATACTTGGAGAAAATATTAATAAGCAGAAGTAAGCCAAAAAGCAAAATGATGTTTGGTTATTGGGAAAAAATAGAAAATCAAAGAGGAAATATCTTAAAGTCACTGTGTAGCTTCTGAGAGTGGTCACATCTTGAGTGCTACCCCTGCTTACCTCAAATACCGTGAAGTAAAACTGCAAAAGGTGTGAAAAGGAAAGAAGCAAATGGCCAAATGCAGCAGTGTCTGTGTGAGAGATCAGAATGAGCTGCAGAATTTGAAAGGGAGAGATTGAAGTTCTACAGGGAGGGAACTTACAAATACAGCACGTCCAGCTTGGTCCATGAACTGACATCTATCAGGCAGGGGTTAAATAAGGATAAACTCCTTTGCAAATTGATATTTAAGAATTTCCCTGCTCCTCTGCATCAGTGACCCTCATTACTGAATCTCTTGATGATGTTCATTTTTGCAGTTGCAAAACTCCTGTCATCAGTGGAAATTTCTGCATCAATTCCATGGTCTAATTTGTTGCTGTTTTATTTTTACCTGGAGAACAAAACCCAAACAGATTTTAAGTATTCACCACAAGTTATAGATCCAACATCTGGCCTTTATGGAGCGAGTTTGCAGAGCTATAACTTCTGCCCTCCACAGCAGTCACACAACGTTATAAAAACCAAAAATAAAAATGGGATCACCTTGCAAAAAATCTCTGTTCACGACTGATCAGGCTTCTCTGAACCTGGAGAAGGCAGAAGGAGGGGAAATTACTCAGCTGATGCAAAACGAGGCTCAAGGCTACAATTATTTAAACAGTGATGCCTGCTGGCCATGCCTTCAGCTACTGAGCAGAGCTGCTTCACTCCCCTACAGCAGTAAACTTGCAAAGGACTGATAGATCATGTACAGAAATGGGTCTTTTCATTCCAAAATCCAATTGCAGCTACGGATCTGATTAAAGAATGGATTTGTTTGGAAATCCTGCAAAAACAGTGGAACATCTACTCATCGTGAGAAACAAATCTGAAAGTGATGTTTCAGCCTTTCAGATTATTCTCCAACAAAGAGTTTTGGTAGATTTTCCTGTGTTCTGAGATTAACCATCCTTTAATCATCTTTGAGGAACTTCCTTGGATTCACTCCAGTGTGTCCATGTCTCTCTTTTACTAGGAAGCCCAGCATGGATGCAGAAATCCAGGGGAACTCCCCAAGTGCTGAGTAGAGGGGAAGAAGCTCTGTCCAAAGTGAAGGTATAAATTTTTAAAGGTTTTTGAGTTATTTTTCAGGATTCTTATGAAGATAGAATTTATAAATGGTTCTGGTTTGTTATCTAGACGCACATGAACAACAAAAAGCAGTGTTTTTTTCATTGACGTTGTCAAATATCAGTGCTGCCAAGAAACAGCATCTAGGTCTGAAAATTTACTTTACAATATTTTCTTAATTTGTTACTTCCCCTACCCCCATTCTCTTCCCAGTGAGCCTAACATATTTTTGAAAAACCTATCTTCTCAGTAATTCAAAAACACAATTTTCCTTCTTTGGAAGGAAAGGAAGAAAGATAAATAGCACAGCACTCTGTGTGACAATGGGAACAGTAAGAAACAAAACAGTAGAGTAAGAGTCAACATGGTAACATTTGATTTACAAACCTGAATCAAGATTACATACAGAAACAAAAGGCTGGAAATTCCACACTCTTGTCATGCTGTCATCTGTTTTTATTTGGTGTTCTGGTACCAACTCAAGGTTCTCATAGGGAACTTTCTAAACTCGCAATGTACACAAAATAACTTTGATGTAAAGTCTATAAATTCTCTTTACTTTTATAATTATAGTCAGTGATTCAATGGCTGTGGACAGACAAAGGGTAGGTAATTCCATATCTTCATAAAATTTAAAGATAAAGAAGGTAAATGTGCCATCATGATAATCTAGACTGACCTTTCTGCTTTGACTGAATAATTTCTCCGTGTGAGAGAATCCTGTAATGATTCCAAGGATTCGAGGTTAAATGAGTAAAGATTATCTCAAAGGCCTGGATTCTATCTGAATCTGCCAAAAAGGCACCTAGTACCAACCACACAAATGTAGGCTCCCTCTTACAAACATTCAGTCATTTGGAAAAAACTGTTCAGGCTGTACTTGAAGAGGGGGAGAAATGTGTGTGAGGAGGTCTTAACTGCTCTATTTGCCTTGTATTTACAGTGTAGAAAGACTGCTTTTAGCCATGCCCTCTGGTCCCCTCTCCCACTTTCAGAGCAGCAGATTAGACCAGCCTGGGGAGCAGAATGAGGCACTTGGAGCAACCTGGGATAGTGGAGGTGTCCCTGTCCAGGGCAGGGGGTGAGAACCAGATGGGCTTTGAGGTTCCTTCCAACCCAAACCAGATGGGCAGCATTTGAATGATCCAGGTCGTACAATCCAGTCCTGGGCTCCTCAGTACAAGAAAGAGTTATCTTAATTTTGCAAGCATTTTTATATATAATCTGAGCACTAGAATAACTGTGCACAAAAATCAGTGCTGCACACAACGTGAGCTTAAATAATCACTGAACACTAAGAAAATGCCTGCCAGAGGCTTTCAGTGCATGATCTGTATCCAAACCTCCAGGAAATTGATAAAATCAGTAGGAAAGGACCATCCTGAGAGAATGCTGAGAGGATGCACCTATTGTGACCACCCACCACAACTTTCAAAAGCCAAACCCCTCCCGTTCCTCAGACAAAAATCTGAGTAGCAATATGAAGAAATAAGAGCTATTGAATTGCAGCAGAGATGTGCAATTTGTCTCACCATTTAACTCCTTCTGTTCACAACCACGAGAGATTTGTAATGCCAATTATCCCAAGACACAGAGAGAAGAGTTTCTGAAACAGGCAGACCCTGTGAGACGTTTAGGCAGAAAACTGACGTGCAGTTTGGTGTAGTTTCAGTTTCTGAAATCATCTGAGGTCTGAGTCAGTGTATACAGAGCATGCTGCAGCACAGTGCTTTTCAAGTGCAGGAACATTGTCACAATCTGCCAGTTTCAAAGTGGAAAATAAAGCGATCCTCTGGCAACCAGATGAAGATCTAACACAGATGGAATTTCAATACGTGTGGGAGATAATAGTTATTCCTACTTTTGTTCAGAAATAAATTAAATCCTCACTTTGCCTTTGATTGTTCCTTCTGATCTGCTGCACTCTTTCCACTTTCTCTAAAATTTTAACTGCCATTCAATTCAGATTCCACCATGTACTGAGATGAAATAGACACAGAACATGTTCTGATTATATTCTTAAGCTCAATCATTGTGAGTTAAAATTATCCGTTTTTAGACTTGCATCCCATCTTAATCAGGAACTTGATCTTGACAGATCTTGAGCAAGCCAATCTCGAGGCAATTGGCTGTGTCTTAAACCATACATGTTCCTGGAAAATCACTTATCCAAATGAAAATCTGGCATCTCAGGAGGCAGGGTCGTTAGAACACATCCTTTCTGAGGGTTGAAGGAAAAGCAAGGAGGGACAAAATAGTAGGGAGGTATTTTTAGATCTTAAAACTGCAAATACTGAGTTTGAAATATTTTCATCGGGTGCAGTGCACTCTTTTGCTTTACAAGAAGACTTCTTAGCAGAGCTCTGCCCTTTCTCCACATAGCAAAACATTGCATAGAGAAATAAAAATCACATTCATATTATTGAATAGAATGGCAAAGTTTCTATTTATGTCATCAGAAAAAGGGAAAAAATTAGCTTTGCATTTGGAGATGCATATTGATAATACAGACACCTTAAAGAAAGAAATTAACCTACACTTCAGTGAACATGACCTTTGTCAGAACATCCCATGCCTTTTTCATAAAGGGCATCAATTTCATTTACAGGCCCGGTTCTAAGTGACCTCCTGATGGAAGCATCTTGGCTTGCTCTTCTCCCAGGATGCAGGACACATTCCTGACATTTCCTCACTTTCAAAGGAATTGAATTGAACTTTATCCCAATGGGAAGGGATTTAGTTATTAGTGAACTAGATTAGTGCACAGGAGGGACTATTTGAAGAAAAAAACCCCATCATTTACAAAGAAAATAACAGATAGTGACATTAATTGCTAAGCTCTGTTCTGCCTATTAAAAGTTGAATGAGGCAGCTTGACGGACGATTTTATAGTGATACACATGGGATTTTTTTGGTGGTGGTTTGATTTCTAACATACTCAGGGTCTGGTTGGTCCCACTTGATTTGAACCTTTGTACTGGGCAGCAAGGGAGCCCCAATCAGATGATCAAACCCACCACCACAACATTTTATCAGCTGCCAGTAACTAACAGTTAAAAAAAAAATAAAAATTACTCTTAACAGCGATGCTCTCTCTCTCTCTCTCTCTCTCTCTCTCTCTCTCTCTCTCTCTCTGATCTCCCAATTTTTTTCTCTTGTCCTGCATTTTGTATTAAAGGTCTTTAGAGACACAGTTGATTGAGTATGAAATGAAAGGGTTATATTTAATAACCCAGGGAAACTTTCTCAGTCCCACATTCCTTCTTTGGTGGTGCACAGGACAGTTTTCAGCTTTGTTTCATGGACCTTCTGAGAAATAGCAAATTTTAGTATTAACAAGGCCGTAAGGAGATTTTCCCTTTACCCAATCATCTATAGCATGAAAAAAACAGATGCCAAGGACTGGAGGGATATGCAGGGTAACTAATATAAAAATTCTAGTTTTATTAGGGTTATAATGACCTCCTAAATTATCTCTGCCCATGGTTTCTTTCAAGCCTTGACCAAAACCCCATTTTAGCCAATTGTATTGGTCAGAAAGACTGGGCTTGAAATTTAAAATAGTAAGAGCTTCCATGGAAAGAAAAGCTCCCATCAGTTTAATGCAGTTTGCTTCACTCTTCATCAGAAGCCCTTAGAAATATTTCAATGAAAATCTTGCATTTAAAATACCATAAAACCCTTAAAGGGAACAAAAAAAAAAACCACCAAAACCAATAAATAAAGATCCACAGATGACCAAAATATGGGAAGAGTGTATTTAAAATTACAGACCTGAAGGTTTCTCTGTATGGGATGCAACTGAATTATTTAGATGATAAAAGACACTGATAATATTCCTATAAAGCTATTTTGATATTACAAATATGGCACCACAAATGTTGTTTATTAGGAAGAATTTCTAAGTAACGATATGAGGAGGTGTTTACTCCACATTTTATTTCCTGTCTAAAATGCTTTTAAAGATTTGGTTTTTCAATGAAATGGGTTGTGGGGGAGTGAATAAAAACAATTAATCTGGAAATGAGTTTGTGAAATATTTCTATTTCTTCACTTTTCCTCCCCTAATTTTAAGCTACAGAATCACATAGGGTCACAGAGTGGGTCAGGATGGAAGGAACCTCAGAGGGTCAAGAAGGGTCATCCTAAATCAGAATGTTATCCTTGAGTGAGTCAGCCTTTCACAGCTAGAGGTCTCACACTGTAGAAACATGGAGCTTAAAATTATTCTGCAGCCAAATTAACAATTGTGAGCCTTATCCATGTTTTAAGTGCTCTTGTTTCACCAAAACAAGAGGTGACCTTCACACAGGAACGATTATACATCTAGAATGTCTTCAGGCTATGGTTCATTTAATTAGAAAAGAAAAAAAAAGAAAGAAAGAAAAAAAAACCAACTGAACAAAGAAAAAATCCAACAACAACAAAAAACCAAAAAACCCAAACCAAAACCAAATAAAAACAACAACAACGAAAAAAAACCACCAAAAAATCAAAAACAGAACAGAAAAAAAAAAACCACACAAAAGAAAAACTAATTATGGACTAGAACAGGGATCTCAGTTTTCCATCAAGTATCCAACTATTTGCCTGCACAACCTCAGCAGCCACAGACTCACAGACCCCTCTTTCTGGATCTCTGCCTGCTATGTTCTCTTAAATACGTAGCTCTGAATAATAGTTATTGAAGAAATTAATCTAGAAGTTGAGCAGAGATGGCCTCTGTGGCGGAAAATAACTTTTTCAGAGTTCCTAACATGATGAGGGCTCTCCTGCTTGTGCCCTCAGTACAGAAGCTTCAAAACCAGGCACAGTGCTCTTGGATAAAAAAAGACGCAGCACTCAAAATTTATACTGCCCAGGTTTTCTTCCTGCAGTGTTTTTGATCTTGGCAGGTCGTGTTCTCTGATGACTGGAAAGAGAATATTTTACCTGGAGGTCATTCCTATGTACACGATCCTACATGACACCAAACTAATGAAAAACACAAATTTGCCTCGCCTTTACCACACAGAAAGGATTTACTGAGAGAAAATAATGGGAATTCAGTTTTGATGTCTTATCCCCAGCAAGTTCACAAGCGCAACCCCTCAGACAAATTGCTCAGCTTCCCTCAGAGCAATATGTCCCTGCAGGAAGTCCCAGTGTCTTTCTGTCCATCTGTCCCTCAGTGTCACCTTCCTGGTGCCAGGTCCCCACATTCCCTGTCTGAGCCATTCCCCACTAAGAGCTCCACGTGAACATTTCTGCTCGGCAGAGTGGAGGGGGAAAATCTAAGGTATCTTAGTTCTCTGACACCTCACCAGCCAGCCCCCTGCAGATTTCTTGTCCACAGAGACATTTAAATTAAGATTTAGGCACCTGTGCCCCTCTCTGAACCTCATTTTTCAGCAGTTGCTCATGACCAATGTATCCCAGCCATGAGAGAGGAACCACTGGCAAAGGACAGCTCCAGATGAGCTTGACTGAGATTTACAAGTTTCTCTAAACAATGACAAGGGAATTATCTACTGTGAAAGCACTGAAATAAGCAAAGCCTGGCTAAGTTCAACCTTTAATCACTGCATTTAGCAGTTTGTGACTTATCTACACATAACACTGCTGGAAACATGGGTTCCATTGGAATTGCCTTCGGAGTTCTCTGGGTTTTGCACTAATAACACCCGAGATAATTTGTTCTGTCACCACCTGTAGTGTACTAATTTAATTTTGGTCCCATCCAAGCATCCATCTGCTGACAAACATCAGCCAAAACAGCCTGAAGGCTCCTCTGTAGTGTGCCAAGCTCAGGTGTGTGAACGAGTGTCTTACAGCAGATGCAAAATAACCGATGGAGAATGTTTGTCTCTGCTGGGGCAAGATGGTCCCAGTTTCACTCTGAGTGAATAAAACCTTCCACATAGAAAGAAATGTGGTTAAGGGACACATAAAATCACATGTAAGGTTCTGTTGATCCAAAGGACAAATTGTTGCATGATACCAATAAATCTTAGCAAGAGCAGTGTGCAAAACCAAAATGATTTGCACAAAATGCTGAATTGCAGTGTAAAAGTACAAGTCAGCTTCCTGTTTTGAAAGGAGAATTAAATAAAGTGTACAAGAAGTGATCTAAAGTATCTCTACTTCCATAAGAGACTCTCCCATGGATGAGTTCTAGAGTTTGCAATTATTATTCTGTTAGACACTGCACAACCAAAACAGAAAAGCAGAATACAGTAAGAAAGGTCCCTGATATTAATAGAAAAGAAAAAATGAGGGACATGTTCTGAAATTTAATTTACATTCTGCAGCAGCCAAGATAAAAGTAAAGCAATGAAACAAAACTGAGGGATGGAAATTCAGAGATTGAAAATTACCCAGAAAAAAAACATGTTCTTTTTATTTGGTAGTAAATCCCTACCAAGCAGGAGCTTTAACTTTCTGCTAGACACATCAGAAAATATCTAAATTCACAGCTATGAGCAGACTACCATATCAGTATGCACACAATATTTGGGTTTATGTGTTTCTTATGTAAATGTGTTTCTGACCTTATAAACAAAACTGTAATCTTTCCCATTTTTTTCAATAAAACCCTCTTACTTTGTGCTTTAAGCTTACACAATGTTTTAAGTGGAGTCAAGTGCATTTCACACTCAAGCACAGCACTTCTGTAAAAACAAAGATTTCAAACAAGTCAGCATAGAAACAATCTTGCCTTCCTACCTTAAGAACAGAGGTATTTTCTCATTGAAAGAAAGCATCAGTTTGCCCATGGCTGTTCGGAAGCAGGAAAAGGAGCACAGAGGTACTGCCAGGCATGTTCTCCGTCATTTTGGACAGGGGCAATCCCATAATGTCTCAGTGA
Organism: Petroica traversi; assembly: GCA_025920805.1. NCBI lineage: Eukaryota > Metazoa > Chordata > Aves > Passeriformes > Petroicidae > Petroica > Petroica traversi. Next base: position 29,997,582 of record JAHLSL010000015.1, read on the forward strand.
AGAGAGGGAAAAATGTAACAGGGATGCAAAGGGCTCCTCCTGGGCACAAAAAGTGTCGCCAATTTTTAAATATTAAGCGAATTGTGACTTTTTGATGCATGCAGAGTTTTCACAGTCACCTAGAAAACTTAGGCTTCTGAATTTTGAGTTCCAAGCATTCTTAACCTGCTGCAAAGCTGAGCACGTTTCACAATCAACTTCCCAAATGATAACACAGGTTTATGACTCTGTTTAATGGGTTTAAATTAGTGTTAACCATGTTTTATCTGTCAGCTTCCACTGATGTGAGCTCAGTGCTGTGAATTCTAGCATTAGCATTCTCTGGCCAAATCTCCCTGCACAAAGCACTGAGTGTCTGTTTAACATTTATAATTTCTCCCTCTTCAGCAAAGCTGAACACACACACACTTCCCTTGACACCACCAATATCAAAGTGCAGGACAGATTAGGCTCTGTCAATTTTGTATTTTCTGAATAGAAGGTGAGTTCTTTTTTCTGGGTTTGTTTGTTTCTATAAAGAAGCACTTTGTGCTCAAAGGAATGGACTGTGAAATCCCAGGAAGATATGAGAGTATTTGTGTCTCGGCTTTAAAATCTGACCCCATCATCTCCACTGAATTACAGAAAGTATCAAGACTTAGCATGTGGAAACAAGTGAAACTGTAAACAAAAAAAAGTGTATAGTGTTCCCCTTCAAGGTTCTCTTCATGACCAACAGCACCCTTTAATTGTTGGATCCTTTGACAGATGACATCCTGTGATAGATGACTCGATCTCACCCAGCCTCACATGCCAAAATGCATTTAATGTGATTAATAATTCTGTTCTATCAGAGGTTTGGTGAGCAGTTCATGAGGTGGCATTCAATAGGAATCAACAGGAATTCTCAGTATTACACAGTATTTTGCGGAGGGACACAGCCCTTTTAGGAAAAATGTGTTCATCACTCATTTCAGCAGTGATCTCTCTTCCCACATCTCCCAAATCCTGAAGCTCAGGGCAGGGACTGGGGGAATGAAGGTACAGAACAGAATGTTCCATTTGAAGGGGATATGTCCTGGTCACTTGGGCCAATGGCCTGACAGGCTCAGGGCTGACCAAAAGTTAATGTTTTCAAGAGCATTTTCCAAATGCTTCTTAAACACTGATGGGCTTGGGGCACTGACCCCAAAGTTGGTGGTGGGGTCAAACTTGGTGCCGGTTGGACCAGGGTCACAACCTGGCCTCTTGTCTAATGGGGATTTCAGTAATTTACTCCTAATTCATACCAGAGCAAATCATACATGAATCTGCATTTCCAGAGGGTTATTTAATATTAGAGGCTTTTCAAGGTTAAAAGAAATCTGTGTTTTCAACTCCTGGAACTTGCAATTTTTGGTGTTATATTAAATTAGCATTTGATTCCTGAATTCAGTCAGAGAAGAGATCATTTTGGTCAATCTTGGAATTCAATGCTTTGCTAGGAGACATAGCTATGCTTCCTGTTGATGACTTAATGGGAAGTATATCTTTCCACAGTTTTATTTTTCCTAACATCAAGTTCCTGAGTGCATCTGAAATCAGTATTAGACATTACCCCTTGTCTGAAGATGAGCACACACAGATTTCAGGGTCTGAACAATGCTTGTGGTCATACAGCTCTCAAATGACCAGTGGTCTTGGGAGCAAAAATTAAAAAGATTGTAAGTGTCTAATTAAAATATTCCAAACTTTCTGAAAATTTAAATTTCTTGATTACTGTTTCCTGTAGTTATTCACTAAAATAATCCAGTGTCCAGCAAACACTGGCTCCTTTTGAGAACAGTGTTAATTTTGCAGTCTTCATTGCTACCAGATTTTCAGATTCCTGCTGGAATCTCGTTGAAAGCAGAATTAAACCATTTGGTGGGTCTGTGCCACAGGTTCAGAAAAAGCTGAATTATTTGAGCCAAACAGAACTGCTAAGAGCCAGGTCCCATTCCATGCCACTCAGACCTGAGTGCTGCATTAACTGAGGGAAGCACAGTGACAGGATCCTGCTGACTACAAGGAGAAGTCATGACAGAAAATAGTACCTGGTGCTTAAAAAATTTATTTCTGAAAGTGGTCAGGAATGCGCTTTAGGAAGAAATTTTTCTGGGTCCAGAGGAAAAAATAAGGGTTTTTTCCCTTTCTTATATCCTTGATTGTCTGATGTTTTGCCATTCAGAAAAACATGTATGATTTTTTTCTTTTTGTGTTTAAGTTATAAATGTATGTATAATGCAAACAAATCCTCCTTAAGACTTCCTTTTGTTTCCTTCATTGTTTTCATCCACAACAGGGAAATCCAGAGTAATCACATATGAAAAGACACAAAACACCTGGGCAAACAACATATATCCCCTTTCTTTGCAACTGGCCTCTTGCTTTTCCTGTACCTTGTCATATATGACTTTATTTTTTCAATGTACTCCTCACAAATAGAGTTTGTTTCACTTTAAATATGGTAATTTACCCTAGGAGCAGGAAATTACAATATTAATTTTTTTCTATAGGGCTGGACAATTATTGTTATTATTATACTAATTCTCAGCAGTCCAGTGATAACTCTGAAAAACGGCATCTGGTATGAGAAGAATTCTGTTTTAAATATACATTATTCATGTGTGTCCCCTTTTAAAATTACCTGGCACAGAGCCAGGAAGATAAGGGTGAGTAAAGAGTCATGCTCTGAGATGATATGTAATTTTAGCCCTTTGCTAGCTTTGTAATGAATGTTTTAATTAAAGAGCACCATCAGGCAGGCCAACAGCTGGATCAGACTGAGCTGTAATTCCTAATTTTCACAATTTGGGATCTTTGGTTCTGAGAGAATTGGAATATCCTCCATCAATTATCTCTTGCTATTCAGTGTTCTGCAAATAGATTATAAATATAACTTAAAATGTTAAGGTACAGTGTTATATAAAGGGGAAGAGGACTGCTCAGTTCAGCTTAGACAGCTAACAATGTCTTTAAAAATAGAAAAATGCCAGATTAGTTAAAATAAACTATGAAATAACAAAGTAGAACATGACCTCAAAAAGACCTGTTCAGTGACATCTTGCAGTCATTTTTCTGCAAAAATACGGACATATATTTATTGAAGAAAGGACAATGGGGGTTCTAGAATGCAAATTTGTTCTCATGCTTTACCTGTAAGAGTTTTGGATTCTTGTTTGTCTCCTTTTATGGGCTCCAAAATTGTGTGGAAAAATAGGATTGCTGAAACATCCTTTGTTTATAGTAATAATGATAATGATAATGATAATAATAATAATAATAATAATAATAGTAGTAGTAGTAGTAGTAGTAGTAGTAGAGGAAAGGATGTTTTCTAATATTTGCACATAAAAAACTTTATTCTTTTACACCAACTTTTCATAATATCAAGAATTTTGGGAAGAAACCTAGAGCAGAAACCAAAATTTCAAGTCAAAACTTACCTGATGATCTGATTTAGACCAACATGACATAAAAATGTTCTTACCAAAATTTATGAAACGAGGTTTGGATCCTTAGATTGTTTTACCAGCTAAATGCAGGGACGTAATACAGTGTACTGCATCCAGTCAGGGAAAGGAAGGGAAGGGTTTCCAGTTGTGCTACACAGCTCTAGGGTATGGGAGTTTCTTCTCTGTGGTGAAGTTAGAATGAGAAAAATAACAACATTGAGAAGACAAGATGGAAAACAGGGTGGGGAAAGGAGGCTCAGGGGGGACCTGCACAAGCCCTGCACAAGCCCCTGACAGGAGGGGGCTCAGGGGGGTCGGGCTCTGCTCCCAGGGAACAGGGACAGGAGGAGAGGGAACGGCCTCAGGCTGGGCCAGGGGAGGTTAAGCCTGGATATCAGGGAAAAATTCTTTATCAAAATGGTTATAAAGCTCTGGGACAGGCTGCCTGTTTTATAAGTTGTGGAATTGCCATCCCTGGAATGATGTAAAAGCCATGTGGATGTGGCACTTGGGACATGGTTTAATGATAGCCCTGGCCACGCTGGGGGAACAGATGGACTTGATCATCTTGGAGGGCTTTTCCAGCCTAAATGATTCTATTTTTCCATAATATAACCTTAGATTTTGTGCTGCTACCATATTGTATGAATTTTGAATGACTTCATGAGCAAGGTTTAGAAATGTGCCTGGTGTTCTTCCTACATTGTAATTTATGGAATTAATAGGCAAATTCTTCTTACCCAGCTCTTAAATTATGCATTTGTTACTAATTTCTAATAGATGTTTATCTCAGGAGTAGCTGCATTTTGTATTATCATTAAAATCTCATTGAAAAATATCTCAGGAGGCTTTGGGACAGAACAGGAGATATAAATGAAATATCCTATTAATATTCCATTAAGTTAATAATATCTGTCTAAGTGAATCACAGTTATATTTCCTGCCAACTTTTAAATACAGGTTCTTTTATTTTGGTGTTTAAATTCCCATTGTGTACAGCTGTGCTAGTTTCCATGAGCCTTTTCTTTTTTTTTTTTTACTGTTTATCTTGTGTTCTTTTAAATGTGTTATAGATAAATTATTGTGCTGGAGGCAGAGGTATAAGGAACAGAAGACTCTAAGGCAAAATAATGAATTTGACATTGTGTCCAAAGCATAAGCACACGTCTGAGTGAGCACCAGACTCTCTCTGATTACACACTCACGCACTGCTGGGTGGTTGTTTATTTGCTTTGACAGCGGCTCCAGAGGAGCGTTCAATGAGCCTTAATTGCCTTAATTTATACAGAACGGAGGGCTTTTCTGGGATTACATTTCTCATCAGGTTCCAGCCAGATCTCTTCACACTGGTCACTTCTCATTTGTGCAGGATATGTGCTGCTTCATCAGAGACTCCACCAGGGCTGAAGAGGTGAATGATTTCAAAGGCTAATAAAAGGGCATCAGATTGCTTCCTCCTGTAAATAGACTAGAAATAAATATAATTGTAGTGGAGACTTGGAGAAAGTTGAGTTATTAATGTTACCTGGTTTTCTTGTGATTTTTAAATTATTGTCAGTACTGCTGTTAATATTAAAAACCTTCACCCTAGGTTTTCAATAGGAATTATTGTCTTTTTTTTCAGGTGTACAAGAAAATAATCAAATTTTCCATTGCCAGAGATTTCTCATGGACATATGGGCTGCACGTCTTTGGTTTAGATACCCATGGAAGTCTGTAGGTATTTTTGAATGTTAAAATTGGATGAACAGTAGCCCTGGTACATTCATTTTGGATCAGCTGTACCAGTGTTCTTGCACTGATCTCATTGTTTGCCAAGAATTTTCCTGATATCAAACTGATTGTATCAAAGCAAGATCAAAATTAAACCTGGATAGATTAACAAATCAAAACCTAGAAAAGGAACAGAAATTAGGACAGAAGTTCATTGCATGAGGGCACACTGAAAGTAGTGCTGTATCTGTTGCATAAAACAACACAGTAAAAGAAATGTGAAGTGAAAAGCCACAAGTCCTTCTGGAAGGGGAAAAGTATGTACCAATGGCTTCAGAAAGAAAAAGGAAATGGCAAACAGACAGACAAATTGGGAGTGATGGCAGAACAGGAGTGTTTCAGGAAAGAATGGTTGCTCTTCTTCCTCAAGCAGCTCCTCAGCTCTGTGCCATGCGTGTCTTTATAGACCAGCCATGTCTGTGTCATCCCATGGATGCCACCAGGTTTTTCTTTTTACTTCAGTCAGTGATCTCCAGCTGGAAACCTTGATGTTAGAAATGCAGAGAATTGTGTAGCTGTGAGTCAGCGAAGGCAGCAAAAGCAGAATGAGCTTCCAAAGGAAACCCAGCACCGAGTGCAGATGGTGAGAGCTGAGCAGGCAGCAGGATCTCGGCCCCCGAGCAGCACTTCCCAGAGAAAGCACTTTGCTCTGGTGTCTCTGCTAAGTTTCCAGGGAAACTAATGGCTAAACTGAATATGCACAGGCTGTTCTTTGAGGTGGAGACATTATTTTCATGGGTTCACAGCTCCAGCTAAAATTTCCCAGAGGAGAAGCGAGCCAGAACAGAAGAGCTCTGATGCTTATGCTGGGATTTCGTGTTGGTGCAGTTACCAGCTTGGCCAGCTCACCTGTCTCACAGCAGAATAATCTAAAGAATTTGATGTTGCACTCTACTATCTGGGATTTTTAAGGGATCTTTAAATATATATATATATATACATATATATACATATACATATATATATATATATATATATAAAGAGAGAGAAAAACTCCTGAGTTTAAGAGGCCTTTTAACATTGCAGAGGAAGTGTTAAGGTCAGCATTTCTACCACCTATTCTTCAGTTTTGCTGACAAGTAACATAAGCTCCAAAGGCCAATGGCTCTGCAGAAAATGGACAGACATCACTCTGTTCTGCTTGTATTTTTAAGTCTTATTTGCATAATCAATAATTAAAGAGATCATGAAAATCTCGTGCAGAATAATTTGCTGGTGTTAAAGAATACATAGGTGATTTCTCAGTCACTAGGTGCTTTCCAGTCAGAATATTTGTCCTGAAGTCTCATCTTTATCACACCAGCAGAATTGAAAACTTTGTTTTATAGCAATTCTGTCACTACACATTATGTGAAATACTTTAGAGGGCACTGCAGCAGGTTCATCCTTTAATCATCCTTTCCAACCTAGATACAACAAGCATTAATCTACACTGGCATAATAAAACTCTTTGCTTGCTAACTTAAAGAAACCTCAGTTATTCTGGGCAAAGTTGAAGTGGTTCATTAAGGGAAATTCAAAGATATTTACCTCCTGACACAGAGGAATTGCTCATGTGCTGTGATTAGAAGAAACCTGAAAGTAGTAGGAGCTATGGCATTTAAGTCTCTGGGCAGTCAACAATCATTAAATCCACATCCTGCATTTTGTTCCATCACTCCTGGCACTGGTGACAGGCATAATAAAGCCCAGTTTGTGATTTGGAGGGGAATTAGGTATCTGGCAGATGCAAAAATCAGTTTTATCAAGGACAAGATTGGTTTGGAAATACTCCTAAGGAAAGCTGAGACTCCTGGGGAACCTCCATGTCTTGAGACAGATCTTCAGTTTGGGAGAAACAGGGGAGAAATGTCCAAGGGAGGTGTGGATATCTTAGTTTGGAGTTTATGTCTTCAAAGCAGGAGTCAGACTTGACACTTTAATTTCCTTTATGGATTCAACCCTAAATAACTCTTGTTTGTGATGAAGCTATGTTGCTCAGAGGAATCTTGTTGCAAAGCATCAAATTTGACATCACAGGCAGGTAGTAATCTACAGATGGGACTGAGTCTCCTTGTCAGAGATGTTGAACACATTAATAAAAAAAAAAAAAAAGAAGAGATGAGAGAGAGAGAGAGAGAAAATGTTCACTTATAATGAAAAAGCTAATTTAGCTTCCTGCCAGAAAGGCCATAACATATAATATGAAATTAATGCCAGCAAAGGAGTAACTTACAGTTGGTTTATGACTGATTTAGAATTAACACTGTCCATCAGAATTAAAAAAAAAACAAAAAACCAAAAAAACCCCAACAAACCAAACCAAACAAAATCCAGTACATAGATAACTGTGTTAATGAAAATTTTCCCCTACCTGAAGTTCTTCCACCCTCCAGTCCTGCATTCGGGATTTTTGGCTATTTTGGAGAAATATTATGAATTTTTTCTTACACTGTTGTGGTTTTTTTGGTGGGGTTTTTGGTTTGGGTTTGTTTTATTTTTTTGGGGGGGGAGTTGTTTGTTTTGTTTTTTGTTGGGTTATTTTTTGTTTGTTTTTTGGGGTTTTTGTGGCTACAGTTTATTGTAATGATTTTACATGATCATCGACCTTGAGTCTGTAGGCCAAAATGTAGACCAGATCAGCAGCTCTGTGTTCAGAATATCAATATGATTAAGGTTAAAACAGACTCACAGAAAGCCAAACTAGAATCAGAGCTTAACTTGCCAAGGGACGCACCAAACTTGGCAACATGCTTAATAATAATAATAATAATAAAATACTACATTAATCTGCTAAGAATATAAAATTATCATCGACAGCAATAGTCACTGATGAAAAGAATTGCTCTGGAGCTGTGAATTTAAACCAAAGTGACTGAAGTCTAGTTCAAAAGTGTGACAGAAAGAGAGAGAAGAGATGGATATAATTTAATCACACTGTAAAGTCGATATCTGTCTGCAGGAACATTTGCTGTTTACTGCAATTTCCACAGGCCTCTTACAGACTTTTCATTTTTAAATGGGGGCTTGCATAGCATAAAGATTGTGAAGTAAATGCTGCAAAGCAGCGCAGAAGCTCACAGGCTAGCTAAATATAAGGATATACATATGCAGAACAAGTATGAGAATTTATGTTGCCATTCTAAAAATTATGCAGGGCTAAGATTGGTGAATAGACACAGGAAAACTTTACCACAAGAGAAAGCAATAAAATAGGAAAATAAGGTTTTGGACTTACTACTTTTTAAATTTATGGTCCATTAAATGTATTCAAGAGTTCAAGCAGTATCTCCAGGTGATTTAAACTGGTGAGGTTCTAGGGAAAGGAAGAAATCTGTGCTGAATTCCAGTGTCTCAGGATCCTCCTCACACAGAGATGACAAGTTTCCATCCCCACACTGCTGCCACAGGTCACACAGAGAGGGAGAAGCTGACTTTCCTGAAAAAATCAGATTATACAAGGAAGCTGATCCAAGCTGACATGATTTGATTTGGGTTAGAAGATTAATCCAGACTTCAGCTGCCAGGGGCTTTTAGATAAATAGCACTTAGCCCACTTACACTGAATGGATTTTTTTTTTTAAAGGAAGGAGTATTAATTAGAACAGCATGGAAGTGTAAGAAATGTGCAAGGACTTAGGGCTCCTGTGACAAAGGCTATGAAATGCGGCTGCCTTCAGAGATAAGAGTGTCCGTGTTCAGGCTGGGATGTGTTCCTGTGATCTGCTTAGCTGCTGTACTCATGGCTCATCTGCTGAGGAAAAAAAGTCTAAAAGCACTGAGGACAAAACAAAATAGCCTGGCCTGCTTCAAAAGGACTGTGAGTACAAAAGGTTTGAAATTGTTTCAAATACCATTCCTGGCCTGAGGCTGAGCAAAACCTTAATCCGAGACAGGACAAGCATTGTGATGATTGAACATTCCAGTGCACTGCAGGGGTGACATCAGTTCTGTGTTTACAGATGTGCTCCCTCCACGTGTGTTTCCTTTTGGGGTGCCCTCTCTGAAGTATTTTTTTGTTTGGATGTGTAAATACTCAAGTTTCTTGTTAGAGCTGGTTGTTCTGTAAGCAGCAGAATGTTTGGGTAGGTTGCCTCTAAATTAAAGCTGTGGCATAACCAGAATTCTGGTTTGCTGAAGCTCAGTGAACAGCCCATTGATAAAATGTTGGACACTAATTAATGTTCTCTGGACTTCCCAAATGAAACCTTTCCAATGCCTGGTGATTTCTGCAAAACTGAGGGCACTGACACTCAGCCTTGTATTTCCCAGATGTCAAGAGTTTGGTCTGAGGTACAAGAGCTCCCTGTGGGAAATCACTAGAGAAACCCATCCTAAGTGTGTGTGATAGGTGAGCAGATGGGGATGTGAAAAATGTCCAGTGGAACTGGCAAACTTCTTTATTTTTAAATCCTTTCTAACACCTGGACTTGGACACAGAAACTGGATCACCCACACTAAAATAATGTCATTTAGTCAAGCTGTAGTGCTATGTAAAACGAAGCTTGACATCCATAAAAAAAGTAAAATATTTCTTTTGAACTAAGAAAACCTGGAATCCATATTTAGACAAGCAGATGAAGAATCCTTTTCGCCATAAATTATTCTGTGATTTGAAGAGTTGAGTCTCACTCTTTGCTGGCCAGGCCTTATGAATTTACACAAACAATTCTGGCCCAGCTCTCAGGACCTCTGGTTCATTTCGGGAATTTTAACAGGTTCTATCCCACTTGTTTGTGTTGACTCCTTTTATTCCTATAATCGTCACGAACAAAAATTTTATTTTGTAAATTCAAGTTTTGTAGCTGCACATGCTGCTTTCCTTCTTGTACTTGCTTGATTTTTAAATACTCCTACAGTGTCCTATAGGGAAAAGGAAAGACTTCAGTCCCATTTGGATTATTCAGTGGTTTAATTCTAGCAAACAGTTCCTAAAATACTGACTTATTTCATCCCATTTTGTATTGGAAGCATTAAAGTAGTGATCATTCCACCAATTTGTTGTTCTACAAAAACTCCCTAGCCACTGAAAAGGCAGAAATATATAGATTGCACATAGTTTTTATTAAGATCAAAGAACCTAATATCAGTAGAACTTTCATTTTGTGCAAGCACAAAAATCCCCACTTTGTAAAAAATAACTCTGGTGACTTAAAGGCAATGCTAAGAACACAGGGGAAGTTTCTTCATTGAGTCACAGAATTGTTTAGGTGGGAAAAGACCTTTAAGGTCATCAAATCCAACCTTTGACCCAGCACTGCCAGGGCCATCACTAAACCATGTCCCCAAGTGCCACTTTTATGTGTCTTTTAAACCCCTGCAGTGGTGGTGGCCCCCTGGGCAGCCTGTTCCAGTGCTTGAACACCCTTGCAGTGCAGAAATATTTCCTAATCCCCAATCTAAACCTCCCTCACTGTTGTCTGGTACCACTTGAACTCATTTCAGAGACGGTTCAGATAAACCCTGGGTGTGTCTGCAGCCATTCGGGGCCAAAAGTAGGGCAGGAAAGTATAGGAAATAATAGAAGTAATAAGAGACAAGATACTTGTCAATAAAATTCAGAGCACTGGGGAGAAAGGAGTTTTCAAATAAAAGTTTTCTGAACATTCACCTCCTCGTCCAATGAGTGAATGCCTTTCCAGAGAGAGCAAATTTCCATGTGATAAACTTGCAAAGCTGAAATGTTCTTTGTCTGTATTATAATGGCATATTGTGGATTCTTCAAAGCTGCCATGGGGGAATTGATCTTTTTCCTGCCTTTCAAGTTAGACATTAATTTTGTAAATACATCTCCTCTCTAAATACACACACAAAATTTTCAGAGATATATCCACATACGCATATATGTGTGTGTGATTGTGTGCATATATAAATATATAAAATATAGACAATGTGTATTGATTAAAAAAATCCTGAGTAAGAAATACGTAATAGCATTTCTTGTCCATAATCTTATTTTCAGTAGGTAATCCCATTCACACACATTCTCCTGACAGAATAAAACTGCAGCCATGACATCCTATAGTTTTCTGCTCAGCTAAATTGGAGCTAGGCATTCTAATTTTTAATTGGAATTTCTGTGTAAAAGAAATATTTAATAAAATGTTTTCCCTTTTTATTTTCTGGAGAAGAGTAAGTTCATACAGAAAGCATATACTCTACATTTCTCCCCCATCAAGAACTTAGATGTGGAACTAATAGTTAAGTTTTAAAGCGCAAATATCTTTAAGGCCAACAAAATTAAGTTTTTGGAAATTGCTTTTGGAATAGCTGCTGAGTTATGACAGGCTCTTTCTGAAAGCTCTGGCAGGCAGCTTCACGCATTTTCCTTTTAAGATAGTTTATGATTAGAGCTCTGGGTGTAAATCAAGGAAAAAAGGTGACAATTTTCATTGGCTAGAGACTGTGAAAATAATCAAGGTTCTCTGTGGTCTGCCAAGATAAACACATAGGTAAGAAAAATATTAAACTGCACATTTTCACTATTAACAGTGATTTGACATTTTCAAGCAATGGAAGATAAATGAAAACAGAAATATGTGATGTTCTTCACCGTAAGAATAAGGCAGGAAATAATAAAAGTTTTACAGATGTCCTGGCTGATGTGTTTATAACAGTATTCAGTTACTACCTGGTGTGCTTTTCATCAGTAAACTTCAAAGTACTTTTCAAAGCAGGTAGTCTTTAGGGAGGTTTGGGAAAATTCCAGCTAAAACACGTTTTGATCATGTTTTGCATAAGAAGGAAAACCAAAACAAATTGATTTCCAAGTTTTCCAAGGCATCAGATAAGTTTTTCACAGAAATACAAACTACACCTGAGTTTTTTATGATGCAACACTTTGTGTTGGCCCAGGCACCACAACTGCCTGAAACATTGACCAAAAAGGAATTTGCAGTTTGTTTACTCTTTAAAACTACTGTTGATCCAACAAGACTGCATGGAAATAACTATGTTTTTAAGCAACCAATTCGTGGTTGCACTGGGGCCTTTGCAGGTGTAGGAGTTCTCTGCAGATCTCAGTCAGTAATGTAGGGATAAGTAGGAGGAGTTGCCACAAAACTGCTTAGAGGGGATAAAAAGTGGGCACTATCAGGTCTCTCAGGTAAGAGTGGGATAAAACTCCTTCTTGAAGAGGAAAAATCATCTCAGTTCTTATTCGCCCAGAGAAGCTGTGGCCGTCCCACCCTTGGAAGTGTCCAAGGCCAGGTTGGACAGGGCTTGGAGCCACCTGGGATGGCAGAAGGTGTCCCTGCCTGTGGCAGGAGTTGGAATGAGATGATCCAAAGCATTCCATGGTCCTGTGATGTTCATGTAGCTCCCAAGGCATGGGCAGTTCTTGTGGCAAGTTTATCCTGCAAGTTGTGAAATATTGTTTCTTTGTCCAAAGTCTGAATATTTTAATGTTCATGTCAGAGAACTGAAAGGTTAAAAAAACCTATCTAAAGCCTAAGGCCCTTGCCAAAACTTTTTCACTGACACATCTGATGATTGGAGAGGATTATTGTCAAGCAAAAAAGACCAAAAAAAACCAAAACCTCTTAGGGGAAGATTTTCAATGTATAAATGAGATTTTTGTGTGTGTGTGTGTGTGTGTGTGTGATAAGGATGCCGAATGCAGTGTTTGATGACCCCAGAGATGCACTCTTCTCCTAAGATACATGCCAGTGTCTCTTAAACTTGTCCTGATGGAGTAAAAGAGTTTATTTCTTCTGAGCCCTTGCACTGCAGAGAGGAGATGCAGAAATAGTGATGGCTTCAATGCTGACTCTGTGCTGCAAATAGGAGCTGAACTGAAATCTCCATATACATTTCACAAAGGTCAGCGAACAGACATCATTGCAATACATCTTTTCAGCCTGAGGGATCTGATTTTATGTTGGATCATTTTAAGTTTATGTCAATTTGCTTCTCTGAAATCAGGTCGACACTGAAATCAGCGGAGTTAGAAACGGCATAAAGCTGGAAGAAAGTGGTGGTGAGTCATGCCTTTTTATTTTCACATAGAGCCAAGTGTTTGTGGTGCTTTCACTGTGAAGCCTGAATAAAAGGGAGATTTGGAGTGGGTTTTGATGTCTTGTCTGAACCTGTAGCTCAGCTGGTATGAATCCATGCAAACCAAACCCAAAATGCAACATGTGCACACATCCCGGTGAACAAAACCTGCTGACTTTTGCATGGCTTTAGCAGAAAAAGTAATTTTCATTTGACATATTTTACCTTGTAAAATGTTCACAAAAAATCTGCAAGTAGTCAGAGAGTAATTGCAGGGAGGAATGGCTGCAGAGGAAGAATACAATCAGAAGAGATCTGCTGGTCTGCACAGCAGGTAAAAACAGAAATCCAAACAAAACACCTTGAAAACAAAAGTAATATTCTCTTCACCTTCTTGTGATTTCACAAATTGATGAGGCAACTGCCCAGCCTCAAGCCTGAGCTCCCTCTGTGTATTATTGTCTTTCTGAATTAGTGGTGAAATCTCCAGGCTGTATGCACTGAATCCATACATTGAGTGATGTGCTGCCAAGCCTGGCTTGGTTCAGAGGCTCACAGCCCTTCTCAGTCCCTCAGGTGGGGATTTAGGGATGAACACCAGTGAGCTCTGAGACAGCATCCCCCCAGGGGGCATTGCCCAGGGAGTGCTGCCACATCACCTGGAGAGAGATGGAATTACAGCCCCTTCTTTACTCGGGAATGCAGTTGGGCCCTGGCCTCAGAGCGCTGCTGCAAAGGAGTGCGAGTGCTGGAATGATTCACCAAGCACTCAGCCAATCTGGGAACACTCAGAGTGTTCTAAATGTTGTGCACTTCTTCACATCACAGCAGTAAATCTGGATCAATACAGACAGAAGACCTCAATATTTTGGGGAAAAAAGAAAAAGCCCAACTTTTTTTCACATTTCTGGATGGAAACTCTCTTGCATTCCTTCCCCTCTCATAGACCCAAAGCACAGTGTGAATTTCAATTAAAAAAAAAAACTTACATGAAATTAATCTTTCCCTTCTAGCTTATCTTTAATTAGTGACTTAGGCTTGATCTTATTTTTGCCATCCTAAGATGGAGAAATATTTTATGGATGTATTTTTAACCTAGAACTCTTCTGCATCCATTTTACTGTCATTGTTGTATAAAGGCAGAAACCCAGGAGCAAATCTTTCCTGGAACCAGAGAAGACTGGGGCAGAGATATTTAGAGAATTGGGAACTGCCAAATCACAACCCCACTGTTTTTCTCTTGGAAAATAAGCAATGCAAATTGTGGAGTCTAGCAATGCTGCCGAGGGAACAATTTGGAAACTGCAGGTGTGGCTGGACACCATCTGGAACAAAGAAATTGCACATAAGAACAAGGACTGGGGAAGCATTGGAACAGGCTGGCCCTGGAGTGCTCAAGAAATGGCAGATGTGGTGCTTGGGGACAGGGCTTAGGGGTGGACTTGGCAGTGATACATTGATGGTCAGACTCAAAGATCTTAGAGACCTTTTCCTTAAAGATTCTATGATTTTTATGGGAAATTTTTACTCATTCAGGTAGACTCATGGGAGAAAATAATGTTAAAGAAGGAGTGCTTTGGGGAACATAAATATATTGAGGCGAATGTAGAACTGTGTATCCAATGCCTATTTTTAAAGTACTTTCTTTTTTAGTGGCAGCTTAAATTAACAACTAAAACCCTTAAAAACTCCCTACCAAAACTGTGCCAGGTGCTAATTCTGTAATACAAACCACCTGATCAGCAGACTGCTGATCCACAATATACTATAGATAATTAATTTAAATGTATTGCAAACTAAAAGTTTAGATCCACATTCCATATGCAGCTAATGAAGAGAGAGAGGTGAAGAAGGGAATGCTGCAATGCAGAGCACCCAAGATTTGTTAATGTGGATTGCTAGAGTGACCAAGATTCAAAAAACTCCTTGGAAAGAGGAATCTTCTGTCACACAAGCAAAAAATGAAGATAGAGCACTAAAGGGAAATGGTTGGTATATGAACGCCTGATCCAGGGGCTGTATCTGCTGAACTTTAAACAGGAACCAACAAAAAATTAAATAATGACACAAGTCTACTCAGAGAAAAAGAGAAATGGCAAAAAAATCCAAGGCAATAAGAAGGTGCCAGAAGCTTTGTAGTTGTATGGATTGTGTGGTGTTTTTTTGAAGGAATACTTAGAACAGAACCTCTCTCTTTTAATGTTTTCCTACTCAGGAGGAAATGACACAGAGAGAGGCTGGACTGCTGGAGAAGATGCTGTGGAGGAAAGCAAAGTATGTGAGCATAAATAGCATTACTCTTTCTGGCCTTTTTGTTTGTTTGTTTGTTTAAATTCTCAGATGATTTCCTATTTTATGCCAGATTAGCCAGAAATATGGAATTCTACAATTGGAAGGGCCAAAAAAGGCATGGTTTTTTTTGTATTCTTTAAAGTAGGTTCAGTTATTCCCATCCTCCATGAGAGGTGTTTTTATAATCTCTTCATGATGATGTCCCATATTGGAACTTCACAACTTGCCTGGTCAATATATCCCAGCTTTTCAAGGCCCTGACAGTCTTTTTACTCCTAATATTTAACCCAAATTTTCCTTGATATTAATAAAAAAACTGCTCTAATCCTACTTTAAAGGAGATGGAAAAGTGAGAAGTGCTTCTCCCTACTGAATTATATGGGTTCTATAAGGCTGTGGTCTGTAAGCAAACCCAGGCTGTGAGGAAGTCCTATAAATGTCTAAAAGGTAATAAAAGACAGTCCAGAGACCAGGGCAATTCTCTTTTTCTTTTTCTTTTTCTTTTCTTTTTTCCCCTCCATATTTGAGGAATATTTCTATTTGCATCTTTGGCTTGCAGATGTTAAAACTGACAGCACAAGATGTGCCTCAGTCAGCATGAAAAACACTGTATGTGATTCTCACCTGTCTGCTCCCTTGGTTTTTATGATGTTACTTTTAATTTATTTCTCCCTCTGGGTTTAATATTTTCCATCTTATCTTATGCCAAATCTCTCCTGCCCTGTTGCTGCTGGTTCCCACAGGGTAGTGAGATCTCAGAGGGTCTAAGATTTCTATGTGAATACAGATTAAAATGCCAATTTGTGCATTCATCCTTAATGCTTGGATTCCCCCGCCCCCTTTTTTTTTTTAAATTAAAATTTTGTTTGCTCACAGTTCCTGTAAAAGTGAGTAGAGTTGCAAATGTTGACAGAATTATGCTTTCAGTTTTGTTCCAATTCTTTTCTTCAGTTTGCTTTCGTTTTGCCTTGGTTTGTTTTTATTTTGCTTTATTTACCTTTTCTATCTCCTCATCTAGAGCGCTGCACAGAATTTGATATGGCACAATAAACTCCTCCATGTAACTCAAATCACAAGAGCTCTGTAATGCAAGATGTTATTGCAGGGCTGAGTTAGAAATGGAATTGTCAGCCTTTCTCTGAAACTAGCTGGTGCACACTAAAATCTGTCCTACCTCTTCCCCTCATTGCCAAGTAAATGAAATTGAATAGGAAAAATGCAGAAATAGGGCAGACAGAAAAAACAATTATTGAGGCTGGAGGTCACAACTTCACAAAAACACAATGTGACTCATCCTTGGGAAAAATGAAGGTAGAGCAAGAGGAGTTTGTCCCAAATGCAGGGAGATGCTGGAGAAGAGAGCTCCATCACTTGGTTTGCAGGGTTCAGGTGACATGATCATGACATCTCACACTGGTACGTGGATCAACCATTCCTGCACAGCACAGGAGCGGCTGCAGATCCCCGGGACACTGTTGGGTGTCACAGGAAATAAAGGACATTTCACTCCATCTTCAGGAGTGATTTCACCAAGAAGTTTCTTTAAACAACACAACACCAGTTTAGTGACAAACCTTCCCGAAATTCCCTTTCAAGATTTTGAAAGACTATTGGATTTTTTCCTCTTCCTTTTCCAAAAAGTCTTCTATACAAGGCTGAGCACGTGGTTCCAATGCAGCTGGACCAACTTTCCTGTCCCAGAGCACTTGATATACTGCCAGCAATTCTTTTTGACTGTATTATAAACTAATTGTTCTCCTGGCTGTGAGCAGGACGAGAAGAACATACTTTAAATGCAAATACTTTTAATGTAAGGTTGAAAGTTCTCTCTCCTTTACCTGCAGTCACAGTAAATCTTTTTAAAGCACATCCAGACAGCAGGACTGTTTGCTACATTCCTGCTTAGCCAGGTGCTCCTTTTTCAGGGGAGGTGTTAGAATAGGAGACTGCAATTGTCAGCAAAGATTGCATAGCTGAATCAGAAATATTAATTTAAACATCCTTAGCTAAAATGGATGGCACTGCAGTAAAGCATCTGTGCTGACAGAAATCTCCTGCTCTCTGTAGCTACTGAATTAACAGACCCACTCAAGGTGTAACAGGAAGATCTACCTAAAGGCAGAGCTGAGGTGAGGGTTAAAAGACGGCACAAGCTTCTTGTTTCAGTCCGAGTCATTTATTAACTGCAAAATCAAGCTGTGCTTCCATCTAGGTGATGGTCTGGGCTCCTCTCTGCTCACAGCACCGGGAACATACGAAACACAGCAGGTTCCTGATGAGAAGATCCCAGAGAAGAGTAATGAGAATTGCAGGAAGGCAATGCCCCTCCTGTGCTGAAAGCTGCAGCAGGCCCTGACCCCAGACTCCAGCAGCAGCAGGAACATTGGCTGTGCAGGTGGGTATTGATCACACAAACAGCAGCCAGGACATTTCAGGTCTGTCTCGATTCAGCCACCACGAAGTGAGGAGATGTGAGCACAGAGAGCTTTGCTGAGCAGCTGGTGTTACTGCCTGGTGAAACAACTGGGGTGATGGGAAGATCGATGGGTAACACTCAAAGGGTTTAATGCACAGCTGGGCATTTATGTGAGCACTGAAGGGCAGAGTTGTTCAGTCCAGAGTTGGGCGCAGGTTGTGCAAACAACACCCAGGAAAAGCCAGGAGCAGGAAACCAGAGCAACTGAGGGCCCTGCCCGGTGTCCACCTCACACCCAGCAACCTCTGGGCTCCTCCCAGGACAGAAGGAAGGATGGCAGCAAAGGCAGCAGCAATTCAGAGCAACACTGAGCAGCCCAGCTCTGCCTGGCTCCTCTTCCTCTGTTCCATCCAGAGATGCAGCAGAGGAGTGAAAGGCGATGCTGTTGACTTTCAGAGCTCTGCCAAGCACCAGAATTAAGAAGAGCCTTGTGCGCCCATTACCTGCAGACACAGGACATCCTGTGCACTCAGGAGGAAGGCCAGTTTTGCTTTGCTCCAGAGGGGGAGCATGGACAGCTCTGCTTTAACAGAGCACTGAATGTCCAGACCTGCCCAGAAGTTGTTTTTCTGCCTTCAGCCAACAGGAGCATCTGTTTGTTGCTTTTATTTCTCTCCTCCTGCATTTCTCTGAAAAGCTGAACACATTCCAGTTAATTTGGTTCATTGGTTAATCATAAGGCTTCCACCAAGTGAGGAGACATTTCCTTGAGAATTCCACACCAGAGGACTGGAGTGAGAATTTTGCTGGGGGATAAATAGCACTTTGCAGGGGTTGTGGAAGGAAAGGTAAGCTATTAAGGGGAAATGAAGGGCTGAATAAGTTGGAGTAGCTTAAACTGAAGATCAGTATTTTCTCACATAAATTCTACTATTGTGAAGTGGGCAAAAATACAAAATGTTTCACTCTTCCTTTAATGTAAGGACACAATGTAATGCACAAAAAATTAAGCAAAATATGAAAATATGTAAAATAATGCTACATAATGCAGTCTAATTGTTCTTGTAGCTCTTTTAAGAGATGTGGGTCCAAAGAGCCTCCATAAATGCCTTGGACTGTATAGGTAAGCTATCTGATTTTCAAATTAATTTTAAAATGGACAAGAACAGGTATTCCTGACAGTTTTCTAAGCTCTTTCCCTCTCTAGCTGGAACAGGAACTTAAGAACAGATTTTATTGTTTTGTTCAGCATTGTCCTCTTTTGACTTTGTGCAGTGCCAAGAAACCTTAAGAAAGACAAAAGCAAAAGAATTGGCCAGACTTTCCAAAATCTAGGTCTAAAGAAAAGGACAGAAATAAAGACTACAAAGTGAATAAAGAATCTTATCTACCTCATTAAGGCTGTATTTCTTTCAGTAGACAAAATGAGAAGTTCTTTAAATAGGTTTGATTGAATTGAAAGAGAGAATCAAAATTTCTAAAAAGTGAAACCAAATGAAACAAAAACAAACCCAAGGCAAAACAACCCCTAAACTCCTTAGAAAATTAAAATAAACTCAGGCATTTGTTATTTTCAGGAAAAGGAACAGGCACTGGCTCCTAGTGCATGCTGCCTTTATAACTGGCTTAGGCAGAGTCTTTTGGAGTGAAACTTCCCTGCAAAATGGGAATAACCCAGAAATCAGACAGCCCTGCCTTTGAATCATTTCTCTGCCTCGTACTTCAGGAACCAGTGACAACTTGAAATCCTGGAATACCTGGGATGACCTTTGAAAATTCATTCCCTACAAGTCAAACAGATGGGCACAGAACACTTTGCTATTTTGGAAAAAATGAGTTTAAATCATTGCTTCAATAAAACATTGCCTTTGTTGCAAATCCTCCTTTGCCTGTGAATGCACACAGCACAACGCTCCAGATCAGCTCTGGCTGTAACAGAAACTGCTCTGTTTGCTCCCATTTTTCCAAATTCCAAAATAAGGGAAAGAAAAGAGAAAAATTACCTAAAGAGGAAAGCTATTTAACAGTTTGCTAGGAGGATAGATATCCGCAGTCAGAAGAGCAAATACTGGCTGAGCTGGTTTAAAAATTAGGTTGTGTCGCTTGGCACAAGTCACACTATCACATACAAAAAGTCTGCCATGAAATTGGCATTTCTGGAGCATTTCTGTAGTACCTCCAGGCATATTCATGCATGACAGTTTCCTTAGGTGAAGCCTTAGCAAGTAAGTCCTTTGCCCAATTTAGAACTAAAGCTCTTCAGAAAAGCTGTGCTCAGGATTGGAATTTCCAGCGAGCAGCCTCAGCCCCAGGCCTGTGCCTTGCTCCCTTCTCCAACACTCTCCAGCATCCCACGTGCAAAAGGTGAAGAGAAGCCCTATTAATCAACCCCAAAGTACATTAAGGCACCTAAATAACTTGTTTATACAAATGATCTGCTCCACTGTAAGTGATGAGGTCAAGAGTCCCATTTGTGCGGTTTTATTGATGTGGCAGGAGGCAGCAGCAGCTGCGGTTCTGGCATGCTCTGCTCCCCATCCCTCCCCAGGATCATCACTCCTGGGCTGTCAGAGGCATCCCCAGAGCTGCACGTGTGACAGAGCTCTGCCTCGGCCATTAATCACGCAGGAGTGAAATTTCCTCTGTCAATATGGAAATTCTGCAAGGGCAAGGATGCATTGTCAATTTTTATTGAGGGAGCGACAGCAAGGAAGTGGGTCAGGGGAGGTTGTATTAAAGCAGCTTCTTCAAAATTAAAATTATACTGAGTGGCTAAATTTCATAATGTGATTTAACTTTAAACTGTTTTCCATGTCTTGTTACATACTAAGTCTCAAGGACTGACCTTTTTTTTTTTTTTTTTTTTTTTTCTGAAGTGCATCCCTTTCTAAAAGTATAATATCACTTCAGGCAAAAAAGGAGGATTTTAAACATTATCCCATGACAAGGTCATTGGCTATGACAATAAAAAAAGATTTTCCAGGGTGTTGCAGGTTTTGGAAAACAGTTTAGAAAAATAAATATACTGACTGGGACATTTAGAAATCCCCCAAACTGTCTATAGTCATTGAGGTTGTCAAACTGGTGCAGAGAGTAAAATAAAGCAATAAGAAATATGTCAGGCATTGCAACTTAACATTCCTGAATTTGTTAAGTGCAAGAATTACAAAAAAAAGTTATGAAAACTCAAATCAACTTCAATAGCATCAAAATTCCACTTATAGAATTATGGATGATCAGTATTAACATAAAAAGGTGTCTGAGGGAAGAGACCCCTTTGATCTATCAGACAAAAGTATAATGAGACACTGGCTGGAAGCTGGAGACACTTTCAGAACAGAAATAAGGGAAACCTTTTAAGGATTTATGAAATGAACCATTGGAACATTATACTTGGGTGGACAGTGAATATTTCATCCCCTGACATTCAGGAAACAGTAATTTTCTGAAAGAAGTGCATTCACACAGTCAGAAATTGTTAAGAGTTTGATACAGGAATTGTCCTGGTGAGGACAATAAATAGACAAATGTGGAATATCTGTTAGATATCTGTTCATAACTTAAACATCCTGTTGCTAATCCATTTTTTTTCCTTGTACATTTTCCTCATTATGAGGACATTTTCCTCATTATGAGGACATTTTCCTCATTATGAGGACATTTTCCTCATTATGAGGACATTTTCCTCATTATGAGGACATTTTC
>JAHLSL010000015.1:30019206-30056801 GCA_025920805.1 Petroica traversi
CATTTTCCTCATTATGAGGACATTTTCCTCATTATGAGGACATTTTCTCATAATTATGAGAGCAACGGCCCATGTTGTTTATTTTGGGGGGTTTTCCATCACTCCTTACCTACAGCAACAGAAAAATTGTTCACTCTCTTGGAGAGATTTCATCCTCAATGAAGGAGTTGTAGGAAGGGGCACAAGGTTTTTGTGGGGTTACTGTTCCATGATACCAAAAATAGCAACTGACATTTATTGCTGGGGGTGAGGATGCACAAACCTCAGGGGATGCAATTTTTATTTCCAAGAGAGAGTAACTATCCTGCAGGATGGGCTTGGGAGGTAGAGATATGGTAAACAACATCTGTAGTAATTAAAATTAAGGATTGTGGATATCATTCTGACAGAATTACTTTGAAAAATTGGATTTCTTCCTCAAAGAGTGATTAACTGGTGAAATTGTCTTCCAGTGGAGACCCTCTGCCTCTCTTGCTGTTGAGCATTTGAATAATCTCTGCATGCAACATTTTCATTTGCAGCCTGTGAAGTTACACGTGGGAGAAAATTTATGCGTAACAATCATTTATTTTAAAGTTAATTCTTCCTTACGTTCTCTCTACTTTTGCACTGAGATGCTGGCCAACACTAAAGAAATCCCACAAAAATAAAAAGACAATTTAACCCCAGTTGTAGTTAACCCTCCCCATGTACAAAGCTGTGTATATTTACATTAAAAAACCATTAAAATTGGCTGCTCTCAGGTTGAGTGCCACAAAAGACAAACAATACATTATCATTGATCAGAAATTCACGTGTCACACACAAAAAGAGAGTTTTAATATTCCCTAAACATGGCAGGAGACAAAAGAGAACCAACCGTGGAGCTGCTTAGTCTGGGGAGAATTTTTTATTTCACTTTTTTTCCTGCTTGCCCCTGTAAACTGTTCTTGAACCAGAAGCAGCACTTGAGGGGGTCACAGGCTTGAACTGCTTTCTCTTTGCATGTTTCAGTTAATGTTTCTTTGAATGGGAAAAAACTGAATCTGCTGATCCCGGGGCTGAGCAGGCTCAGATTGATGCCTCTATTCTTTGTGCCAGCCAGTGACCTTAATTCACATATTCCATCTATTTTAATAAATGGTATTATTTACTGCGTTGACTCAGTGTAGTACTTTTTAAATATTTATGCAAGCAGCCTTTACATCCATAGCACTGATGTTTATCCTTTGGCTGCTGCCTGGGAATGAGCAGTGAACAATGCGTTTGGATTATGCAGAATTTATTGCTTTTCTTTTTTATCTCTTTCATGCCACAGACAGGAGCTTTCATCCGTTATAAAGTACAATACTGTTTTCTCCACATGATAGCATTACTGCCTTGCTAGATCTCTTTTTTCCTTACCCACCCTGTCATTCCTGGCTTTGAATCTCCCTTTATGCATCTACAAATCCCTTTTTTTAATTTTTTTTTTTTTTTGTTAATAGAACACAAATATTTTACTCTTTTCTTGACGTCCCATGTTCTACTAATATTTTAAGAGTGTCATGCTCTATTTAGGTGTCAGGATGAAGACATCTGGTGTAATCTCATTTTCCTGTAAGTGTTTCTGACTTCTTTTTTGTCTGCATAATTCTGTCTTGCACGGAGCCTTTTGCAAACCAGTGTTCTCCACAACCCTGGAGATGAACACAGCTCACCTGTGGCATTGCAGGGGAATGAAAGTGGCAGTGGGGGAATGGCTGGGGAAGTGAGATATTAGAAAGAAAAGAGAAATAATCAAACCACAGCGAAGCAGTCAAAAGCCTGTAGCTGAATGAGGGATAATGAACTAAAAAGGAGTAATATGTGTTTTTTCTGAGCCAGGTGAATTCTGGTTGGAGCTCCCAGACTGGCAGGTCTGGAGAAAAGGGAGCTGAGACTGAAAAACTGGGAGTTTTTCCTCATCTGTCTCCATTCAGTTCTTCTTTTGGTGATTTGGATCTATCAGGCATTGATCAGAAATTATAAATTAATTTCATATAAAATCACATTCAGGTTGCAATTTGTGCTGGTATTTACATCCTGCTTCCCAGGCTGGTGTCTCTGAGGTGGTGCTAAACCTTCACTGAGGTGCAAAGAAATAGAAATAAATTGAATAATAGTAATAATAATAATAACAACAACAACAACAACAATAACAACAACAACAATAATAGTAACAACAATAATATATTACTTTATTTAGGAGGAACTTTGGGAAAAATGATTTTATTTAGGGAAACTTTGGGAAGCATCCCAGTGTGATAAAAATAAATGTGGGTTGTGTTCAAAACCCACAATTTTAACTTTACCTATAAAGTTTGTTCGCCAGACTGGTGTTTGTTCTGCCAGACTGGCAGAATCTATTGACAATAATAGCTCAAGTTTTAACATCTCACCATAAAAATGTAAAAATGCCTGATATGCTGAAATAACTGAATTTTATGGAAATCGGGAGCATGGTGAAGCAGTGGTAATAATCACATGAGGATAACTACATTTTTACAGTCTGAAATAATTACAATTTTAATTACAATTGGATAATTATTTCATTAAATTGGCAAAACTGTGGGTGTTGTGACCATTTCCCAGATTGAACTGGCCCTTTCAAACACCTTCCCATTGGGAAGGCAAATAATTTCTTACATGAGGCTGAAAAAACCCCAAATACTTCTCCTTGAGTTGCTGGATCACAGCTCTGCACAGGTGATTCTTCCATTGGCAAAAGCATAAAAGAGACAAGCTGGAGAAACGTATTTAAAATTAAAACTTTGAATTAGAAAAAGAACAATAATCTTTCTGTGAGAAATGGCATAACCCTGCAATTTGGAAATAGCCATTAATGGAAGCATAAGTTATTGTTCATTTTTATTTGTTCTGTTTTATTCCTTCCTTCTGTTTTGGTAGGAAATGAATCAATTTAACAAGGCAAATTCAATCTACATTCACATAAAATCATTCACAAATTTGATTTTTAATCCTAGAACTAAATATATCTTGCTGTTAAGAATAACAGGAATATTATTTGTGTGTAAATAGGTACTAGATAAATTATTAACTAGTTTAGGAGAAAAATAATCAAAAGCAAAAAATTGATACTAAAAGGCCTGAACAACAGAAATGTTCGATACCTCCTATTCTTGTAAAACTTCCAGCACCATGCAGATAATTTTTGATAATTTGGGATAATAGCTATTCATTTTGCAAGTGGAGTAGTTTGTTGCAGCTACAAGAACAGGGATACCTAGAAAAAAAACATAATTTCCAGGATCCCAAATAAAACGAACTCAAAGATTCCCCTTTTAACTTAGTCACCATTTGGTTTCTTTAACTTGGTGAATCCACAAATTTAATCATAAATCTTTCTTCTCGTCTGAAATATTTTTTCCTTTGATTTTTTTTTTGCCTTGCTTATTTTGTCTTTTTGTTGACTTCCTCTAATTAAAGCCACATAGTGACACCATCACCAAAATTCCTCACAATTTCACACTGTGGCCTCCAGCTGTACCCGTCTGTACAGACACAAACACAAGTTCAAAACTGTATTTATCCATAATCCTGGGAATGTGTAAAGCTCATAAATCAGAGAGTGCCACTGACCTTGAACAGTTTACCTAAAAATTAAGAATGTGTTTGCCAGGAAATTATTAAAAATATTATGAAAGTAAAGGCTCAGCTTCTTGTATCCAAAGACTATTCCATACAGGACTAAGTTGTTGTTTTTTTTTTTACTAGAGGCACAGCATTAATAGATTCTGATCTCTCTGGTGGTAATTTGGGGTGAAACTAAATATATATATATAATTCATTAGGGTTAATTAGAAATTTAGGTGACATTGGAATATGATACCATATTTAAAACAATATCTTCTTCAGACAATTTACTCTCAAATGTTCTGGCAACAGAAAAGAATGGCTAAAGCCTGAAAATTGAGCTCTTTTCTCTTTTTTCACTTTATGATTGATAAGCAATGCCTTCAACTGTACAGGTAAGCTCAGGAAGCAAGGAATTTTTTATGCAAAATTTAAGCATCACCAGAAACCATCATTACCTTGGCTGCCATAATGAACAATATTACTGCAGAAGCAACTCTATAAAAAACCAAATAAGTTTCCCTGAAGACAAGAGCCAAGCCTTGCAATTTCCATGTCATATGCAAGATTATCATCTACTCATAAATATCCTACAGGGAAGCCAAGGGATCTCAGTCTGGTCACGTTTTATGGATATGCACCATATGGATGGAGGGGAAATGTCTGTCTTGACAAAAGAAATCACTGAACAAACAAAATGTTATCTCTGGGGTCCGAAGACAGGCAAATTTACATAAGAAACGAGTCACGCAGTTAAAGAAAAAGGTTAATTAACCATTTCAAAAGTTTATCTAAGAACATGATCTGTTCCATGAGCTAAAGTCCCCAAGATTAGAAGGCTTTTTAAGTGATATTAGCAGGTTTAACCAGAGGATTTTAGGGAATTAATGTAGGCATCACTGGATAAATTCTATGAGCTGAACATTCTAGCTTTAGATTCTGTAAAAGTAACAAAAAGGCTTCATGACAGTGGATGCTTTGACAAACCAAACCCCTGCTCTTAAGGAAAATTACTCCAAAGTTAATTGCAAGCATCAAATATTTTGTAGCTCTTGCCAAATATTTGCCCGCGAGGTGTCTTTGCTTTGGCTGCATTAACATCTCCTCATTGTGCTGTCTTTTGCAATTCATAAATAAGTACTCATAAACTGTAGAAATATTGATCAATTAACCCAAATTTAACCTGAGTGCATATCTGAATACACTCAGAATGAGAGGCCTCATCTTTTCATGTTTGCTTATCACTAAGTGTGATTAATGGTATCGGTGAATGTGAGAAGGTTTGAAGGCCTTGTGATGCAAACAATGCAAAAACGTTTGAGCCTCCTTGAACCTGCCCATAATTATCTGATCCATAAAATGGGCTGGGAATTTGATAAACAAGCTCTCCCAGGAGAGCTTCAGATTTCAGTTTCCTAATATATTTTGCAATGCCCTATTTAATATGATTTTCATGTTTAATATCTTCCATTCTTTTTCTGTTTGTACTTAGTCCTTCAGGAGAGAATTTTTTTTTCTGATTTACACTAACAGATCAATGTTTTTGGACATGGAAGTTTTTATCCTTCCCTCTGGTGTTGTTACAGGTGCATGACATAAAGATTAATAAATGTCCTCCAAGTCCCAAAGGACCATCGAATCTGGATTATGGACCCTATCTTTGCTCCTGAGCAGAAGACAAATTAAGATTGTCAGAAGTGACATGAGCAAAGAAAACAAAGGAAGGGTCAATAGCCTTGCCAGAGAATGAGTGTGAGCCTTCGGAAACACTTTCTGGCCCTCACAAAGCAGCACTTGGGCTTTGGGACAGAGTTCTCAGCTGCTTCTGTATTCTCAGGCATCCACATGCTCATTTCAGCTCCCTCAAACTTTGGTTGTGCTGCCAGTCTTCTCTGTGATTCATCTTGGCATCATCCATCCTTCTCAGCAGAAGAGAAATTCCTTGCTCAAACTTCCTGATTCCTCTGCTTCTTGGTATTCTTGAAGTTTCTACAGGAACTCTATTCATAGTTTTAAAACTTTCAAGTCATTGGATGGCCCAGTCAGATCCTGATATATCACAAACCACTTAATGTCATCAAATTATCCTCTGACAGAGAGCAATCACTTTTTATTCCAAACTCTTGAATGACTTTGAGGATTTCAGGAGGCTGAGAAGTTCTTGTAGTTCACAGTTTTTGTAGTTCACTGTAATTATTTTCCATGTTAAGGATTTGTGCTTTGTTTTGAATTTATATTAATCCATTTCTAAATTTCAACAATTATGCACGATTAAAGGTCCTTTAGCACTTGGCATTTTCTTCAGAGAGAGCATTTATGTGCACTAATGAAGTCAGTTCTCAATCTCCTTGTGAAAATCCGAATATTTATCACTCTCTGGCATTTCTTATGTCTTCAAAAGCCTTTATTTCTGTCTCCTGTCTGCTCAATTTTCATTTTTTTAATATCCTACTAAAATCACTGAGCATTCTCACTGAGTACACAGAATTTCAATACAGGGCTCACAGATGTCACAGGAAAGCCACTGTTAACTTTCATTTTTAATTAATTAATCCCTGCTTTGTACATCAGGAATCACTGTCCCACCACTGCACAAAAAACTTGATTTTCTTGGCTATAGAACTCTTAAATTCTTGTTCTTCCTTAAATTTCCAGCACTCACTCTGCATGACTGACATTCACTGCTCCCTGGTCTCTAATATTTCATTCAGCTGTGCTGACACACGATTTGTCTGAGACATCCAAAATCATAGAGTAAAACGAAGTTCTTCATGTGACTGGTGCACCCTTTTTTTATTTAACAGAACACAAATCCTTGGGTCATCTCCAGACTCCACCAGGAGCAGATTCAGATCTGTCTCGGGGTGATTGATTGGCACATTCCCCATCTCCCAAGAATATTTGCTGTGAGCATCTCCATCTCAGGGTTTTCTTTCACCTCAATCTTTTGGACTGTGAATTGATCCTAGAAGACCTCCAGGAATTCCTCCTCAGTCTGAGAACAGCACAAGGGATGGAGCATTTGTTGAGGTCTCTGGACAACACCACAATGATGGATAACTTCATATTTGCATTTTTATAAAGACTAAGAAGAATTTTGTCCTTTCCACTTGACACTGCTCTGACAAACCAAACCCATCAAGAACTCTCCTGGATGAAGTTTTGTGTGACATCAATAAATACACAGAAGCACATTTGCTTCACCACTGCAACCCTAAAAAGCTTGGGAGAGAAAACTGAATCAGCAGCAACTGAAAACAGGTGGAATCATGACACAATTATGTTTCTTCTGAAATAAATTCAGTTCCATTAGAAGTCCATCAAATGCTGCATCATTGCAGTCATGAGGTGAAACTCAGGCCTGGTAGAGATTTTTTTTCTTTGTTCCATAATTTTATCATTTACACCTCAGTCATCAGAATGCACAAATGACCTTTCAGATATGCAAGTCACAGAGAGCATCTGGCAGCTTTGTGCTCAACCACCCTTCACAGCAGGTGTCATTCACAAAATGATATAAGAACACCTTGGGGCACTGCTGTTTGCACCAGCAGCTGCATCAATCTCTCTATAAGGAATGCAGATTTCCATGGATTTTAGTTGGCCATAAAACTCACTTTCATACTGGCGCTGCCTGACTGTCATGAAGTTTTTAAAACATATTTTAAAATAGAAAAGAAAATTGACAGATTTCAAAGAGCACCAGCTGTGTGCAAGTATTGAAATCAGGCAAGTTCTTGAATTCAGTGCACAGCCTGAGTTATAGGGTGTTTTATTATTTATTTTCTAGACCAAGTGACAAAATCATAGAACAACAGAATGGTCTGGGTTGGAAGGGACCTTAAAGATGATCCAATTCCACCCCCTGCCATGGGCAGGAACACCTTCCACTATTCCAGGTTGCTCCAAGCCCCTTCCCAACCAGGCCTTGGGCACTTCCAGGGATCCAGGGGCAGCCACAGCTTCTCTGGGACATTTATTCCTGTTTTGTTATCATCTGTTCTACAGCCACAGAGTAATTTTACACTTGCTACAGCAGAGTGACTCTCTTGTCTGTCATGACACTGATTAGTCCAGCAAAATTGGGGTCCATCAGACTGAACCTGAATTTGCTCCTGTAATTAAGACACTGATTAGGTCTGCCCTGGCTGGGAGCTTAACAGAGCCCTAAGAGCTGTTTGGTGGAGGTGTCTGCTCACCAGTTCTTCATCATGTCCTTTTAGCAGTTCTTTATGGCTGCCATGGAGTCATAAATGAATTCATTTTGTTTGCCAAACCCACCTGGGGTCATTTGGGACACTCCAGGACATTTAGTGTGGCTTTCAGCCCCGAGTAATCCAGAGGATGTGTTTTCCCCCACACCATCCAAACTTGAGGAGGTGCCACAGCTCTGCTGCTGTGTTTGGAGTGGCTCCAGATTCAGGATTTGCAGCAACTGCCTTCAGACTCTCACAGACATCTACTTTTAGACGTAGCAGAATCTGCAAGCTGAGGCCCACCCCAAAATTTGAATGTTTCACCTAAATCAGAAGTACTAAACTGTTCAATGATAAAAATAGCAGGAACTTTTGGCCTAGTTCTGGTTACAGCCTGATTTTTGAGTCAGGAAGTGTTTTAGTGTTCATTTTTCCAAATTCCTATTACTCTTCATTGCTTAATTAAAAAGCTCCACTTCCCAGTGGCTCTATGTTTGCACATTTTGTTCTGGCTGGAGTAACTAAAAAATAGTCACCAGCAGATAGAAAACACAATATATTTGTTTTTCTTAAATGACCAGTCTTCCTGGGACATTTCTGAATAATCACATAGTCACAGCCTCTTATTGTGACTAGTAAAAAAGATTAAAAGAACTTACACTTAAAAATGCCAGAGTTGTGGTAAAGATTTTTTTGCACAATCCCTTTTTCCAGGCTGCTGCATGTCTGGGATTTTCCCCAGAAAGTCTTGATATAAATGAGCTGCAAAGTCACATGTGAATGAAGAGATAAGAGACAAGGTTATTTTGGGGAGTTAAAAGCAGTGTATTGCTCTTCCTTATATAAAATCACAGTTCAGCAAATCAGGCTATTGGGGTCTGGAAGAAAAGTCTTTCTCTCCTTTCTCCCTATTCTCTTCTCCCTTGCTTCTCCATAAAAATCCTCCAAAACTTCCCTGAAGTTAATGAAATGTCACCAGAGTAAAAGGAATCAATTTCAGGCCATTTATGTTGTCTCACACTTGATCTTCTTCTCGATGTTTTACTTGCCTTTGTCTTCCTTTTTTATTTCCCAGGAGAACAAAATAAGCAGGATCAGAGCCCAGTTCATCATCGGATTTTTTACGCCAACATAAAGCCATTTCTTTCAGTGCTTTATGCAGGTATGAAATTTGATTTATAATGTTTGGATGTGCACATCCACGGAGTGATAAGTTACAAAGGAAGCACGTTAGAGAAAAGGTAATGAGTTGAGATTCATGATGTTATTTTTCAACTTAAATTTTGTTAAGGATTTGTTTCTTATTAAATGCCTGAGAGGCAGTGTATCAAATTTAAGATTTCTGAATTGAAATACAGAAAGATCTTTAACTGTCATAACAACAGCAGATAAAGTGTCAATAATTTCTGTTTTGGATGCAATCTGAAATTGAATTTCTTTCATTCTATGACAAAGTCGATAACAAAGCAAAACGAAAAATTCCAACAGTGCACATTCCATATTTCTGAGAATAAATATGATTTCTTTGTTGAACAGCCTGGAAATTGGCACATTTCATGTACAGAGACATTAAAGTATTAAAGTAAGCAGTGATTTGCAATCAGAGTAGATGAGAACTTCAGATTAAAATTACATTATTAATACGGTCCATTGCCTCTACCCGTTCTTTATGTTATTACCTACAAATTTTCATCTTCTTTTGGGGTTTTTTATGCAGGTTTTTTCATGTTCAAGTAGTTTAAAATGGAAGTTCAGTAATGTATTCCAGACACAACCTAGCTTTGGTATTCCTCAGATGCAAAACTCCTCTGAAATGTTTTTTAATAATCTTCCTTTCTAAAGTAGGTACAAACAAGACCCCTTCTCCTGATGGTGGCTGTGGCAGGGGTTACACTCAGCAGTACTGGAATTGTATCCAGAGAAAAACTGGATTTTACTTAAGAATACAAAAAAACCTCAACTACAGCAATAAGATGTAGCTTTGATGAACTTCTGGAGACCAGATCTGGTTAATATTCTAATAAAAATATTTCAAAGGAAAAAGCCTGGGGAAAAAATTGGAGGACATGTTCAGAATAGGTTATACCTTTAGAATCTAGTGTGGAGCATGGAGTCACAAAAAAAATAAGTTTTAAGCATACTTGGTTTGGGTAGATTTTTGGTGAAGTAATTTTTATCTGTATTTCTGTATATCTGTATTTCTAAGGGAAAAGGTAAAACACAAAGTATATTATTCTCATCACCAAAGCAGACTTGAATAATACAGAACAATCATCTGCAAAAACTAAATGCCAAAACGCAACCTCAAAGGATTTGGAGAAATTATCTGATGGCACCTGCTATACTGCCACTTCCAAAAGTTTGCATTCTACCAATGCAAACTCTGCAGAGAACTTCCTTTGAATATCTCTATTTAGCTGGTGGATATGTTTTGTTAAACATTTAAAATGTATCAAGCAAATTTTGCCTTTTTTTTTTTCTGCTTTCCCCCTTCAGGGCAAGTCAGTGTTTCCTTATTTAATGTATTCTGGCCCCAAAGGAACTTGGCATTTAAACATGTGCATAACTTTAAACACAAGCTTAAAGACAATGACTCCTCACATGCTTGAGTAACTCGCTAGGCTGGGACCTACAGGCCTAGTCCAATTTCAAACTGTCTTTTCATTCATTTTAATGAGTGTCAGGTTGGATGCTGTATGAATTTATTTCACCACTGTCATCTCCCAGTATTCCTCCCTGGGGAATGAGTGCAAATATTTGAGATCCAGCATGTGTTGCTTATCACTTTCAATTAGAAAATATGCCATGTTTCCTATCTTCCTGCTCTTTGAATGGGTGAGCACAGAAGGATTTCCCACAGGATGCCTTTCAGATTTAAATCTCACCTTCTAGAGGGGCTCACATGAGGATTTGATTTTCATTTGCTGGGAACATTTGTGCCAGTAAAACTTTATTGTCTAGATATGTGCAGGGAGCCAGCAGAAAAGATGTGGGAGAATTTGAAACCCTTTGCTGCTAAATCTCTTTTACATCTTCCACTATGGCTGATGAACAGATGAGGGTTGGCTGCAAGAACCAGGCAGAGAATTTAATTTTGCCAGTCACATTTTTCTGTGGATTAGTTGAAACTTCCCTAAATCCTAGGGTGCTGAGAATTGTAGAAAGGCCAATATACAAGAAAATCTTTCAAGATCCTAGGATTCAGTTCAGAGTGAAAACAGAAATGGCAGCCAGAGCCACACACAAAGAAATTGAGGGAAGTAAATGACAGCTGACAGAAAATGCTTGAATATGCATTAAAGCTGGGAAAGCAGTAAGGGCATTTTCTGTTTAAACTCTCACATTGCACAGATGAGAATTGTTAAAGAGCTGCCACATTCAACACCAGTGGTTCAATTTCACTGGTGAGAAAAGTGCCTGTGAAGTGTTATAAGCACACATGAGTTGTATGATAAATGGTTACATTTGATGGCAAAACTTGTGAGTAAATACATAAAAATGTTTTCAGAAGAAAAATCTCTCTCCAAGCTGGGATTAAATGAGATGGAGTTTATATTTATCCCTATGCAGATACTCAACATACCACAAAATTCCATAGAAAGAGTTACAAGCCTAAATAATCAGTTCACTTTACAGACAACCTTATAAATCACGTGGTGAGGATGTTTGTGTTTAAAATGAAGGAAATTCCCTTCACACTTGAATAATTAGAAGCTGGAGCACAAGGGCATAGATGGGGAGAAAAGATGAAGATCTGCTTCCATGGAAATAATACCCTAAAAGCTGGGTTATCAATCCAACAGGACAGGTTCCCTAACACAAGAGCTACCTTTTAAATTAGCTCCTGTAAATTAAGCAGCTCAACGAAACATTGGCAGGATCTTATCACCATAATGCACAATAAAGACTGCACTATTAAAATTCTACTGAAGGAAACTTAGTGTGAGATAAGGCAGACATGAATGATCATTTAACATTAATCCTGATGACAACCATTTCCACTTTGCTATTGAAATTCCCTCCTTCCCACATTTTCATTTCCAAATACAATGCAAACAACACGCTCTAATCAATCACTTATACATCCACCATAATTTTTATTTAAGGCCTTATGTCTTAGATATATAAGCCAATGAAGATAATTTATCTTCCCTCTTGCTTTCCAGCCTCACTAAAGGAAAGGAAAGGTAGAGAAAGGTAAGGAGGTAGAGAGGGGTAACAGGTAAGATATGGAATTTTAGGGTTAGTTGGTAGCTTCAACACTGACTTTTGATTCAGAATTCATTCAGTGATGAATCACAGATGTTGACAACAATCAAAGCTTGTCCCAAAACAGAGAGATGTTTGTCTGGCACAGCATCACCTGAATGTGGTTATATGGGTGCAAACTATGTCTAAGTCAGGATGAATCACCTTGATTCACTCTGCAAAGTGATTCCAATTCAGATTTGTCTCATGTGGTGTCAGGTTGTCACAGAAAAACCAAATCACAGAAAGGTTTGGGTTGGGAGGGACCTTGAAGACCATCTCATTCCAACTCCCCTGCCATGGGCAGGGACACCTCCCATGGATTAAAACACGATCCTCCTGCTCATGGTCCTGAATTCCCTTCACCCCTAAATGTAAGGAATTAGGATTTTAGTCACCACAGATTTTGGATCTTTCACTGAAAATGAGGAAGTTTTATTCTGAAATCTCCCTCACTGATCAATATAATAGAACCAATAAAAATTTTACTTAGGATATTATTTGGTAAAAATGAGAGGTTTTTTTATATTTTTATTTCTTTTTCCTGGAAATAAACAATCTAACACAGCTACTGCATGGAATAATTTTCTAAATGAAAACAGCATTTCAATCAGTCTCCATCAGAAGATGCAACGGGGGATTTCAAAGGGTGAACAAAGTAATAAATGAGAGGGAAAGAAAATAAAACCAAGATTTTTATCACAGTTCACAGTGACAATAGGAAAAGATATATATGTAAAATTATTTGAAAATTAGGCCCATATAACAATGGCTCTGAAAGAAACATGAACTAAAAATTACAAGGAACAAAAAATTGATAAAATGCAATCCTTTCGCATGGAAGTAAGAACAAGGGTTCAATCAACTCCTGCAAATGCAAATAGAGACATTTAACATTTTGAAGAAGGGCAATATAATGCAGCAGGAGGAATTTGTAGACAAGAACACGTTCTGGGGACCTGATGGATTCCACCTGAAAAGCAATTCACTTATGCTAACCTCAAAAGAAATATTTAGAATGAGTCATGGCTCCATCTGGCTTCTCTGCATACAGAACAGGTCCTGGTAGCCATGAACTTTTCATCCTAAAATATCAAGTGAACAAATCCCTGTCAGAGGCATCCTGAGTGTACCTACGAGAGGAAAACTGTGTTGCTAACAGAGCACTTTTGCTGGTTGCAATCATGCCCCAGGAATTTAGATCCCAGGAATTTAGGTCTTACATTCTTAAGTGGTGTCAGAATAAAAAATTTCCTGCAGCTAAGAAGAAGAATTTAGATAGGATTGTTATATATATTATGTATAAGAGTAAAAGTAGGGAACAAAGAGGCTGATTAAAACAAATCCCCAGGACCCTTCAAATATTTACCTTTTTAGTTAATGAAAAACCATCAGTCAGGAAAGTTTCACATGTCAGAGTTCACACTGAGTTGCTTAGTGACAAAAGATGAGATGATCACCCATTTTATTAGACAAAATACCATTAATACCCAACCAGGATGAGATGCATTTGATATGTTTGAGTGAACAAGTACTACCATCCCCCAAAATGAACAGTGCTGTAAATCCCTTGTCTGTCTCTGTGCTGACCTGTGCACAAGGCAGATTTGTGGGCAAGAAAATGGGAGAAAGAGCAGGTAAATTAAGAAAAGACAGTTTCCAACAGCACGTGGGATGGCCAAAAAAACCCACCTGCCCAGAAGAGAAGTGTCCAAATCTGCAGTGTATGATCTATGGCCACATCGCCTGTTTTTATTGAATATATGCCTTAAATGACAGAACTATGAGTGCCACACTCGAATATCTCTGTGACTGCCAGGTGTCTCTGATATCTGCTCCCTGTGGCAGCTGTGTCAGACCTCTGGGTCCTGTTTGGCCTCACACCAAGCTGCCACTTTGGGTAACACCTTAAGGCACCCCATCAGTCAGCCACAAATATTGCAAGGCTTCTCATATAAATATTATAATGTTTTTCCTCCAGGGTATTTCTTTTCTATTCCATGTAATCAGATCATTGTAAACGGGAGATGTCTGGTTTCCGACCACTGCTCATTAATAGGTCCATATGTACAAGGTCAATTTCTGCCTTGTTTCTCATGTACTTATTCCTCCTGCCTGTGAATTCTTCTCATTCTGATGAAGTGAGGACATGTCTTTCAGATAAGGTAAAAAAAGCTCATACTACAAGTCTTTGCAATTCTTTTAAGAAGAGAATATTTTACAAGGAAATGGCCATTTAAGAAAAGTTTTTCAGCTGACATATATACCTTTTGTCAAAACGTTAATGGTTTACATAAAGACATTCATTTAGAGAAATTATTATATTATATCCATTTAAATGTATTTATTTCTTATCTATATGCATATATATGACAACATATATTCACACAAATAGAGAGCAAAAGAAGAAAAGAAGCAAAAATATTTTGCATAATAATGTAATAATATGTAATGTAATAATGTAATAATTTCAGTGCAATAATATGAAAACTGCATTTCTAAACTTGTTCTACATCAGACCTATCTATTCCAGGGCAAATATATTTGATAGACATAAGTTCATCTTGACTTGTGCTTTCAAAAAATTATTATTATTATTATTTATTCACCACTAAAACTCTTGTTTTCATCTCAGTGCAGAAAGGATTTTTTTACCGCTAATTTTCATAAAAAAAGAAAAAAAATCTTCCTCTACTATTGAGCAACGTTAATGGCCAGCATGGCAAACTTTGACACCTTCCACTTACACTCATATCTTTTATTCTCTCCTTGCTACTTTTCATTATTAATTTCCATTTTCAGTCGGCAGTGAAGAGTGTCTCTTAAGGTACATGTTATTTTATAAAGTACATACATTTTTAAATAAATTTACTCCAGTGTGGGGCTCTATGGAATAAAAGGAAAACAGGTCATGAAAAACAAACCAAGGAAAATGAGGACTGTTTAAGTAGAAATAAATCAAATAACTTTTTAGATGAAAAATAAAATAAAATAAATTTTAGAAAATCAGAGGTAAAATTTGGCAGGACAGAGTTGCAGAAACTATTAAAAAATATCCCAGGATTTTTTTCTGTGTGGGATATTCCTGCACTTTCAGAGAGTGAACCTCTCACAGGATGCCCTGCAGCCTGCACAGGTGTTTGATGTCAGTGGGAACAACCCAAGTTACTGCAATCTACACATTCCCCTGCTTTGATATTTTATCAGGAACCATTAAACATCAGTTAAACCACACTCTCAGCGGGGTCTCTAAGAGTGAACCCAAGACCTTGCCAGAAAAACACCCAGCTCAGAGCTCCTCACACCAGCCACTTCTCAGATTCAGCAGAAGAGATGATGATAATATATTTAATATTTAAAATTAATCCATCATCCTGGGCAATGCAAACTGAACAGGGAGAAGGCATGAAGAAGGTAAAAACTGCATGTAGACCACAGAATTATTCCAGCAGTTCACAAATTCATGCACAAGGTTTGAGGTAGAGTTAGAAGTCCCAAGGTATTTGATTTACTGGGCCCATAATGCTGAAGAACAGTGAGGCTTAAAGTACAGACAGTCTGAAATCTTCATTTAGACAGCATTAAATACATGCAGCCAAGTGCTGTATTAAAGTATTAGAGAAATATTTTAGTTTCCAGTGTCTCTTAGGGCTAGTAAAATTCATACCTGCAAAATCACTGAGAACATTCAGTCAATTAAAGACAGATTTGCAATCTCCATCAATAACATCTCCCTCTCTTTTATTTTCCATTTTAGAGATTAAAGTTTCCCCTATGGAAAAAAGAAATTCTCCTCATCAGCCTCTTGATAAATAGGTATATTCTCCATCCATTGTAGGCTGCTCAGTTTTCCATCAAACAGATTCTGTTGAAACATGTCTTCATGTTGTTTTGAAATCAGCATGCAGACGTGGAATTAAAAAACCCCACATGCTGTTATTCTCAGTGTTCTTTGATCACCTCTCCATGGGTGTTTTGCTGGGGTCACACAAAAAGTCTGACTTGCTGAGGGAAAAAACCATAAAAAGGATGCAATTCTGGCTGAGAACACAGGAAGCTCTTGAGAGAACCAGCTTCAGTTCCCCCTTTATTACAATCTGGCCTTGTTCCTGTAGGCAAATCCTTTAAATGAGACTTTCTAAAAGTGTTTTATTACCAACAACTGGGGACAGGCACTCAAGAGTGCTTCAAAAATGGGAGGCTATAAACACACAAATCCCCCAACCTAGATGCCTTTTTGTGACTTTGATTCTTCAAGCTCAGTTTTGCAGTCTTCTCCTTTGAAATCAGTTGAGGGTAACTGGGTTTGTTGCAAAATCACAAATTGTCCCTTTGTTTCCCTATTTGTAAAATAAAGATAAGAAAAAAATACTCCAACTCTGGGCAAGAATTATATCATTAGTGCTGGGGAAGCTGTTCAAGATTTGTGGCCTGAAAGCACCTACAGATACTCTTAATTCAGGTGCGCAACCAAGCCCCGCTGATTCCCTAATCCCTAATTGAATCCTTAATTCTAAATATCTCATGGTGCTCCTTTGAAACCTCTCTGAGTCTCTTTCATGGTCCCACAGAACATCCTTGCTGTTAAATTGGGAAAATATGGGTTTGATGGATGGACAATTCGATGGATAAGGATGGTGACATCCAAAGAGTTGCAGTTGATGGCTGCCACAGATGAGTCACAAGTGGTGTCTCTCAGGGTCAGAACTGGGACCAGACCTGACCAATAACCTCATTAGTGACAGCTGATGCCTTTTCCTGGTGTTATGAAAATGAAGCCAGACATGGTGAGAGGGTTGGGGGTCGTTAGCTCGGTGTTTAATTAGGATCCTGTTGGATGCATCAGCTCCCCCAGATGACACAATGCACACACCCATCAGTCACACACACAAGTTACAGCCATCACACAGCACAGATCCAACAAGGGAGCCCAATGCTGGGGCTGGGCTGGGCTCAGCTCGAGTTTCCAGAATCTGTCCTGCCAGGGGCCCTTGGCTTCCTGAGCCAGCAGAATGTTTGGTGTCCCTGGCTCTGCAGCTCTGGGCTGTTCAGGCTCAGGGTCTGCAGGGCACTCCCAGAGCACTGAGCACCA
Organism: Petroica traversi; assembly: GCA_025920805.1. Classification (NCBI taxonomy): domain Eukaryota; kingdom Metazoa; phylum Chordata; class Aves; order Passeriformes; family Petroicidae; genus Petroica; species Petroica traversi. Next base: position 30,036,337 of record JAHLSL010000015.1, read on the forward strand.
GGCTCAGGGAAGGGTTACAGCTGTGCTGGTGCTGTGGGTGCACAGAACTGGGGAAAAGGTATAGAAAAGAAAAGGAAAAATTCATTCTGGCATCACAGGGACAGTGGGAGTCAATTGCAACCAGGACATGGGTGGCACCAAGCTGAGCAACGGGGTTGGCTCTGTGGAGGGAAATGTCACCATTTGGACAGGCTGGAGAATGCAGAGCTGTGAATTCTGTAAAATTCAGCCAGGAAAAGTGCAAATGTCTGTATGGATTGGGTGAAGAATAGTTTGGGAACAGCCCCGAGGAGAAGGAATTGGGGATTTTGGTAGATGGAGAATTGGACATGAGCTGGTAAAATGCACCTACAGCCCAGAAATCCACTTGTACTATGTATGTAAAGAAGCCTGGCCTGCAGCTTGAGGGAGGCCTTGCCTCTTCATCTAGAACGTTAATTCCAGATGTTTTGCTTTTGAAGGTTCATTTTTGTCAAATTCTTAGAGGAAAGAGGGCTTTTCCAAATGGAGGAGATTCTGCTTACTTTAAATGCTAGCTGCCTTATATGGATGGAAACAGTGCCTGAAAAAATAGTGCTAGAGCTCTATTCTATAACTATGTAATTAGCATTATTTTTTACATAAGAGAATGGTAAATAGAAGAAAAATCTATGCTTTTAAAAGTGGATCCCTATATTTCTGTGTTTATACCTCCTGAAAGTTGTGGTGAATTGCTCTAAAACAAGGAGCTCCATACCTTATTTTTTACCCTTCTCTCTGCTTTTATTATCTCATTTCTTCTCATTTAATTTACCTATAATAATTTAAAGATAACCCAATGAAAAAAAAATAACAAAAAGCCACCCCAGCTTTAATAATCTCAATAGGTTTATACCATGAGAGATCAAAATCATTAAGCAACATAAAATTGCAGTATATATTATTAATGTATCTATAATTAATCCACCCAAGCAGTGCTAACCAATGAAAAAGCTTTTCCACCACCACCCTTGCAAACAACAAAGGTTGCTTTGTTAATTAAAAACAGCAAAGAACTTTTTAAAACTTTTTAAAAATTTTTTTATCAAGACAGTGCAGCTCTGCACTGCTCACAAAGCAGGGTGTGCAGCAAGAGGTCTCAGTGTGCTGTTTCTTCAGAGAGAATTTATGAAGATGAGGTGTTTTTTCTGTAGCTGGACCTTGTTTCATAGGAACACAGTAAGCAGCAATAAACTCCAAAGCCCTGAGCAGGTTGCAATGCACCCAGCTATGGCCATTCAGTCAAACCATAACAAGATCTGAATGGTTCTTCAGAGAGTTTTACAAAGAGCAATTCCAATATGAAAAGACTTTGGTTTGTTTGTTTCTCTGATTTAAAAGGAAAAAAAATCTGAAAGGTTTGGATGTGTTGCAGGGATAAAAAAAAAATATTGGCATTGTTTTGGGTGTGTTCTGATATTCCCTCTCCATTTTCCTATTCTGCACCAATTTTTTTTTAGATAAAAAGTGATGTTATTGTTTTTCAGCAATTGTATCTAGTTGAACAGATATTCTTCTGCCCTGGGGAAGACACAGCTCAATACTCCATTCATCTAGAAACAACACTGGCTGGCCTTACACAGCTCTGTATGTGAAATATTCAATTCCTTTCATCCAGCTCAAAGAATTGCTCGTTAAGATACATAAAATTAGAGGGAAATGCACTTGGGGGGGCGGGGGGGAAGGAGGAGCAAGGCCCCAAAACACAGAGACTTGGGAAATTATTTTTAGAATTAGTTTTAAATTTAGTGCCCTCCATTTAGGACTAGGTACTAATCTGGCTGCCAAGGTGGGATGCAGCCTTTTCTCTGCTATCACAGTTTAATAACACTATGATGATAATTAAAACAGAGTGAAACAGGAAGCTTTATAAATAAAAAGAAAACAACATCTAAGTTGATTATATTTCCTCCTTTTATTGTGATTTTGACACAAATGAAGACAAGATATATTTCATTCATTTTCTATTTTCTCTTCAGGTTTTGCTTTATGGCCCTCAGGAATACAGGAGTGTGCATGTAAAGAAGTCCATAAATTAAAACAAACTGTGTTTATGGTAATAATACCACATCTTTACAATGTGTTAATTTAATGTGAGCAAACTACAGCTTTCCTGGCAGTTCATTTACATTTCCAGCCCTGCAGTTGCACAGGTATTTTCAGATATCAGTACTTCTGGAAACTGCTATAGTGAAGGGAAAATTTAAAAAAAATAAATAAAAAAGAAAAATACTCTATGTTTTCCCATCTCAACCATTTCCCTTCAAGTAATTTTCATAAACTCATAAAATCATAGAGCAGTTTGGGTTAAAAATGACCTTAAAATCATCTTATTCAATCCCCCGCTGTGGGCAGGGGCATATATTTTGTGTTGGCAGAACCATTCAGACAGTTCTGCCAACAGGTGGAGATGGGAATCTGAATCTGGCTGCAACCTGTTGTTTGTTGACTATCGAGACAACTGGATTATGAAGAAAAGCCCTGGGTTTCGGTCATCGTTCATGAAATTACAATAGTTTGAACCTCAGATGTCAAAATTCATAATTTTACATCCATAAAAACCGTGTGCTGCTCTCAGTGGGTTATTATAGACAATCTTCAAAGAGCAGAATCATCTGGTGAGAAAAAAATTGAAAAACTAGAAAAAATATACTTTTCCCTCTTCTCCAGAGGTGTTCTTAGACTCTGGATCAAGGGTGAGGACATAAAGATTTTCTTTTGGGTCTTGGTTTGTTTGTTTTCATGAGTGACCAGGACCAGCATTTCACCCCAACAGGCACCATCCTACGGATCCAAGTTTTCATTCTGCACCTGTCCTTGCTCTCCTCAGTGCCTGAGCAATTCTTTTCCCAAAGACGTAAGAGCAGGTGACAAAAGTCTCATCAGAAGTGGTTCAGTGAAAGGTGCCAAGTACATCCCTTCAGCCCCAAAACGTAGGTCATCCAAACATCTGTGTGATGCTCTGAACATAATGGAATTAGAGGTTAAGCTACTGGTGATGGCAAAGGGAGATGGGATCATCCTGTGCCTTCTGCTGCTGGAAGTCGTGCTCACCTACCCAGTGGAGAATCCAAAAATGTAATTAGAGAATCATGGAATATCCTGAGCTGGAAGGCACCCACAAGGATCATCAAGCCCAACTCCTGGCCCTGCACAGACACCCCAACAATCCCACTCTGTGCATTTTCCAAACCCTCCTGGAGCTCTGGCAGCCTCGGGGCCGTGCCCATTCCCTGGGGAGCCTGGGCAGTGCCCAACACCCTCTGGGGGAAGAACCTTTCCCTGATCTCCACCCTAACCCTCCCCTGACACAACTCCAGCCGTTCCCTCAGGTCCTGTCACTGGAAAGAAAATTTAAAAAATATACTGAGACTCTACTGCTGCTTTCATAGGTGCATTTCTCTTTCCTGAAATACTCTCAAATTATCATAGACATATTTTCATGCCAGGAATTTTGCTATTATGCCTCACTCCTCCTAAAGAGATGATGGGAAGGAAAATAAATGTTTCGTCTCCATATTATGCAGAAATTAATTGAGTGTAAGAAAGTTCTATTGAATCCAGCTAAAAATACCCTGCTTTCAGTTGTCATCCCCAAGTCATATACTTTTTAGGTTCTCGTGCAAGTGCAGGAGATTAGTACACACCCCATTTAATCTGATCATGATTGCCTGCCATTTTAATTAACCTTTATTGGCATACCTATATTGCCAAGAAAATATACTTTGAGAAGCCCCATTAATAACACTATTATTTGTTAGGCTGGTTTTTGGTTTTTTTAGTTTCACTCATCAAATTCTTTCGACAGATAATAAATCTGTGCAGCCTAGGATTACTGGTAGGCTGTTTGTTTCGCTACGTTTTTTTAACAACACATCTGAAAGTTAATTTTCTGAGAAAAGGATACTTAAGAAAATTATTTCAACCTTACTGTACAGAGAGAGAAACTGAGGCAGAGATTATATGGTTTGCCTTTTGCTGTACAGCAGGTCTAAATGCTGGGTTCAGTCTGGGTGATAAAACATAACTCAGGTAATTCAAATGTTTAATTAAATTTAAATATTAAAAATTAATTTTATTTTTTAAAATTTCAATTTAAATATTCATGCTCTCCCACCTCTCATCCTTTCTTGGCTCCCATTGATGTATCCCTACCTGATGTGGGTCTGGGGGCAAGGAGAGGGTCCAGGTCCCTTTAGTGCTCACTCAGGAACATGACAGTGAAGTCACTGAAGCACCACCAGGCAATGGAATATTCATTTCCTTCAGGGACATCTCTGCAGCTGATCACCCCTGGCCTGAGACTTGAGACCAGGGAAAAAGTAAAGGCTGAACTGACCCTTGGGTGATCCGTTAATCCTCCCCTCTGTCCTAAGGCAGGTCTCTGTCCTGAGCCTGCCTGCATTTCCTAACCCCAAAATGAGTTTCTGAAGGCAGTGTTTTGATGTATTTTCCAAAATTCTCCAGAAATCAGATGTTTTCTTCTTTTCTGCAATTTCTCTTCTTTGGCATTACACTCTGACTCCGTATGTTGATTCTTTCTACTATAAAGCTAATAAAGGAATCTCAGCAAAGCGTCCCCCACTCTTAATTGGATTCCTTCCACTTTCCTTGGGAAGTCAGGGCACTAAAGATGATGTGTGACTGAAAGGTTGTTCTCAAAGGAGTTGGAATGAACCATCTTTACTATCACCTTGCTCTGCAAAAGCACAGACATCCCAGCAAAAGCAGCATTTGCCACTCTGCATCCACCCTGGATTCCACACTTTAAAGGATTATCCTGGTTTCACTCTTTTTTTTAAATTTATTTTAATTTTTTTATAGACCTAGCAGAACACATGTGTTGAATGAAGATTTTCCATTTGCTGAATAATAAACACTGCCCTCCATGCAAGTGAAAATCACAGCTCTGGCCTTATGGGCTACTCCTGAAACAGCCTTGTGAGTGAGAAATCACAGCACATCATAAATCCTATCCAATATTGGAACTCATGCAGAGATAACAAGGTGAGAATGAGTCCTGTTTGTTCTCAGTTATGCTATCACATCCATGGCTGCTTGGCCCTTGAAAAACAAGTAAAACATTTTGTATTTCAACCATGATCTGCAAGCAGAAAAAGAAGGCATAATTTAGGAGAGAAATACCACAGCTACCTCTTCAGATTTTCAGTTTTTTAGTAATGCCACTTATGAGTTGCTGTATTTTTATTTGGCATGAAACAAGACATGAACCAAAGCAGCAAAATTTCAAACGGTAGTGAGAGCAGTGATTTCCCTAACTGCAAATGTAGGGAAAATTGGAAATTACATTATGGGAACTGAAGAGACAAAGGAAGCAGTGAGAGTTAACTTTGGACATTTAGTGTTCTAAATTTGGAAATTTAGAGTCCTTTGGTCATTTATTGTTCTAATTGTCTTTTGTCAGAATTAGTTCTATTTCATTGTTGGTGCTATGAGACAAATCAAATAAATACTAATGGAAAGGTATCATTAGTTTAAAAAGAAATTTTAATGCCAAATCAACAAAGTCCACTGACCAAGCACTGACAAACTCTAAACTTTCTCCCATACAAATCAGGAGTTATGTGCCATATGATAAGAGGAAAAACGATGTTATCCTACTGATAAACAATAGGTTTCTTAGAATAAATGAAGAAATACTCCTACCTTAAATAACCTTTTTTTCCCCCTCTGCTTATTGTCCAGATTGTGGCTCAAACCATCCTTAGTTATCCTGGGCCTGGACACCACCTAAAGAAGCTGTCTTTCATTTCACATGCATATATCTGCTGCAATTAAATGTACAGAAAGAGAAGCCGCCCGTGTTAAATCATTATCCTTCAGAGGAAATTAATTCATAGGAGTGTCATTATCCAAGAATTCTGAGGTTTTACAAGTTCAGCTTGCCTCATCAAAGGGGGATTTCAGGAAAGTGCAATGTTCTTCACTCAATATGCCCCAGCTCTGGTGACAAGGAAGGTGCCATCTGATAGCAAGGATTCCTTCTGTCTTCTCCCCTATAAGCTGTTACCATATGACCACAAATTACCACTGGACAAGGTGCTGTGAGGTGGCTCCTGTACGTGGAGTTCATTTCATGAACTCTGTAGCACCAAATAAAAGTGATTGTGTTCTTTCAGAGCAGCTTTTGTGGAGTTTGCAGCTGCATAATTCTGATTTTACAGAGAAAACAGTTTACAGGCAGTAAATGATTTATGCAAGGTCGAATAATGTACAAAAAATTAAAGCAGGAACAGCATCCAGAATGTCTCATTGCCATATCTGGGTTTTGACCACCAGAACATGTATTTGGTATTTGTGTATTTGAGTGGGAAGATTATCACGGCCACAGAAGAAGCCAAAAGCTCACAAATTGGTTCGCACATCCAATTGTCTTTGAAAAAAAAGATTCTGCAGCCTTGCAGTAGTAGAAGATTCCCAAATCCATGCAAGAAATTGGATCTGAAGCTCTTTAACAGGACACTGTGCGAAACTGAGATAATTCACCATATGCAGTGCTGGCTAAATATCGTGCTGCTCAACTCCTTTTTACATCCTTAATTCCAGCAAAGAAAACATTTTTCATTGGGCAAGGCCAGAAGGACTCTTTTGGAATAACAAGGACTGTTGAAGGGTTTCCTGGATGGACCATCACTCAATTATAGGATTGATGTTCATTTGCTCAGTTCCCTCTCCTTTCTCCTGACATTAATTGTTTCATTTTTTTGCCAAATACAGATTAAATTTTATGTGTCTGAGGAGTGATAGATGGTGACTTCAGGACAAAAAACAGATTCAGAAAAGTTTGCACTGTGTCCTACCCCATGGATAATTACTGGCTCCACACCAGCAGAGCCTGAAGAACTTTTCTTCATCTGTTCTAGAGATGACTTTAACAAAGATTTATTGAAGGGTTCTTTTACTTCTGGGCATTCATATGTCTAATTTATTGTTTAAGTCGATAAATAGAGAATAGGTCTGAACAGCACTCTTTTTCAGTAAAAATAAGTGGAGGAAATGGGTAACTCAGTCTACAGGGAATCGTTTCCCTTGTATTAAACAAACACACAAAATACTCCTGTTTAATCAACCTTCAGTAATATTATCCAAACTGGGAAGCAGAATATTCAGAATTTCAGGTCAATTTTCTTCCTTGTTCCTCCTGATACCTCACACTTTTTACCTGCTGTACCAGGTCTCCATAAAAAGTAAGGAAAGAAACTTCCTTAGGGGACATTTTTTCACAGCAGTCAGGTCTGGAAATGTTGTTCACAATGGGATAAGTACAGATATGGAGGGAAATCCTTCCAAAGACCTTTTCTCAGAGAATAAAAAAAGATGTCCATACACACACACACACACACACAAATACACACACACACATGTATACATGCGCAATTTTTTTGTGCATAGAACACCAAACATCCAGGAGTAAATCAAGCAGAGATTAGATGAGATCTCAGCAGCTCCCACGAGCAATTAGTCTGGGCTCAAAATTAAAATTGCATAGCCTTGGGCAAGGTGTGATCACAGTTTTCATGGAACTGACCACTACAAACCTGTTGTTATGTTGATTTTCACAGCAGATGCCTGGCAGGTGGGACAAAAACTTTCCATTGTTCTATTTCTGTGTGTCACCTGAAAGGAGACCCCAGCACATGGATTCCTCCTCCCTGGGAGCCCCCACAGGTCTGTGCTGAGAAGAAACTCGGCCACTGCCACCTTCTGAGTCCCTGCCCAGCCTCCCAGGGGTGGGAGCATTGGGCTGGTTCCACTCTAGAATTCTGCACGAGGCCTTGTGATAATTCCACAGTGCAGCACTCAGTTCGGTTTAGGATTATTCAAAGAGCTGATTTCAGTTAAAATACCAACAGAGAAGGGCAGGAGCAGCAAAGAAATTACTATTTTTCATATTTTCCATGCATACTAATGAATTATTTTAATTAAATCCAGATAAACTCCCAAACATAAGTGTTGTGCTTCAAAATCTTTTATTTCCGAAGTGGTGACATGAATCCTTTTGATTTCCTCATCTCCTCCCCTTCCCCTGCTACCAAGCTGAAACAATTAGATTAATTCACTGTGAATTTGTGATTAGTTTTGCTAACTCTGAATCCCCATTACTTTTTTTGACAAAAAAAAAAAAAGCTTTTCAGCTATTCATCACATTCTACTGCAGAGCTGTGGGCTGGTAAACCACGCCACAATAGTGCAGAATTTATTAGAAATGCTGGATCAGCAATACAAGAAGCAACACAATAGACCAGCATGTTGGCCTGGGTGTGTCTGAATTGTCAAAGCAGGACACTGAAACACTGCAAATATTTAAATATTCTCCTGCAGCCACCACATGGCCATGGCTGATCTGGAAGTCTTGGGCCATCAAATTAAACTTATCACAGGTGGGTTTAGGGTAACAAGTTCAGATGGGTGTCATATTGTCTGCATGTTATCACAATGTGAAATGTTCCTTTATGAGGAGCTTGCTGGTATTCTTGACCTAACATAGAAATCTGTAGCTTTTTATTTAGTCTTGATTGATGCCCATTTCTCAACAACCTTCAGTTATACCAAAGTCCCCTTGGTTGCCACACCAAGATGCACAGTCTGGAACAAAATCATCCCCCCCCTTAGCTGGCCATATCCAGGGGCTGGTAAAATGTTTTTTGTTATCTCCACTCTTCCACCTTCAAAAAATGGATGATTTGAAGATAAAGGCCTCCAGAATTCAAGGAAGGAGGCGCATGACAGTATCATTCAGAATTTCTAATCTCTCACCAAAAAATGACACCTCCAGCCATATCATCAAAATAGCACAAATACAGATTCTTATCCACAGACATGAAGACCTTTATCAGATATCAGAGGCTTCTACAGATAGCCAAAATACTCTTTCAGATCATAGAAAGCGGGACAAGTTATTCAGTTTGACTAAGAGTATGGAATTCTGGATTATTTATAAAGACTGATGTTAATGGAAATCAGATGCCAAAACCATGGATTCTTTTATAGTAATCTTCTTCCCAGCAGGAAATTATTTCCCACTCAGCCCTAAGAAGATTTTGATATTTCTTTCCCATATATAAAACTGACCCTAAGACAGCAACAGTTCCTTGACTTCTGCCTGCAGAAAATGAAGGCAAAGCAATAAAAATAACAGTAAGTTCATATGGAATCAGGTTTTTCTCAAGAGCCAGGCACTTCTCTCAATCCCCCAAAAAGGAATGCAAGCTCAGAAAAGACTATAGGAATGCAAAAAGGGATTATAGCAGTGCAAAAATTTCCAATTATGTTTTTTCCCCAAAGATCCTAAAGGATTTATCTAGGGCCAGGCAGAATTGTATGTGTGGAGTCCTTCAGCCCCTCTGACGCTGACCCTTTGTTGTGTTTGGAGCTGAAGAGGTTGACTCCATTTCACCTGCCTGTGAAATAATTTAGCACTTAATCCTAGCTGCTTCCAAGTAGTACTGGTTCTGAATCTGGCAGAGCACCAAGGTCTAGGGAAAGAATAAGGGAACAAATGATAACCTGAAGGGACTCTGGACATAAAAAAACCCACACAATATGTAATTGTTATTGCTGTTAATATTCGTGGCTATCACAGTGCCCTGAAATCCTAGGGCTGGATCATAATCCCAACACACTAAATACCAGTTTATACATTAAAAAAGGTAAAAGATGACTAACTTCTTTTTAGGTAGAATACATGCTGGTTTATTTCTTAGGGAGTGTTTTCTTTCTGTTAATAAACTCAACTGATAAACCACCAGCATCTGAATTTGGGATGGATGGCCTGCTGAACCTTGTTTCCATTTTCAGGAACGTTGGGGAATCCATTTTCATGTCAATGCGACAACACTTCAAGTTCCTGTTGGTTTCTCTTTGTTCATGCTTCTAGTTCAGCTTCTCAGCTCAGGAAACTGAAATATAGAAAGGAATTATTTGTCCAAGGTTTCAGGGCAGGCTGTGGCAGAAACGAGAATAGAAAGTGTAGGTGGCAAAGTATTTTTTCATTCTCCAACTTTCCATGATGTATTTGTTACAGAACAAATTCAAGAAAAAACGTCTCTTTAATTCAAATTCTTTGTTTTCTTTTTCAGAATTTAGAAGAAAAGACAGCTTTGTTAGATGTCATTGTTAGGTACAGAAAATACTTTGGATGTCTTTTACTCAAAAGGTAAAGAGGTTTCAAAACAATTCTAATTGTTGCTGTAATTTCGCTTAATGCAGAAAAGCAATTTAACATGTTGATAGAGAAGGAATTTATAAATCTATTTGTTTTACTTGAAATAAAAAAAATATATCACTTAGAAATTAAACTGAAGGAAAAGTTCTGAATTCTTAAAATTGTGCAAAAGCCTGATATATAATTGGGAAATAATTTATTGTTTCTAGATTTTAATAATGGCTTTTCCGTGCTAATGAATACTGAAGGAAGAGTATGTCATCAAAGTGTAATCAAAGCTGGCTTGTTTGGTGAATGACTGACAGGGGCAGAAGCAGAACTTGGATTTTTTCAATCATCTCACACTGACACTTCAGTGAGACACTGGAGTGCACTGCATTAACAGAGCTGATGCTCCCCCAGAAACGACATAAATGCAAATACACAACATCTCTGGTTTCCTCACATCGACATGAGCTCGATACAGCAGCACAAAAGTGAGAGTGTGCCTTATCCGAGTCTGACCGCTGCCAATTAACACAGTGGGGCAGGAAACACAAATGGCATCACGTGTTTGTGCCACCTGAGTGGTGTTTAACGGGCCTGATCGACTGAGCAGGGATGCAGGAGGCTCATCAGAACCCTCATTAGTGGCACACGGAGGTACTGGGGAAGGAAATCAATTCCACCTCAGCGGCAGGAGGAGGGCACTGAACCTCCCTCTGCAAATCCTCACTCGTGGCAATTGAGGTTCCTCCTGCAGCTGGTGCCTATTGAAGTAGAAGGGGCTAAAATCACAGTAAAGATTTATAGGGTGAGATCCACAATGAGGCTTTTGTTCTGGTTTTGCCCAGAATGAAGGTTATTGAGCCTGCAGTAATGATTAAAGCAAACCGAGCAGGTTATATCACGAGGACAGTTCATTTTCCCTTATTAAATGGCAAGAATAAGGTTTAAAAAGGACCAGAAGTTTCAAGGAACAAAGCTGGTCAATCAGTCGTTACAGTCTTGCCTGGGCAGGTCTAAATGAGAGGCATTAACAGGAAAAGATGGGGATATTTTCAAGAACCTATTATAGATCTAAAAGGAAACACGTGACAGAAATGAATGCCATCCCTGATACCCTGATTGTGCTGCTTTGAAGCACAGAGAGTTTGTCGCTAGAATTTGTGTTAAATTCAGAGCCTCTCTATGGAGAGCTACAGAACAGTCAAAATTTACTTTGACCCATCACTGACCCACAGTGAGTAAGAATTAGAATTACAGAATTAGAGGTAAAATTACTTAACATCTGTTTGAAAGGCCGTGTACTTCAGAGACCAATGCTTGCCCTGCACCATATTTTTTCTCTGGATTAGAGGATTTATTGTTTGTATTACTCACTCTTTCTTCTTGGTCACACTGGGTTAATTATAATCATTCTGTTGTCTTAATATTAATGAAGTGATTACTCCTAGTTCATTTTATTTGTCATAGGTCATTTCTAAAGGTAAAGGCAGATAAATCATTAGAAGTTCTAATATATCTGATTCCTCAACTCAAAATCAATCAGTTTTTAGTTCTATATTTTTTATTTCACTTAGATTATTCACGAGGTCACATTTCCAATATTTAGAGTAGATGCTATCTTTCTCCTACATTACATTAAGATGTGGACTACTGGAGGTGGAATGATATATTTTTAACAGGACAGGCACAATCCTGAGGGCAAAAAGAACAAAAAAAAAGAAGGAAGAAAAAGAAAATCTAACTGTATGCAAACGTGATACAGATTCTTTAACTCCTCAGTTGTAGAACCGCCTTTGGACAGAGGATTTCCATGGAGCAGTTCCCAGTCCATAATTCCATAAGGTGTCAGTTAATTTTTACATCAATTACCCATCTAACTGTACAAAGTGTTGTGAACTCTGAGATGTTCAGCCCACATTCACCAGTGAGCTGTGCAGACACAGTACAAATGGGCTTTTTTTTGTTTTTGTCTTTTCCTTGACAAGTTCAGACAAACACCATAGAAAACAGGAAATGCTCAACAAAGTACACATTTTCAGCTATTCTCCCATTTACTTTCAGTGGTAATAAAGCACCTAACTTGTCATATCTGAAGACCCAGAAATTCACATTTATATCATGCCTAAATATATAATTTTATACCCTAAGATACCTGGCTTCCTTTCAGGACGCACCCTTCCTGCTTTTTGCAAGATCAGGGTCTGTAAAAATGCCAAGAGATCAGGTGAAAAAAACAAAGACCTTGCTAAAAATAAATATTTTACTGCATTATATTATAATATTCTAATTCATCATGAACTGCCAAAATTGATGGTTTCAGACTGCAGAAACAATATCTTCGTTCTCTAATTTTTAAAACTGAAGAACAGCTTGATGGATAACCGGAAACTGGAAGAAAAATGATTGAAGGCAGATTTTGTATTAGTTTTGTGCGAGATGAGAATGTTCTGGCAATAAAATTTAAAAAAGGTGTCTGATATTGTAACACAACAAGAAATTTCTCATTTTGAATAATTTTGGCAACACTTCTAATCTCTGATAAGAAAATATTTGTTAGAAATCTTAGCATCCCATCAGAATATTTGTCATGGTGAAATCACAAGTGTGACTACTTTTGACTGAATGATTTTTATGCCACAGGGAATTGTGAAAAAGGAGAAACACTCTTGTTATTCAGACAGAGATGATCTGAGGGCTTCTCTTTTCATGGAGGCTTTACAAGAGGGGCAATAGAGTTTTTCCTTGTGTGTTGAGGGGAATCAATCAAGAAAATTTGCTTAATAGCCCCATGCAATGCACAATTCAGTGTTCATTTCCTTGGTGGGAGAGGACGGATGGTGGTTCAAATGCAGGGGATTTGTCTTTGTGCAACTGCAAAGATGATTTTGTTGTAACACATTGGTTTTGCTCAGGACATTCAAATCCTCTCAAGACCAATAGAAGCAAGAAGGGAAAAAAAAAAAAATCCAACATTAAAGAGGAAAGTCTGATAAAGTTGAGTATAAATTTCTGGTCAAGACTCTAATAAGAATTTTGAAGGTTAGTTTAATTTAAACCTTATTAAATTCTGATGAACTACTTAATTAAAATCAACTTTTCATTGTCTTTAAGAAGTTTAATTTTAAAACAAGAGAGCCATTTCTCTACCTTCACATATTTTTGTCTCTCTTTTTTATCTGAGTAAAAGTATTAGACTTCCATGACAATGATGTTTTTAAGTTATTTAAGAAAATTTTTCTTTAAAGCTTAATATTCTACTTTATTAGGTTAATCTAAATTTAATTTTTAAAGCCCAAAACCAAAGGAAAGCAAATAACCATGGTGTTTCATTTAAATTATCATTTAAAAAATCTGTTATGATCACAGTCCCAGCTGCAATTCAGAAAAAAGTGACTTTGTAACTCTCAAAGATGGAAAAAAAAGTTTCAAATTAAACTTTCTTTTTCTTTAGAAAATAATAAAAATCTGAAAAATCAAGATTCAATTTTCTTAATTTAGACACATCAAAATGTGTAAAGATTAAATGATGTGACAGAAACTGTGCAAGGTAAGTGATTGTGAATTGAGGTTAAAAAAATTAACTTAAATTTTCACTTTAATAGATATAATTTAACATGTCAAATTCAAGAAAGTACGTATGCATAATGTGAGTTCATAAAATCATGCACATGCTCAAATTTGGTCCTGATAGTGGTGAAATCTATTCTCAAATTTTAAATTAGATTATATTTAGCCAAGGATTTCTGTAAAGCCCTTTATTAATCTCACAGCTTCGTGGGACAGGCAGATTTCCCAATTCAGCGTATGGGACAAAACTGAGGAAGGTCAGTTTTCCTCCATTTCAGGAGAATTCCTACTGATTTTGGCTGCTTTATCCATGAGGAAAATTGGAATGAAGGTCTGTAACTCTGAGACCCTTCACTTTGAGGAGAATTCCCATGAGATGTTCCAGGCTCAGCTGGGATCTGTGGGTCACAGCTCCATTCTCTGATGTGTTCTCAGACCCAGGAAGCTTCTTTAGGTGTAATTCTGACTGTAGGAAACCTTATCTGCCTCCAGCTCCTGCCCCAGGCATCCTTCTGTCAGCCTTTAGAATAGGGTCTAGGAGCTGGGCTTTGTATGAGACAGGAGATCCATCCCTTTCCTGACCATAAAAATCTCCGCTTTTCACACACCTGGAGCCACTTTTGGTGAAAACAATTAAGATTTTCCTCCAGCATCAAAGCAATGATGCAGCAACAAAGATTTATGGAGAGCAAGGGTGGGTGCAGAAGAAAAATAAAAGAACTCAGAATGAATAATCTAATTATCCTCAAATCAAATCCCAAATATCTCTCTTTTCCCAAATATTATCCTTTTTCCTGCGGCCAACAACAAGTTCTCCTGCCCATTCCATGTGCTCAGGTTGCTGTATCAGGAAACAGCCTTTCCTTGGCAAAGTGTTCTGGTTTTTATGCCCAAGTCTTTTCTTAAATCTCCCTGGGGTTCCATTTAGATTAAAATCCTCCTTTTTCCCACCAAACACTATTGATCCTTGATTTATTTAGGAGGCAGTTTCAGCACTCCTTCTTCCAGCTATTGAATGCCCTTACTGCCTTGGAAATGATAATGGCCCTTCAGAAAAATAGGTGCTATCTCTTGCACTTGAGTAGGCATTAGAAAAATATTAACAGCTCTCCCTACTTGGGCAGACAAAGAGTAAATATCTTTTGGGGAGTTTTTTCTGCACACTGAACCTTGTATCTCATATTAATGTGCAAAGTCCTAATGATACATCTGCAGAATAGATGCTCGTAGCTCATTAGTGGGTGTTGGTTGAGACAGAAGTGAAAGCAAAAAGATAAAATAGGTCTTGGTCCAGCTGGCTAAACAGTGTTCTTAGGGAAACATGAAACAAGCCAGGTCTCTGTAAATTACAGCAGGACCTGCACAAAAGCTGCTACAATTGCAGTGTTTGCATTTACCTGGCTGAGCTGCCTTGCTCAGACTCTGCCTCACAAGGCATAAGTCCATTTTCCTAAAAAAGAGCTCAGGAGAGAACAGTATCACCTGCATGTTCCGTGAGAGATCTTAATTATACCCTACCATGGTTATGAAAGACTGTCTCTCGTGTGTCATCTGGTAGAATGTCAGCCACCCATTTAACAGCACTTCTAAACCCAGAAATACTCCTTAAAACAAGCTCAAAGAACCATCAGAAAACTGGAGTTGCATCACAGGTGACAGCAAGTGACTGTGGAGTTGCATTACCCTGGAAGCATTTAAAGGAGAGGAAATGTGTGCTTTTCAACAGCTGGATTGAGGGAAAAATACATTTGAAAAAATAACAGCTCTGCAGAGTGCTCTGTCTACGTTTTATATGCCCCTTTTTCCAAATGAGTGACTGTGATCTCATTAATGAGTGTTAATGAACTACACCTCACACAATCTCCAGGTTGCCTGGATTCAGGAATGAAGAATTGGTTGAGGCAAAGAGAAGCCAGAAGTGTCCTCACCCCATGGCACAGAGAAGTACTTGGATGTCTGAACACAATGTATTCGCCAACTTCTCTGGATTTTCTGTATTTACACACAGACACCCTGACCTTTAAAAAAAAAATCTATTGTGGAAATTTTCTCATTGTTTTCACATTGCCTTAAATGAAAAGCAGCTTCTCCCCATGACAAGTTCTGCTGGGTAATTACATTTGCTACAAAAAAATGTTTGTTCTCACCTATTGTTCCATGTGTTTATTAAAATAAATCAGGCCTAATGCAATCACGTCTCAGAGTGAATTCATCTACTGGCAAAAGATTTCATTTCCAGTTTAGACTATCACTAAACAAGGATGTGGACTTCAATGCATAAAAGCAAAAGAGATGGAATCTGACGCCAAAAATTATTATTAAGGTAATAAGCATCATGCCCCACTAATTTTAATATATTTATTAGTAGCAACTATTGGAGCCTTTGTATAATATTCTGGCAAGTAATAAATGTGCTAATATTTGGCTTGCAAAAGTAAAGCATTTATTTCTAATTCTTACTGTTTCCTGATCAAGTGCTTGGCAGAAACTGCCTTCCTTTAACCCATACATTCTCTCATTGCCCCAGACTTCTCTCTAGAAGGAAGGAAATTAATTATTTCTTGTATGCCTGGTGCTTCCTTCTTCTCCACAAAGATGTGAAGGAATGGCTTATCCTCCAGCAGAAAGAACACTGGATATAAGTAAGAAAACATGGTCCTTTTTTCCCTCTATGTCTTTGAGTATTGTTCACAGATACTTCCAATGCCTGGAAGATCTCTTGCTACTCATTTCAGATCACCCATGTTTAATTCAGTTGCCCAATAAAAACACTTATGATTGCTGACTCACCATCTCAATGACTGAGTTTATATTTATATTTTGAATTTCCTAAGGCAAATATGAAATCAGGTGGTAGAAATTCCCTTCATCTGTGCAAGAAAGGTACAAGAAAGAATCTACCTGATCCGCAGCTTCTGGTCCACCTAGCTCATCTTGGACTTGATCTTAAAGACCTTTTCCAGAATTAATGATTCTGTCTTGCCAATCAACAAGAAATATTACATAAAAATAAAAACAACAACAAAGAAACTAAATCTCAATAATCTGATATTTTGCCAGCCTACAAAGAAAGGCACTTAATCCAAAGGAGATTTTGGTTATGTTCAGCACTTGAATGCAAAGTGCTGAACTTTAGGTAAAGCAGGAACAGGATTCAAATCCTGCAAGGAACATATAATTTAATCCCAGATTTTAAAGCTTAAATCAAAATGGGGTTTCCCACTAGAATTAGATGCCTGTGTAACTCTGGGTGTCTTTTTTAACTGTAAATTGGAGGACAAAAGTGATGCCCTATGCCACCTGAATTCTCAGGGTAACCACACTAAAGATTACAACTAAAATCATGTAATACAACAGTGGATTCCAAGCAGAAATTGTGACAAAATGCATTTTTCAAACTCTCTGCTGTGCTTCCAGCAGAAAGCTGGCATTATTCTTCAGACTCTGGGTAAGAGACTGAATTCCAAAAATGAAGAGGCAATCTGCAGCCCCTCGCTGAGCAGAGAGCCCTCTCTGAACTGCAGCGTGCAGCAGGGATTTAAGAAGAACGTACAGTCCAGTCGATGATAAAATGTTTGTTGCTACCTCCCTGGAAGTTGTAGAAAATCAATATCCCCATCAGCAGCAGCTCCACTGGCTCTAACAGGCTCCGCTTTGCAGCAGGCTTGGATTTCTTATATTCAGTCTGCAGCCTGAGCAGAGAGGGAAATAAATGTGTGTGTGTGTCAGTGCCTCGCGTGTGTGCTTCTGAGGGAGAGGGATGTGCAGTGAGCTGGAAACCAATTAAATTGTACTGTTAGATAGGTGATGAAAAGGGCTCTGTAAAAGCAGGATAGTGCCAGAAGCTGGAGTTTATAAAGCACCTGGTATCCAGTGAATAATAATAACATTAAACATGTTCCCAACTAGTTTACTTGTAGGGAGAATTGGAGTAAGAAAAGCAAAGCTTAAATAAAATGTTAAGTTCAGGCAACGAACCTGGAGGAAAAAAAAATGAAAAAGTGTCAGATCTGATGCTCAAAAATACACCCAATAGTACAAAAGAACAGTTAATAATGAAAGGACTACCAATAGTGACTGCGAAACCTCCCAGAAAATAACCCTAAAATGTTAGAGTGGTGGTGATAAGGACTCTTATTGAGGAGAAGGGAAGGATGTGTGGGGGGAAAGCCAATTTGCCAGGCCTCTCGCATTTTCCATCAACATCATCAAAGGAGACCCTGATCCTCAAAATCCAGCATGGCCCTTGGGCAGCTGTTGATGGAAATGTGGCAGAGTCAGCCTGGAATCCCACCTGACCCCACCGTGCTCCTCGTGCTGCTGCAGCTTCACCTCAGCCTTGTCCAGGGAGGGAAGTGCAGCCCCTGCTGCCTCCCAGCTGCTGATGTGGCATCAGTAGAGGGTTCAGATGGAGTTTGTCTGCCTGCGGTGACCACTTGAACAGCCCAGCCTGGGGACCTGACTGCCAAAGGAGATGACAACAGCAACATCAGCGCAGAGTCACCCCCAGGGGCTGAATGAGGCTGTGGGAAAACCAATCCCTCTTGTTTTTCATGTTTTCCCTCTCTCCTTTGTGCACCTTCTGCTTTCTCAGCTTGCTCTGATCTCCACCTCCCCTTCCCCAGCTGTACCCAGTCTAACTTTGACACCAGGACACAACTTCACCTCTCAAGCTGCAAAACCCGTCAGCCAGGCATGACCACCACTTAATTTTCTAAAGAATAAATAAAATAAGACTCTTGATGTCACCCCAGCCTTACAGGATGGAGGGAAGGGAGGAATAAAGTTTTCCTCAGTGTGTTCAACCTTCCCCTTGTGGAAAACAGGATGCTCAGGGGAAATATTTAAGAACAGCTTCCAGTCTTGATCAGCCTCTGGCAATAAACTGAATGAAAACCAGTCTCCTTAAGCAAGAGTTGGGTATTTGGAGAAAAAAAAATAAAAAAAAAAAGGCAAAAAGCTAAACATCCTCTTGAATGCATGTACAGCCACCTCTCCATGTTTGGGCAGAGCATACAGAGCACACAAGGGAATCCGTGGGAATTACTGAAGATTTTTGCCATTAGAACAATTACTTGGAAGCAAAGCCACATTTATGCACATTCTGAAATAAAGGCAAGAAAGAGTTCTCTGTATAGGGAGTAAATGGAGCTGCAAGAAAACCAGTTGGAAACTGCTGGTTTTACATAGCCAGACTAATTAGCACTGGTTTCGATTTTTGAATAAAGAAATAGTTAGGAAAAGATAAGTCAGCATCTTTAATTAGCATTCTGCATTGAGTAGCAAAGTGCAGTAGGTTGACACTGGTCCTTTTGAAACACAGGAACAGGATAAAAACTTTTTGCTATGAACATCCAATTTTACCTGTTGCAATCTCATTATTTCCTAAAGGATTGCACTGTCAAAGAAATAGAGTTAAGCACTGAATAAAGCTCAGTGTTATTGGCAAAATCGGGTGAAATTGTACACAGTATTGAAGCATTACCTTTTCCAGGGTTTTTTTGTAAATATCAACAAATATTTAAGGCTTTTTAGAAGCTTCTTTCTTTCTTTCTTTCTTTCTTTCTTTCTTTCTTTCTTTCTTTCTTTCTTTCTTTCTTTCTTTCTTTCTTTCTTTCTTCCTTTCTTTCTTTCTTTCTTTCTTTTTCTTTCTCTCTCTCTCTCTCTCTCTCTCCTTTTCTTTCTCTATCTCTTTGTCTCTTTCTCTCTCTTTCTCTCTCTCTTTCTCTCTTTCTATTGTGTTACGGCTTCTGTGTTGACAAACCCGATTTGAAATCAAAGCTCCACTGATTTTTATTGTTTCTCCTCTAGTATTCTGTTCTGTTCAGTACCTGATACCTGCTATGTGAGGTAAATCACTACCACTGAAATCAGCCAAATAAAACACCCAAATCCCTCAAATAGAAAGAAATTAAAAAGAGAAATGGCCTGTAGCATTGCAGCATTAGTGAAATGAGGATCAGGTGTCCAAGTTTAAATTTGGAGCACTTGCAATCAATAAAGGTGCTTCAGATTTGTGCCCGCACGAGAGCAGCATTGCTTTATTAGATGAGCACAGACTTAAAGAATTGCCATATTCATGGCTCCTGACGTGGTTTCACTGGAGGAGCTTCCACACAGGGCTGATCAGAAGCAATTAAAAGTGGCAATGGCAGGTTGGAACTGCAAAACACCTTCGGAAGTTCTTGTCTTTTCAGGATGTCTGAGTAGTAGGGCTCCCATTGGGATATCCATTTATGGATTAAAGGCATAAACAATCCCATTTCACTCCCACGGGTTTGCAAGCTGAATATCTGTCAGCCTGAAAGTGAAAATACAGGAAGAAAGAAAAAAATTTCCTTCTAAGTATAACAGAGATCCAGTTGGTAGCTCGCCATTCAGCAATAACTACCCCATTCTGCATCTCTCAGCAAGAAAGATGGGACTCAATAGGAATTCACCAAATTTATTATAATGGTAAAATTATTGGAATAAGTCTACCAGAACACCTGAAGGGACTGATGGAGTATAAATACCATTTCCATTAGGAAGTAGGTATGAGTCAAGCTCACCTGCCAGCCAAAAAGCTCTCACATCTGCCTGGGAATTAGCTATGCTTGCTGCCTCCTGTTGGATTTTCATGACAGGCAGGATCATTTCTCTTTGCACGACATACAGATTTTTCTTTTCTTTTCTTTTCTTTTCTTTTCTTTTCTTTTCTTTTCTT
>JAHLSL010000015.1:30056811-30263227 GCA_025920805.1 Petroica traversi
TTTCTTTTCTTTTCTTTTCTTTTCTTTTCTTTTCTTTTCTTTTCTTTCCTTTTCTTTCCTTTTCTTTCCTTTTCTTTTTTTTCTTTTCCTTTCCTTTCTTTTCTTTTCCTTTCCTTTCTTTTCCTTTCCTTTTCTGCACGGTAAGGAATAATGCAGTCATCTGTCTTTGGAAATAAATACTGCATAATTCCTGCAGTTTGACTGATCATGACTTCAGCATGGTTGGTATAGACTACTGTAAGAGGCTGCCAAATTGCTGATCCTTCATCAACCCCATTTTGCATAAAGAATAACACAGGAAAATAATTACTGGGGCCTCTCTTTAGCTGTAAATGTTCTCAAGCCAGTCTTCCCTTCCTCTCCCTTACACACAAATAACTAATTTAATAAAACACTACAAAACACAACAGAGAAGAGTGGAGGAGAATTTTGAAAAGAAGTTCCTTTTGAGAATTTTTCAGTACTAAGACAGGAGATCTAAAGATCCAATGCACAAAAGCTGAAATGTTACCTGAATAGTTAACCCCAAGGTTTGAAGAACTTACTGATACTTGAAAATTTCTCCTGAGTACAAAACAAAACAAAATACAAACAAAACACAGAAGGAGAGCTGCTGCAGTCTGTTGTTGAAAAATCAATTGTTGCAGTGTGTTGTTGAAATGAAAAGTGAGAAGACTGTTTGAGGCAACTCTTAAATCTTCTCTACATCCCTGCACTCCTGGAGACTTCCTTATCCTGCAGCAAAAACTGAGTTCTGTACTTCCAAATGTATCACTGCATCAAAAGTATATCAGAACATATCCTGCTGGACTGTGACCATTTTTCCAGGCATCTCAGGTCATGCCAGCTTTGTTTTTGCCCCAGCCTGACTGCTGTACTCACGGTTTGACAAGATCTAAGTTGTTGCATTCAGGACTGGAACCCAGGAGGAATAATTGCTTTAATGACATCTCCTGATTAAGAACTTAATTTGAGATCTGTCTGTTACAAAGTTATTAATCCACCTAATGTTCTTTGTTCATTCTATGTATGGAAAGTTTCTTTTATTCAAATGACAGCCAGTCATACATCAAATGCTCTGAGAAAGCCAAAGTTTCTCTATCACAAACAGACCTTTTCAGCTAGACCTAAAATTCTGTCAAATAAAACATGCTCTTGTTTTACAAAAACCTCTTTGAAGCTATGCTGACATTAATCTTATGGGGTTTTTTTCTTCTAGTCCTTTGCTGCTTGTGTCTGCCTCCATATTTTACAAGTTATGCTACTTTATCTAGAATAAATCAACTGATTGATGCAGTATATTTCCCCATATAATTCATTTTAGCTCTTTTCAGTACTGATATTAGTAATCTTCCAAACTCTGGAATCGAGACTTGGTTATTAACAAACATCCACATTTCAGAGGGCCTTTGGCTAAATCCCTCAAAGTTAGGCTATATTACCTTGGTTTGGTAATTTTTAGGATTTGCAAGTTTTCTTTCCATCCTGAAGACCAGGAAAGCTCAGCCATCTTTTACAGGAGAGATGGGCAACCGGTAGCTGGCACAAGATGAGGGATCTGCACTCATTTCTCATTCTCATACCCTTTAGGGTGATGTCAGTAGGTGCCTGTCATTAGTGACCATCCATCCCCTCTCCCTACAGGAGCAGTGCCAGCTGTTTTCCCACTTCCACTTCTCAAGCTTTGCCTGGGCAGGTCCTACTCCTTCCCAAGCTGAGCAATAACCTGCCCTTGCCATCACCATCTGCAGTTCATTTGCATCTGACAGAAGCTGCTGCCCCATCAGTTGTCTTAATTTTCCTCACAAACACAAGCGGTTCTCCCCTCCCTGGGAACTCCAGACTTGGGGAAAGGCAAATCTGATTTTAAAATGTCCTGTATCATAGTTTTTTACTGTAGTTCCCCACTTCCTTTGGTTTCGTTTGTAGCATTCCCACATTTTGTTGCTGGCCACAAATTCTTTGCACAAAACAAAACTGACCAGGAAATAAATATGAGTTAACTGTGGAGCTGCTGTATTTTAAATTAGTGATTAAAATTTTCTGAGAATATAAAATTTCTCCTTGCTACAGGCTTTGCTGTATTTCTGATGTTTTGAAATCTAAGTGGGTTTTGTCACTGTGTCAAATTAAAACTCATCAACTAAAATTGCTCCTTGAAACACAATTTTTGATGCAGTTGAGGTCATTCTTTATTGAGAATAGGGAGTACACAATAAATTCCTGCCCAGAAATTTTATTCCATACAACTTTAATGAATTAGTATTTAGAGTCCTGTAACTCTCAGTGGTCCGTGATTTATGAGCATCAAATTCTGACCTCAGGAATTCTCTGTGCATTCTGATTTTAACAATCACCAGCTCCATTTCCAAGTATGGTGTTGGCAACAATGCACACAGGCTTGCTCTTCACAGGCAATTTGGGGTGTTTTTCCACACATGAAGGATTTCTAGCTTAGATTTCATGCCTGAGAATTCAGACGTGACTGGCCTGTTTCAGCCTCTTCTGTCTTTTTTGTTTACAGGTCTCTTGGACGTTTAAATGACCTCATTCCCACAATCTACTCTCTCTATATTTGACCGAATATTTCTGGGGAAAACTATCCATCTGGTGTCATTCCAACACTCTGCTCCTGGTATCTCCTGACTCCTTTCCTCTCTATGCTGCAGGATAAGAGGTTTTCTGGGAAATTCATGGATAGCCTGGATATTTTTAACTTTCCTCTTTCTACCCACATCAGTCAAGCTTTCCAGACTGTGAGGAGCAGCGCCAGATGCTGCGTCAGTGTCCAACACAGACGGAGCCAAAGGTAGCCTGTTTTCAGCCCCAAACCCTGCCAATCCCTGAGTCATGGTGTTTGCCACCACTCCCAAAAGGGAAAGAATCGCTTGATAACCTCCCAGCTTCACAGCAAATCCCATCCTCTTCCCCCAGCATCCTCTCCTCCGCGGCAAGTGCCACTTGTGGGTGCTCTGACAGTGATGTCTGCACCCAATTCTGCTTTGAGCTGGGCTTTGCCCACGTCAGTCATTGCAGACCCCAGTGCCAGCAGTGCTCCCCACACCCCTCCATTAACAGAACAGAGCCTTCAGGGGGGAAATGAGCTGTGAGTCACTCCAGCATCTGCTGCTTCCATAAGGAATGGGAATGGATGGATGCCCGGCTGGGTGGGTGGGTGGATGGAGGGAGCCAAACAGACAGAGGAGTCTCTCAGTCCCAGTGACAGCTTCTGAACACGCCATCTCCCAGCTTTCCTACCCTCTGCTGGCAGCTGAGCTGAGGACCTGACCCATCAATATGGTGCTCTCACACTGAAGTTTCAGGACAGAAGAAGAAGATTGTGGGGCTTCTGGCAGACGTGATTCACTTGCTTCCAACCTCTCCCTGGCACTGCTCAATAGGAAGTTAAATGAAATTGCATTCCTTGCCCTCACACTTTCCCTTCTCTAACCTGTCAGTAGTGTGAGCCAGCAGACAGGACACAAGGACAGTAAAAGCTGGTGAAAAAAATAATCCTACTATTAAAAGGCACTCATTTAATTATTGAAAATAATTATGAAGATGGTGATAGAAGGATAAATTATGGGACTCTCCACGAGCACGAGAGGAGCCCACCTCATCTCCAACCCACCCAGAGAATCAGTGTCAGAGCATTACTGACACCCAATCAAAACCTCTTCCAGTTTAACAGACTCAAATAAAGACTGGACATTGGTAAGACTGGGCATCAGCAAGATTATAAAAATTGTGCAGAACTATTGTAGTTGAGAAGTTATTGAACACCATCCCTTAGTTTTAATACAATTTTGAATCTGATTAGATTTTTAATTAGTCAGAAATTTGCATATTTTCTTAGTGAATTTGGACAAGCTTGTTAAAATGAACAAAATTAGATAACTTGAACCCAAACAAGAGAAACTGTTTTCAATTACGTGAACAGATTTATCTTGTACATTCCTTGCATCTGCTGAAGTTATATTTTTAATATAAAATAACTGCTCGGTCAGAGCTGGGCTTCATTTCCCCTGAATTTAGGCTGTAGAAAACCACTCGTGCTCTGTTTAAAGCTTTTTACATTATTTGCAATTTTTTTCCTTTTAAGAAACCCATAACATCCACAGAAAGTGAAAGAAATACTGTTGGGTGGAAAACATTTTGAAACTTCTGCATTTTGTGCAGCAAAGAAAAATGTCTTTAACAGCTGATGCACTGGGCTTATAATTCAAACTGTCCCTCATTACAGACCCAAATTTATCTTCCATCCCACACAGATTTTCACTCTATCCCGATTTTTCTACTCAGAATTATTCACATCAGAAATGTAGGCTCATGAAATGCAGGGCAGCAAGAAGAGTTATTTATGCTGAGGGAACCAATCCCACTTCTTATTTCAGCTTTCTGGTTGTGGGTTTATTGTGTCCTCCCTCTCGGGGCTGAGTCCCATATGGTATCTCACATTTGCACCCAAGCACATGGAGAATGTGGTGTCTTTGCCTCTGAGAGCTTGAATTAATCCACCAGGACTCAGCCATAAAGTACTACAAAGAGCTGGAGGCTTTATTGACTCCAAGCTCTCCGGACGCATTTTTGCCATGTGAATTATTTAAAGTCCTTCACGAGCTTCCCTGGGGCCTTTTCAAAAGGAACTCAAAATCACCTTCAGATATGCTCTGGCCAACTCTCTCTTCTAAACCTGCTTTCCCTAAACACCCTGAATTCTGGCAGCATCTTCCCACCCTGGGAGGGGAGTGCAGCCCAATAGTCATAATTTTCAGACCACTGTGCAGTTAGAAATAATTATTATAGTCTAAATGCCTGGCATTTTTTTTCTCCCCAGGACAATAGATAAGATATTCTAATAATTATAATTGTTCTGATGCCCTGTCATACTTCTATACACAAGATTTATCTTCATAAGGAATATGACAAGTGATGTTATTTCAGAATTGTATATATATGGCTTTATACAGTCACACAAGTTCAAGAATACTTGATTTTAGTTAATTTGCATTAAACCTATTTAATAAAGCTATCATCATTCAGAAATTGTTACAGAATAACAATAAGATTTTAATTTCACAGTCTTTTTCAAGAACAATTTCTCCATGAAAATCAACTCGAAATTATATGGGGCACAGGAATTCATTATGAAAGAGTTCTGTTAATAGAGTCTGATGATTACTCCAAACAATGCTTCTGGGAAACTTGGTTCCCAAAAGCTTTCAGCTGATGAATCCAAGACTTCAGTCTGAAAATTATCTGTAGCAAATACGGCAATAAAAAAGCCTAAACCACCACCAATAGGCAAATGAATTATGGCTCTAATTCTTTTTTCCATCAGACTCCAGTGGAATTTTATTGTTCCTGTAAACGTAAGGAACATTTTTGTTGTTTTTGTCCACAACTAATAAGGAAATCTTGTTGTAACATACCAGCCAATTCAGGACACTGAAGAAGAATCTCTACCCTGGTTTAGTATCTCTGCTTCTTCCTTTTTCCTCTTCATCACCTGGGATTTTATCAAGCCCCATTCAGGCCCAGGCAGAGATTTTTCACCTGTCCATATTCACTACTTAGACATTTAATAAACAAACTTATTGACTATGCCTGACCTATTTTTTTCCATCTCCCTTTCTTATTTTCAATTTCTGGCTCAGCCAGAACATATTTAATGAATTCTTCCAAGTCATACTAGGAAAAACCTGCCCTGCCTTGTGCTTTTTATGCACCACTCACAGTGACAGCCTTAATAAATAATAAGTATTGATAATAAGAATACCAGCATTAGCCCAGCTCTCTTTTTTGAGCTAACAGCTGTGACACAAGCCACCAACAACATAAGAAACCACTTTATTCACCAAGCAATCCTGACATTAACTTCCCCAGCAATAAATAACTATCTAAATAATTAGTAAAATTGTCAAGTAGCAACCTGCCTTTTCTTTTGCAGCTCCCACTTACGTGATAGAATTTCCATTCGCAGCAAAATTCAATATTTAAATTGAAGTGTCCTGGATGCTTATAAGGTACTACTCTGCTCCTGCAGGGAGGTCCTTACCTGATGCACTTTCAGATTTCTTCCTCCTTTGAAGTTAATTTTAGATAAAACCAGCTAAGGATCTCACCTACAGTTTTAGTAGGGCTCAAACCCAACACAATGAGAAACCTTCCTATCATGTGAGAATCAATAGATTTCCTTCTTCCCTCCCAAGAGCCCATGGTGCAAAAAATTGAACTTCTCTAGAATAAGGGTAGTTTCAGCTGATAAGGAAGGAGGATATTTTTGGAGTTCCAAGATATCATGGCCCATACTAGGGCCAAAGCTAAATTGCAAAGGCAGGATCTGAAATTCCAAAGGAAGGTCTCAATTGTTCATAAATTGAGACAATATAATACTGCTGTCCCCAGAGAGTGAATTCAATTAAATCCATCATGAGGAAATTGCTTTCTACTATATATTTGCAGTAATTTTCTTACTTTTTTTTTAATTCAGGAAAATAGATAAGCCTGATTCTTACTTCAATGTTGGAGCTTTTATCATAATAGAAGACAAA
Source organism: Petroica traversi (assembly GCA_025920805.1). NCBI lineage: Eukaryota > Metazoa > Chordata > Aves > Passeriformes > Petroicidae > Petroica > Petroica traversi. The sequence continues at coordinate 30,063,366 of JAHLSL010000015.1, forward strand.
GAACCCCCTCTATTTGGCAGGTGTATATTTACTTATAAAAACCCCCAACTTATAGATTGTCAGACGATTTTGTACTGATTCTAAAATAGATTTTCTGTTTTCTGAAAATCCTTTATAGCTGTGAAGAAAAATCAATGTCTCCTTTATACAATGCAATCAATTAACAGGTAGAAGATTTTCAGGTCTTCTTATATTGTAGTTTCTTGGATCAGGAAGATTGTCAGACACTGACCAAACAGACATTAGGACAAAACAAACTAGTGGGAAGATCTTTCCAGTTTAATATTTTTCTGACTGTTGGATTCTACATGTATCTGCAGGAATATATGGATTATTCTTCTAATAATGTATCTGTTTCTGGGAAAACTCTCAGAGAAAGTCTCAGTTTGAAAGTATAAACAAATTTTTAAAAATTCGTTGTGGGGAGCGTTTCAAAAGTCATAAATATCACAATACCAAAGCCTTCATGGGGAATCATCAGCCTATAGTGAAAAAAAGAAATAAAATCAAACAATTCTACCCTTGTCCTCTTACTTGCCTCTTACTTGCCTCTTTTCCCAAAAAATCCATCCTCACACAACACGAAGCAGCTCATAAGTATTTCCAACTGAGGTCTCTTGAAGAAAAGGTCTTATTATCATATATTTTCTACTTCCCTGCACCCCCTACTCCAAGGACCTGCCAAAGTAGGAACCCAGAAATCTTTTACAAAGTTTTTGTCTCTAAAAGTAACCAAAATGAGGTTTACCAGTTACAGAGAGAGGGGAATTATCTATAAAGAAATTACTTGCATCTAAGTTAGACAGCAACACTGATCTTCAGTGGCAGAATGGACAATAATTTCAGACTTATGACAAAGGAAAAGCAGGATTGGTTCATAGCTTACAGATGTAAAACCTCTAAATGTAATTTTTCTTTGCTTCAGCTTTCTACCCACTTCGTATCTAAACAAGACTCAGGAAAAATCTCATCCTTTCTCCTGCCTGAAGAAATGACATCGTGTTCTGAGAGTGAATACAGCAAATTCTGTAACTGCTTTGGTTTGCATTTGCTTGAATTAAGGGAAAAAAACCTCAGAAAGTTCAATAAATAAGTGTATTATTTCAGTTGCTGAGTAAATAGTAAATCAGTTAATAAATTGAATTAATTCAAGCTTCCTGAATCATTATGCCTTAATGAAATTAGGAGAATAAAAGCCCTATAAGGTTACAAAAGTTTAATTTAATAAAAACTGAATTCTGTAATGTTCTAGAACTCTCAGGATCATTTATACATTGAGTTTTGCCCCAACAGTGCAAGTGGTGGTGGTGGTGTCTCATTCTGCCCCCTTTTATGACATAAAGAATCAGAGTGTCACAGAATCATGGAATTGTTTCAGTTGGGAAGGAACCCTGGGATCATTGAACCCAACCATCAACCTAACACTGTCAAGTGCTCCACTAATTCATGTCTCTGATCACCACATCTAAATGTTTTTTGAACCTTTCCAGGGACAATATATAATCCACCTGTTTAACTCTTAAATGAAATTTATACCATGCAAATTCCCTGCCTTTATTCAGTAGTTCAGTGAGCTTTCACTGGGCCTACACAGATTAATATTCTTATAAGTGAAGCATTTAGGACTGTATCTGATGATAAATTTGCATATCAAAATGGGAATGTGAGTTCAAATTGGAAAGGCACAAAAAGAAGTGAACAGAAATTAAACAAGCTTACTGATAAAGCCAAAGCCTGAATCTCTCCGTAAGAATTCCCTATCAAATCACATTGAAAATACCTATTGAACAGCACATAATCTCATTAGCTAAAAGTGAAAATTACACTTAATTCTTATTCTCTGAAGGTATGAGTTACAATAAATCCTAGTGACAGAGCAGAGCACGGGCCTAGGAGCTGGGATCTATTATAATCGACTTACCCTCTGAAAACCTCATTTCCACTTGAAATAATAATTAAAAAAAAAAAACCTTAAATACATTGACCTCTAATACATTCAAAATGTTGGAATAAATCAAGTAACAGAGTTAATAATTGACTCTTTACTAATGTGCTGCTATGAAAGAAACGAATTCAATATGCTTAATGCTATCCCTAATTTGAAGCTCTAATAGTCCATTCTTCATATTACTTTCCCTGCCAGCTTCCAAGGTAAACCTATTTAAGCATTTGGGAGAGGGATCAAAGATGGAATAGGAGCAGAGCTGTAGTTGCAGTGTCGTGGTCTGAAAGGGAACATAACTCACCACTTTATGCTATATTTTCCACATCAGACCAGTGATATTTGGGATTTACCTAGAGACAGAGACTAACACCCAACAGCTTCTCTGCAGCAAATGTTATAACGAGGCATCACATTTTAAATAGCAAAAGAAATCCAGCCACACACTGCCCATTTTTGCAGTATGAAATGCACAGAGAGGAAAAAAATGTAAAAAAGTCACACTAAAAACTTGAGACAAAGCAGAAAGTGGAGACAATATGTTCCAGTTGTTAACCAGGCTAAATACACATCCTGCCTCCCTCATCAGCTCAGTGCCTGATTTTCTGCACACCAAATGTAAAATGTGCCTCCTCACACCCATTCCATTCCAAAGGTCCAACAACCACTGGCAAAAGATAACCAGCCTCATCTGTGAAGGACGGAATTTTCAGCATAAATAATAAACAGGCAGAAATGCAGTAATATGGCGTATTTATTTTATTATTTTTATCATGGTGAATGGGAGAGAACATTTTTTTGAGAAAGCTCCCTTTTATTAGACACAGTATCAGGATTATTCCCAAGATATTTAAGAAGGGAAGGGATCATCTACATTGGTTCTACAACTGAGTTAAATGTCAAACTGTGATATCCTTGTGATTACAGCACTGCCACGAGCTATTTGGGCTGCTAACTTTGACAAGAGAAACATTTTCAACATGTAAATGTCAATAGAGGTTCCAACTGCTACATTTCTTGGCTGAATAGGAACACAACATATGTAAAAATCAATATAGATGTATTCCAACATATCTATTTTTATATTCCAGGAAAAGCGAAGTGAGGAATTAATTCCCTGCTCCCCATAGGCAGGAAGGTGTTCAGACATCTCCAGGAACCTGGGATCCACCACAGGTGGTGAGGGAAGAGCTGGGTTTCTCAGCTCCTGGCAAAAAGTTATTTTATGGAGACCATTGCCCAACTGCTACAATAATCACTTTATGCTATTGGTATTTAAGTAATGGAAGCATTTTATCTTCTAGTTTGATTTCAACCTCTTCAAAAATCAGTGTTTTCAACCAATGATCAAATTGCATCACAAACTAAAGTATATTTCCGACATAATCGAAACATTATTTCCTGCACAGAATCTGAGTGTACTGAGTCACTGTGCCCGCAATCGCCACTTGTCACTCTTAAGGAACCTACCGGAAGACATTTCAAATTAGCAGTGAATACATGATCTTTGGCAAAGGATCACCTGAAACTCTGGTTCACTTGGAGCTGATTAATTCTGTCTTTCCCTCAGTTATGCTGTTTTTGAGGTCCATGTTATCGGTTCTATTGCAGGAAGAGCTGCCACATGAGGGGGTTTTCAGTTTAACTCCACTGAGGGAAGATGGGCACTGGTGCATGGACACAGAGACAATGCTGGGAAGGTCTGGAGTGAGGATTTGCTGAAGAAAGCATGGAAGTGTGAGACAGTCACAGATTTATGGAAGTGTTTAGGTTGGAAGGATCACTGGGTCCAACCCTTAACTCAGCACTGCCAAACACTAAACCCTGTCCCCAAATGCCACATTGAGACAGTTTTTAAATCCCTCCAGGGCTGGGGACTCCACCACTGCCCTGGGCCATCTCTTCCAGGGCCTGACCACCCTTTTCAGTGAAGAAACTTCTTCTAATATCCAACCTAAACCCTCCTGGTGCAACTTGAGGTGATTTTCTCTTAAAACAGCACTGGCAGACATCAGTACTCAAGCCCAGATGTGAAACATGCAGATGTCAGACCCAATGAGTAACCACGAAACAGAGACACGATCAATCAGGACCTGACCTGATCCTGCAGAGTAAAACCCTCAGTACGGACAAGGCAATCAGGGCTTTGAATTCATGACTCCTGATGTCCTCTAACAGGTTAATTTGTGTACATATTTTCAAAGGATTTGGCTTCCTGGAGCTTCTCTGAAATAAATGTTGTGCCCAATCTCCTTTTTTACAGAGTCATGGGCTAACCCTCAGTTACTTATTCGTGTAAAGTTCTGTTCCACAACCTGATTCTTTGCACTCAGACATTAATTCCCAGCTGAGAATGTCTGTTCCTAATTAAATTAAACCTACCACTATATCTGAGAGATAGGGTTTTTATCTTTTTGCCTCCCTGCTGTCTTTGAGGACTGATAGATAAACAATTTTGATTTGATACTTATCACAGCTTCCTAATAATTTCATTACTTTTTTTGGTCTTCTTTTTGTTTTAATGCTTTATAGGATTCAATTTTCTCTACCAAAGCCTGTGACCTGCAAAATTACAGTGGTGAAAAAAGGATATTCAAAACTTGATTTCAGGTGATTTCACATTAATTTGCTTTTTTTGAACTTGAAAGCTAGTGAGGATTAATGTGGATTCAAGTTCATTAGAACACTTAACACATTGCACAGAGAGCTTTGCTTTGCACCTGCCTCTTGAAACACTTTTCTTCCTGCTACGTGTAAATCTGTATTGTGATTATAAACCCCAGCCAGCACCAGCAGCACACACCACTCATTCCTCATCAGTGATGGAGAGGATTGGAAGGGTAAAAGGTCAGATACTACAGTTACAGTCAGCTAAAACAATTACAATATTTTGGCATCTTCCAAGGAAAAAGTGATTTGTAAATATAATATCTATGAAGTATAAATTCAGTAATCTAGGAACAGATTGCTAATTACTTACACAAAGGAAATCAAGTTGGTCTTCCGAAATCAGCAGCAACCATGGCTGTTTAGGGAATTGGAACTACAGTTCCATGCTCTATTTAGAAGGACAGCACAACACTTTTAATGAAATGCTACTATAGACTTACTGGTAAATATTTGGAAGTTATTTCAGCTTGTAGTTAGAGCCACAGCCTCCCTTTTCCCCTATGAGTGTGTGCATAAGATGCCACAGCAGCTGTTTCACAGCTCCTCACAGTACAGCAGTAAACATTTATTATTACATATGTCATTAATTTGTAATTCATAGGCAGACTTGTATCCTGTAGCTTTTTAGGAGTTCATATAATGCAACCCATTTGCTCTGCCTTGGCTGATTGATATTTCAGCACAGTCATACAAGTCATTGACTTTTCTCCCAGAATCCTGCAGAAGGTGCCTATCCAAGGGGACACAAACCCAACCACACTCAGCAAACTGGGCAGGTTGGTGCCAATCTTTTTTCTCCTTTTTGAACAATCTATTCCTCTGGTGTCTTTTCCAAACCAACAGGACTGGACACAAAAAGCAGCAGCTGGTCTGGTCAAGGTTCAGAGGACAGTGCTCCTTCTTTTCCTTTTGGAAAGGCCTCCACAGAATTCTCCTGGTAACTGCTGGATGCCAGAATCACTGCAACAGCAGGAAATGCTAAGAGGAAAAATTCTAATATAAGGTACAGTCAGGGCCTTACAGAAAATCTTACAGAGTAGAATCTCTGCTCTAAGACTGCAGTAGATTTTCAACATTTGGGAGTTGAAGCTGGAATTTTGTAGAATACAGACAACAATGGAAGAGAGAAAGTGAAAATGCATGCCTTCCATGCCACCTCTTTGTGAGAATTATCACAGAAGAGATTCCTCAAAAGCATTGCAGACCCTCTCTGTACAACCAGAGGGAGGAACCTTTGCCATGGCCGCCTCAAAAGAGCTGCCAAGCAAAGGACACCAGGGGATGACTTTATAGTGCAGAATGCTTTTATCTGCACTTAAGTAACTCAGTGATAATGTAAATTATATTAAAGTCTGCAGCAAGTGGATGAAATATGAAATGAGCTAATATTCCACGGAAGATGTGATAAAGTCTCTGGATGAAATTAGCTCTGCTTGTTACTACTGATATAGATATTAAAAATGGCTGATAAGGCATAGAAGAGGTGAATAAACAGACAGTTCTAAAAAATATGAGAAACAACACAAGGGACAGGAACAGGACGCCAGAACATGAGAACCAAGACTCCCTTACAACAAAACCGATCTAAGACTCACCTCAACATGGGCTTAGGTCACTGCTGAGGAGCATCTAAGTCCAATATCCCAGTCAGTCTTGCTTAGATAAGAACTACAATGATCAGCTTAAGAAGCAAGTGGATTTTGTTTGCCTTTGTTCATTGGTTTTGAGAATAATTTAGGAAAGAGCAAAACTGGGACTTACATGAAGGACAATACAAAACGAGCGCAGCACTGCACAGATGCAAACTGTTAAGGAAAACTCTGCTGCTTGAGATGCTTTGTCTCAGTCAAACAATGCAAATCAGCCATGAGATTGATTTAAGTGTGATTGCTGCTTCTCGCCCTCACAGGAAAAGCTGGAGTATATTGATGAACCCAGCCCGTTTCTGCACATATTTTATAACCGTCATCTACTCCATCTCCTTCCACAGACAGTGATTTTGGTTGGGTCTTTATTTGATTTTAGACTGTTTTCACAGTCCAAAGAGTATCCAGCCCAGGAAATGCATTTTTTCCTTCTTTGCATATACATTTTGATGCTTTTGCATTTATCATTTGCTAAATGCATTATGACACCCCATGGCTGCAATTCCCTAAAGAATTCCTCCTATGGTAAAGAGATTTGGAAAGCAGCAGATCAAGGCACTGGGCTTATTAAGTTCCTGGTAACAGCTAAATCCATACGCTCCAGGAAGGTAACAGCAGATGTTAAAATGTGTTATTGCCGCTGGATAAGTACAGTTTGCAAAAATAATTTCCAGTAACAGGCTTCCAGTTTTCAGTCGCCAGCACATTTATTCTGGTTATAAAATATATACACAATACTTTGTAGAAATATATTTTGTAAGCATGCAGCCATTCCAGAGTGCTTTGATCACTGTGTTATCATCAGGATGAATTTCTGCTTAGTCCAGCTGCCAGAGCCTCTTGAGACTGTCTAAAGAACAATGAGGCATCTTAAATGAATCTGGCTTAAAATGAGGAGATACCAGGGGGAACAATTCTTCTCCATGACCTAATTGCACTTCCCCATTCATAACTCCTACAGTTCAGCCTTTGCCACTGGCAATCAAATGCTGCTATCAAGTGTCACTCCAGGGTGATTCCAAAGTGACTCCAGAATTAGTGCTCAACTGCTGAAAAACAGTTCTTGCCTTGCAGAATGAAATCTCAGATGCAGACAAGGATTTACATACCCATCATTAGAAACCTTAATTTTAGGGGACTTCACCTTCATTACCCACATGAGGAATCTGCTTGGGCTGCCAATTGAGAGAACTCTTTTGATGTGTTCAGCAATGAGAGCTTAAACAAAAGCAAGCAGGGAACCTCAGCCATGTGGGCAAATGCCTGCTCTGTCTTACTGTGAGATTCTGTGAGAAGCAAAAATAAAGCCATTTCACCACTATTTCATTATCAAAGACTACAGGATACAGTAAATTTATTTAACAACTACTATAAATTAGCAGAGCTATAATTAAGGAAGCTACTTCAAACATTATGCCTCACCACAGGGGACTGCAAGTCCTTGTGCTGCTTCTTGATGTTATTAGGTCAGAACCTGCTTCCTTCGGTTTTCTTCACTTTCTTTTCTAATTGCTAATTTGTTATAGACTCCTAGTTATAACTGAGGAAAGAATTTCTCTGTTGAAATAGAGGCACTTCCTAGTTCACCTTTGTCAACCTTTACTTCTCATTTCTTGTGGTTTGGACTCTCATATCCCCTGCTCTTTTTTCTTCGACTGTCTTTAGTTTTGCTGTTTAGTTTTATCTTCAGCTTCCAGAGAACCATTATCTTGCTATGTAAAAGCAGTCAGACAATTCAAGTCACACTTTTCTGGAGTACAGTAAAAACTTACTATTTTTTAAATTTAAAGTTTTTCTGCCTAGTTGTTTGCCTGCCTGCTCTGCATCTGGTTTACTTTAGATCCTACACTGGAAATAGGTTGCCTTTTAAAACTTCATCCTCTAGGACTTCAATATTCAAATAAAAGACATGTTTTTTGTCATTAGGCACCAACAGCACAAACCATTTACTAAAGAAAGGTCTTTGTGACCATGTTTCAATATCACAGCAGCAGATGTGCCTTTCTTTTGCAGGAAAAAACCAGAGGGAAGTGTGAGATGCTCACCAAAAAGTGAGAAGGAGGAGAGTTTCAAGTGTAGATGCAGCAAATAGAGTCCATACCCTCTCCAGCTGGTATTGAAATTGATTCATAACCACTAACCCAGAATTTCTTTATAATCCATATTCAAACACAAAAGGGAAAATAGTGCCAGAAGTTGCATTTCCTACAGCAGGACAGGATCCCAGAGATGGGATGTTCACATCCATGTTTTCAGTGACACAACAGCTTTGAGGGTCTGATTGTGCCAAGAAGCAGAACTTGAGAGGCTTGGGAAAACACCACTGAGCAACAGAGTTTAAGATTATCTGGGGTAAAGTGGCAGCTGTCAGAACTTCAGGATTGCAGTTTTGGTTTCAGACAGTCAAAACTGGACGTGGGCTGGAGCTTATGAATGAGGGAAAGAGAGCAGGAGGGAAAATAAATACATACTATTTATATATGCCTGTGACATTAAATAATTGCATGAAATATAGTAAGTGAATTCCATCCATCTGTCCCACAAACCACCATTAGTCAGTAGATTTTTTTATAAGTCTCATACCAGCAGAGGCTGTTGAGACTTTTTTCCTCCCTCTTTCTCCTCTTTCCCTTATGGACCACACTAATGAATCACTATTTTTCCAGCTATTCTCCTTTCTTCTCCAAGGAGGCACTTCATACTTCTTAATTCCAATTTTAATTATCTCTTTAGGAAGATGCTTCCCTCTGTGTGATTTATTGTACACAGGAATTAAAAAATAGATTAAGTGCATTACCTAATTCTTTCCTCCTTGCATTTTCCTACACTGAATTGCAGAGTAGAAGGTGAAAATTGATAAGAATAGTCTCGCAGTACATAAAAATTAGGTGCCCAATTTCTTAACATATAAATTGACTGTGGCTTTATGAAATAAGAGATTAAAACAGTAAATTGGCTGTTGCAAATGTTAATAACCAAAGTAAAACACTGGTAGTCAATGTGCATATGCAAATAGCAAAAATACTATGTTGTAGTAATATAACACTGTAAATTACATTATATTCTCACATACTTTTAGCCCAAAATTATTTCAAAGCCAGAAATATGTATAACTGACAATACCTGCAATTCCACATCTTATAAGTGAAAACACCACTGCTTTTTTTTTTTTTTTTTTTTTTTTTAATTGGCTTTAAACTTAAATACTAGATGGTTGTTCTGCCATTTATGTTTTCAAGCAAAGACATCCTGTTTAGAAAATAGAGATTTTGATTTAAAAAAAAAGTAAAAAATGAACTCAGAATAAAAGGGCAAGAATAGCTCTTGGCAATAAGTAAAATCTTATCTAGTTCTTAAAAATCTAGCTAATGCATACTTCTGTCATATGTTGATGCAGGCAGAGGAGATAATCTGATTATTTGACAATAAAAGTATCTTTTCTTCCCCTTTTATCTGTAAGTGATCACAGTTTAGCCACTTCATTAACTCCATGTTTTGAATATTTTACTAGAAAATTTCTCCGAGCTATTGCTACACCAAAATTAAAAACTTGTACTTGACCTAGAATGCCTTTCAGGAAGTCATTAATTTTCAATCCAAAGATAAATGATAGAGTTGTTGTTCTGATGACTAATGATTGCTAATTGTTAAACTTGCACAATTTACTGTTTCCTACACTTCTTTTTTCTTCTGATGGACTAAAGTGCCCTTTACTTTCAGAAGTCTCAGAGGATGAATTTACATAGAACATCAGCGAGTCCTCTCTTAACCTTCATTTGCTGAGTTAAATGCTTGGATGTTTTATGTCTTTATTCATTTATTACTGTTAGCTGCTTTTTCCAGAGCAACTACAGCTTCTTCTTTTTCTGAACCTTTTTCATTCAGCAATGCTCATTCTTTATCTATAAGCAATAACAGTTTTGTATTTTAAGTCAGTATTGCCTCGGCTTTGCACACAGCATTGTATTTGCTATTTTAATGAGGACTTCATCCTCTAAACAATACTGCTTATCTCAGACAAAGACAAGGAGTATTTTGGAAGAATAGACATCTTTACTTTAACCCACTTTCGTCTGTGTTACATCACATTTTGAAATATGTTTTCTTAAGTTTCCAAGTTCCCTAATGTAGAGCAACAAAAAGATTTACACAAAAACTGAATTAAGAAAACAAAGGGTGATATTCAACTCACAGACCAATGTTTGGCGGTGGGGTTGGCAGAAAAGATGCAGCCTCTGGAAAAGACTCATGGCCCTCTCCAACAGTAATTGGATATGGGCCTGGACATGTTAGGGATTTTTTTTTACTGGGGAATGCATTTGTGTGCAACTGAATTATAACATAGAATCATGGAATATCCTGAGCTGGAAGGGACCCACCAGGATCATCCAGTCCAACCCCAGTCCCTGCACAGACACCCCAACAATCCCACCCTGTGCATTGTCCAAACCCTCCTGGAGCTCTGGCAGCCTCGGGGCCATGCTCATTCCCTGGGGAGCCTGGGCAGTGCCCAGCACCCTCTGGGGGAAGAAGATTTTCCTGAAATCCCACATAAACCTCTGTTGACACAGCTCCAGCTGTTCCCTCCGATTAAGTCACAAGTCACCACAGATCAGACAGTGGAATCTAAAAAGCTCCAGAGCTCACCAAATCCCTTAGGAGAGACTTGAATACCTGCACTACCTGTGTTGATTTGATCTCCTGCTCCTACAGAACAAACTTAGACAACCTAAACTGGTAGTTGTGCCCACGCTGGCAACTGGTTTGATACCTAATCTGGAAGGTGAACCCTTTCTAAACAAACTAAATTACAGGGTAGAAGAAAGAGACATTTCCCTCCTGCTTTGCAATGGAAAATCACCAAGGAAAATGGTATTTGATGAATTAGACATTAATGCATCTTTTTTTTCCTGCTTTGTCGTGTATTTGCTATTGTAACTTAAGGACCTGTGTCCTCATTTTTCCTTGGAAGTTACACAAAGCTTCTTAGGTAACATTGCCTTCTGCCTGTTACAAAACCCTGCTGTTTCAGATTTGGGTGTAATCTACCAAGCATTTATGGTCCAAGCTAAAACTTGAAGGTGGATTTTCCTTTTTAACTTTACCTTTTATATTTTGTGCACAAAATGCAGAAAGAGTTCTATGGGAAGTTACTGTTCTCCTTTAAATCCTAGAGTTATTCTTATCAGAGTGAACTGAAATTATTTTGTATTTTTAAACTGTTCTTTAATGAAGAAAATGTTAAAGTTATGAAAATCTGCAGGGGGAAAGAAAAAGTTTGGATTTTACCATAGTTAAGCAACTAAGCTCAGGTTGAAAATTTTACTCTGTGGCATTTTTCTACTTATCTGGCTATGTAGCAATAGAAAAATTACCTTCAATTGCTTTTCTTACATTACACTGAAATCCACTATTCCAAGACCTGATAGACTTTTTTTTTTCATTCAAACACTGAGCATTAAGTGACCAGAAATGCGTGACCTGACCTTCTGTGAGGTCTTTACTACCTCATAGCAGGACTGCACCCAACAGCAGCTAACCAAGTTCAAACTTTCATCAAATGGCTCAAGCCTCAGTGAGCAAAACATTGATTTGGTGATAATCAGAAGGTTGGAATGGCAAAATGTGTCAGGGCAAAGAGCTCCTGACAGTTTATTTTCAAGCCTACTGGTTTCAACAAGGTATGTAATTACTCACAGACCACAAAACCAGTTTAAGACATCAGATTTGCCCCCTGTTCAGCTCCATTTATCAGTCCCACAGTTTAAAATGCTGGAATCCTGGATGACTTTTAGCACCAGGAAAAAAGGAAAGTGGATTTTTAAAAAAATTGTGGATCATGGGTGGAAAAGTAAATCCTATACAAAACATAAGCAAGAGGTTTGTTCTGCAGAAACAGGAGAGTGTGATTCTGTGTGAAAGAGGGATAGTTTCAACATTTTTCTCAGTCCTCCCACAAATCCAGTGGGAAAGCAGGATTGCGAAATATGCCTGAGGTTCAGCAAATCTGTGAGTGTCTTTGAGAACAATACAGGCATCCAAGTACTGCTGTGCTGCAGACACTTGCTGGGGTTCCATGAAAGAATGAAATGTTGTGCAGGTGAAAAATCAAAGGAATCCCAGCACTCACAAACTTCACCCACCTTCACGATGGCCAAACCATGACAGATGGCTGCTCTGAAGCCAAAGTGCTGCACTTCATACTCTGGTTCATCAACAGAATATGCAAAAACTGAGATCTAAAATATGTTATGAAGTCTTTAATGAAGAATAAAAACCTTCTTTGTGTGCTGTGTTGCGTTGCATAGATGGCACAACTCTATTTTAAAGTTTGGCGCTGAGTTTAATAAAAACCCTAAAGAATCACTGGTACCTGCTTTGAAATTGCTCAACATGGAAGTTTCTGTCATGAATTCTAGAACTTTCCAATAGGCGAGGTTTCTTACTGAAACTGGTTACAATGAAAAAAGTAGTCATTTCAGTGTTGAAGTGGTTCAAATCTGAAAGAAATCTTTGAAGATACATTGATATAAAGCTATTAAAATAAGATCGATTTGGTTTATGAACACAATAAATAATGGTTTTGGTCTTCTTTTTATGCAGGAGTTCCAAGCAGACAGTGAATTATTAATAAATGATTAGTATAGGCCTCAGAGTCTGTCCAAATTCAGCACCAGCTATATGCTATAGTTGGAGAGTGAAATCTCTCATAAAGAACTCTCTTGCTCTTGATTCACAATGATCCTAAACTGACAGCATTTGGTTTTTTCTTGGACTGTTCAAAAGCTCTGTTGCATCTTCCCTGTGACTTCTCCAGCTTCTGCTGTTGAGTTTCTGGATGCTTCTGTAAGTTCAAAGACCCTTCCAATATCAGATTTTCTCACTCAATCAATACCTTACACAGATAATTGCACTGATATTATAAAACTCTCCAAGCTTTGGAGCAATTTCTGGTACTCCATGAAATCTTCGAGCTTATGTTTGAATACTATAAAATTCACAATTCAGGTGATATTGTTGGCATGGTTTAAACCCAGGCAGCAGCCAAGTCCCTCACAGCCCCTCGCTCACTCCCCCACTGGAGGGAGTGGGGAGAGAACTGGGGCGGTAAAAGTCACAAAACACATGGGCTGAGATAAAGACATTTTAATAAAGCACAGCCCACAGCAGCCACCAGGAAGAAAATTAACTACCCCAGCCAAAACAAGCAAAATTATCATAAAATATATGGGCAGAATTGAATTTATAACCAGTCACTAGGGGACTGCAATGAACAGACCATCACTAATACATGGCAATACAACAATTTCTCTAAAATCACCTTTGAGGCCCAATGTCAAGCCAATTTTTAACATTTATGCCATGCTAAACTTTATGCCATGCTAAACTTAATTGTTCTACGTATGGCATCAACTTAAAAAACACCAGTGTGTTATTGTCTGAAAAATTACTAAACAGCAGCATAAAATGAGAAAGAAATCACAGAGTACTTTAAAGGGATGGAATCACAATCAGGCTAGCAGCCTCCAAAAAATATTTAATCTAAAGCAGCTCAAAACTCTTAAAATATTAAGCCCTTAGAAAGAGAATATTCAGTTACAAATGTGAAGCACCTCCTTCTGGAGCAGACCAGAATTCCAATTATCAGCTCACAGTAATACTTCAAACACAAATATCACTGGACACGGGTCTTACTTTTATGTGCCAAGAGCAACCCATTATTCACAATTTCACTTTTAGTGACAGAACCACTCTAACTGCATTTCTCAGGTCTGTTATTCAGAGTGCTTAAAGATCACACTCTGAGCACTCAAGAATAAATCTATGTGGAGCTGTAAGATGAATTATATTGCAAAGTTGGCATCAAGTTAAATTGTTCAAGCAGGGAAAAGAGGTTGAAAAAAAGGTTCAAAGCAGAATACTCATAAATCTGAAGGTACAAGGTACAAATATTTGCACTGCATTCTCAAATATGTTCCTTATGTGCAGCTGTTATGATAAAACCTGGAAAAACAAGAATTTTTCCATCTTGGGGCAGCATCCTGAAGTGCACAACAAGACCACTGCTTCATCATGGAAAATATCATTTAGGTAGAAATATAAAGCTAAATATTTAAAAACCCCACGAATCAACTCAAACAAACTAAAAAAAAAAAAACAAAAACCCACTCAAAAAAGCTGATCTCCATTTAATATAAGAAGAATTGAAAGGCAAAATCATGAAGAATATTCCCAAGGCTACACAGGCAGCAGTAGATGTATTAGAACTTCTGGAGGAGGTCACAGATTTTGCACTTGTACTCATCACCAGCATCTAATTCCCAGCTGTTCCCATCATTCCCTGCTTTCCTCTGTCATACAGGAAATTCTGCTCACAAACAAGAAAATCTTATATCAGTACCCAATCTGCATTGTCTTGGAAAAGCAAGCACAAAGACATGAGGCATTAAACTGAAGGGGGCATTTGAGGTGCTGAGGGTTCCAGCACACAAACCAGGCAGAATTGTGGGCAACTCAAACCAAACACAGCAGTCACAACACCAAACATCAACAAAGATGCATACTTCAACTCTGCACATCTTTTCAATTTCACTTCATCACACACTTCATCCAAGCATCTCAAAACTCTTAAGAATATTTATGAAATCTTATAGAACTCCTGAGAAGTAAATGATCATGAGTTGCCACTTTACAGATTGATACACTGAAATTAAAAGACAGCTCAGCACTAGAGCCAGGGAGAGAATTTCACACATCTAACACCTTCCCTTCAGCCCTGAATAAAAATGTCCTAAGCTGCCTATAATAACAAGTACTCAGAGACACCCTGGCAGCTCTGAGAGACACATTGATATTAAATGCTATTAAATTGCAAAACTGGATGCTTTGCATTAACTGATTTTCTTTCTTGCCATCCCTTCTAAACAGTCAGTGAAGCATTACAGTTCTGAGAACTGAGCAGATAGAGACTCATCCCATCAAATGTCTCAAACAGGACTTTTCAGTGCAGATTCACAGAAACAGAGAGTTTGTTGTGAAGGTAAACTCAGATAATCCTGAGAATCTTCCTGAACATAAATAGTTATCCAGAACTATTTATGTCTCAATATATTCTAACCTAAACTTGCATATCCATTCAATTCCCACTCTTTTTTCCAATGCAGAGGTTACAATCTTCATGTCATACTATAGTTAAATTTGGAAAAGATCTGTAGGATCATCAAATCCAACCCAGCACCACCACCATGTTCCCCACTAAACCACATCCCCAAGTGCCATATGCATGTTTTTCTAAGCATTTCCAGGAATTCTAACTCCACCACTGCCCCTGGCAATCTCTACCAAAGCTTTAGAACCCTTTGTGCAGGGCGGGGGGGAAGAAAGAAATCCAATTTCTTATCTAAACCTGGCCTGGCCTTTTCCTGAGGTTTACTGAATGTTTGGTGTCACACAATGATATTCTATCAAAGATGTTCACAATAAAAAATATTGAAAATGCATTAAATTAAAAAGTTCACTGATATGGAATGAAACTGGGATAACCTTACGAGATTTCCATTGTTTTAGCTCCTTTGTGTTGTCTGAGTGTAGTGGCAGAGAATTTGGCCAACAACTTTGCATTAATTTTGAGGTACTGAGAAGTGGAACTTGAAAAGGAAGAATTTCTCTAAGAAAGATGGGAAATGCTACACTGCAGATGAGTGAATTACATGTGGCTTTGTGGATGCTGACAGCAAATTGATAGAAACATATAGAAATATTAGACTTAATTTGTCCATCATTACCATCCTGTTTTATTTAATGGACAGTAGCTCTTTAAAAAAGGAACAACTTCTTCATGCATTCTGAAGTTACAGAGCCCTTATGACCATGTGTCTAACTGAAAAGATAGCACTAACAACAGGAATCACCCTCAATCGTGAGTAAAATGCTAAAATAACTTTCAAGCATGGACTGCACAGAGCCCCCAAAGAGAATTTTTCACTGTTTGGCAATGGTGGGGGTTTTTTTATTTGTTTATTTTTGTTGGGTTTTTTTTTTGGTTGGTTGGTTGGTTGGTTGGCTGGTTGGGGTTTTTTTGTTCTGTTTTTTTTTGTTTTGGAGTGGGGTTTTTTGGTGGTTTGCTGGCTTTCTTTTCCTTAATCTGTTATTTGGACAGTTAAATTAATTCAACCAAGATTAGATATTCATGAGTTGAACGACAGTGAAGAAAAATGGGTGCTTTTGATTTAAAGCTTCTTGGTTTCCTGTGCTACTCTCAGTGTCAACTGTGCAGAACTCAACACCCTCAGCCTCACTGTAAAGTACACAGCTGTGCTTTAGTCCAATTCTCAGTTCCAAAAAGAAGAGGGTGAAAATGAGGGAGTGTTTCTTGAGAAGGAAATACTTTTGCGAGGTTATTGTTTTACCTTTTTTATTTGTTTGTTTCCTTTTTCCATAGGAGATTCTTATGCTTGTATGGGACACCAGAAATGCAGAGTTTGTTGTGTTGCAGCATGGATTGGGAATCCGTGAGATGTGTGAAATGGCTGGACACAGATTACCCACTATGCAGCTTTCTGATTTAAGTTATGGTGAGAGTTGAGATCTAAAGGTTGAGATGGGGAGGCAGAATGTGCTTTAATCGTCCCTTTTTTCAAAATTTCTTTCCCTATATCTCACATTTAATACTTACAAGGGAATTCTTTCCCTGTTGTGATAGATTTATCTCATGAACACAATTATGTATTCTGTCCTTGAGGCTGAAAGTGTTCTCAGAGTTCTTCCTGTTACTCAAAGAGAAAAAAATCTGTAGAAAGTGCAACACTTTTTACAGTTTATGAATCCCAATCAGCAGGTCTAGCTGTCCATTGATCCACTGACAAGCCTTAATAAATTTTTCAAAAATGACTGCATGCCATGAAAAAAAAAAAAATTAAAACTTTTCAGCTTTTTTTAGTCCTGAAGGGCACAATTTTTAATATTTCAAACTCTGGAGCAGTCCTGACTGTCAGCAGTAAGGCTCAGTATTAAATCAGAACTGCAAACTTACATTTTTTGTTCTTATATCAGTGAATATGACTGAGAAGTAGCCAATTATTTTGCAGCTGTTCCACTGCACTGATTTCATTGGATTCACAAGCCAGGACCTGTAAATATTCAGACACAAATCTTCCAGCTTATTAACATACACAAAGCTACATGAGTTGCATACAACATCAATATTTCAACAGTTATGTTCATTCTGAGGTAAGGGATTCCTCTCTCAAGAGCTGACTGAAGTATATCCTCTTCTTAATTGCTGCTGATCAGCCATTCTCCCGCTCCTTCTCAGCCAGTGATAACGAGATCTGTGTGTCACATCCTCACTGCCAGTGGAAACTCATGCCCTTGGAGAAGAAAGGTCTTCTCTTTCTGCAGAGAGATGGGGTGACTTGCTCTCCACTATTTAGACAAACTGTAGGCTGCACAAGTGACTCCAGAGGTCCTCAATCTGTCACAAAACCAACACAATCCATGGCTAAACCTCCTTCCACATGCCTGCCAAATGTTTCTCCTCACATGTTGACCCACGCTCTATGGATCTCTCCATTTCCCATCTTCCAATCTTTTATTTTCGTTTCCTGTTCTGTCTCTAAATTTCTCTTCCCCTGTGCCCACTTACCATATGTTGTGTTCTTCCTGATCCTCCCATCAAACAGAAACCCAGACTCCCATGATCAGAACATTCTCTTTGCTGTGTCAGCACACATCACAGAACCACGGCAGAGTTTGGGCTGGAAGGGACCTGTCATCCACTCCAAACCATGCAAAGTCCCAAGGGACCTTGGGAATGGCTTCAAACTGAAGGAGAATAGGTTTAAATTCAATATTAGGAAAACATTCTTCCCTGTGAAGGTGGGGAGGCCCTGGTTGCCCAGAGAAGCTGTGGCTGTCCCTGGATCCCTGGCAGTGTCCAAGGCCAGCTGGACTGGGCTTGGAGCAGCCTGGGACAATGCAAGGTGTCCCTGCACTGGGCACAGGGTGGAACAAGATGTTCTTTAAGGTCCCTTCCAATCCAAATCATTCTGTGATTCCATGATCCTCAACTAGACCAGGCTGCTCATAACCCCATCCAACCGGACTTGGATGTTTCCAGGGATGGGGCATCTACCACCTCTCTGGACAACCTGAGACAATGTTTTACCACCCTCTGTGTAGAAAACTTCCTTCTTATACTGAATTACTGATGGCCTACAGGATTTCAAAGAACATGACACAGCCCAGATAAGTGTCCATCCAGTAAACCTTCCCAAAAAAAGTGGACAATCTTTCTCAGCTGTGGACCCCATCAAATGATCTCCCCTAATTATGACCATGGGTAATGATGGCCATTAAAGTAATGGCATTTGTCACCATCAGTAGTGGCAAGGGTAATGAATAATGAACAAGGCAAAATTTCCACGGAGACTTTATAGTCTTGTATTCCACTCAGCAGCAGGCTAGAAAAGCAGAGAAACAAAGTAGTCCCCTGAGGACAAAAAAAATGTTTGAGTTTGAGGAAGACAAGAGAGAAGCTTTAAAACACTAAAACTCACCAGCCAAGAAAGGCATGGATTAATGACATGACACAAAAAACCCCCACCAAAATATAAAAGCCTTGTGGGCAAATCCATCTGATTAGATCTGCAATAATATCCCCCTACATATTTTTTTCCATAAGGACACTCAATCCAGTTTTTAATATGACCACCTACACCTGGAGCATGGTGTCCAGTTCTGGTCCCCACAGCTCAAGAGAGCTGTGGACAGGTTGGAGATTGTCTGAAAGAGGCCACAAAAATGTTAAAAGGGCTGGAAAGACAGAGTAAGTTAGGTCTTTTTTTTCCTTGGAGAGAAGAAGGCTCCGGGGGACCCTCATTGCAGAATTCCAGTACTTATGGGGTGGCTACAAAGAGGGTGGAGGCTCTCAGGAAGCTCATGGAGAAGGCAAGGGACAACTGGCATGAGTTACACCAGAAGGGGAGTCATCCAGATATGTGAAAGAATTTTTTTACTCTGAGAACAATCAACCACTGGAACAACCTCGCCAGGAATGTTGTAGAGTCCCCAACCCTGACACTTCTCAGAGGTGCTGGGCAGGGTACTCCATAATCCCATGCAGGTTCCTAAAGCTGGATTAGCTGATCTTTCAAGCTCACTTCCAATCTGTTTTTACACTAAATCCAAGAGTTTGTTTGTATCCTGATCTTAAACAGAAACATTCCCTGAATTAAGAGTGCAGGCAATAATTTTGAGACTCAGGAGAATTATCTTTTGGCCCACTTACAAAAGTAACAGTTAATCTATCTCTTCCTAGTTTGCTCCTGCATATAAGCACAATGGATTCTAAATACAATAATATTTTATTTTTTCTCTGACACGAACATCCTGTGTAGATGCAGAAAGGTGCAGCACATCTGTATTGCAGTTACACATTAAACAACCATGAAAAGTGATGCAATGTGGCATAGAGATCATTTCTGCCAAGAGGCATGAGGAAATGACTAAGGCAAAGAATAGCTCAGGTAGGCCTACAGTCCATGCCATGAATGCCACCAAACCTGGTGTTATATGTTTGTTTCCTCAAAAAAAACCAAACAAACAAAAAACCAAAAAACCAAAACAACAAAACCAAAAAAACCCCAAACCAAACCGAACCAAAAAAAAAAAAAAAGAGAAAAAGCACTTTTTAAGTGCTCATTCCCTCTGTCCAGATTGTCTGTTCAGCTACAGACAATCAGGGAGGAAATCTAAACTGTGATCAGTGATTCCGGCTGAACTGTCATTATACAAAATCTCTTATATCGCCTGCAGGACCTACTGCCCACTTTAAAATTGGCAAGGAGGACACTTAAGGCTGCTCTGACATGTGCTTTTCTAGGACATGACAGAGCTCTGCTGAAATGAATGAAAGTACATTTTATAATAAGTGTCTTGCTGGCTTTTAATGAAATGATGCATTATTAGGAAAGATTAAAAGAACTAATTATGGACAGCGTGGTTGAATGATGGCTGGGGGGAGAGAGAAGATAACTATCTCTTTGCATTTGAAAACTGACCATTAAGAAAAGAAAGGATTTTTAATTTTTAAGGTGGCAGAAATGGGACAGACTTCATTAATAAAACAAAAAAAGCAAAGCAGAAAAAAAAAAAAAAGAAAACCACAGGTGGAACTTCAGCAAAGGTAATTTTGGACATAATATCAGATGGCTGTTTGTCTGCCAACTGAACTCTTCAAAATGATGATGAATTCAGGGAGTTTGACTACTGAAAGCACAATGAGAAGAAGTATATTAAAAGAACCCAAGGAATTATTTCTTGAATATGGAAACCAGACTGCCTGAATACATCTTAGACAGAATGGACAGCTGTGGCAGCAGAAAGATCAGACTCTGGGCAGGGAGAATGATAATTCCTCCTGGTGTTCTCACATGGATGTGATTTAGCTCTTGCCATGTGGGGATCCTCAGCCTCTGAGATGAAAAACATCACAATCAAAGACCTTAATACCATTTTCCTGACATACAAATCAGTGAAACTCGGGCTCCTTCAAGCACAGTTTTGATATAATTTTTAAAGAACTGGTTTAGAAATAAAAGTATTTAAAGCAGAGTCTAAATAGCAGCTGTGACCACCAGGTTATATCATCTATTAACTGTGCTAGCAGGTTCTACAACTGTATTGGGGTGTAATAAAAAATGCCTTTGAGCAAAATAAATGGCATTAAAATTGTTGAAGTGAAATCTTAAAGATAATAGATTTGAGCATGGAGAGAAAGATTTTAATAATTTGACAAGGTATGGATAAAGATTTTCACTACATTCAAAATTGAGTTTGCTTATTTTATGTTTGCCTGTTGAAGAAGAGGTCTTGGTGCAACATCCTCGGAAATATCTACCTACCCTACACAACCCATGGGAACATCAAATGGAAAATAAATGTTCACAACTGGAGCCTCAAAAGCAATGGAAGTTTGAAACAACAGGTTCTTAAAACAACAGGAATATTTCATTGGTCTCACTTGTTTGATTTTACCACACAGCCTTACTAAAAACTGACTTTTTGGCAATCAGACTTTATGCTGAAAGCACAAAAATATTAAAAAAAAAAAAAACAACAAAAACCAGTGCTCCCCCCTCCAAATCCAATAAACAAAATAAAATTATAAATGAAGAAATATGACCTAAGCTGGCAAAGGGAAATATTCTTGATTGATGTGATTCCACAAAATACAGGAGTATTAATTATAAGCAAGACACCACATGTAGAAATCTTTTGTGTATTATATTCTGTGATGTGGTAGAATTCAGATAATTTGTTTTTTAATGATTAATGAAGCTGGAATCATTAGCATGTGGTTTTTTTTTCCTGCAAAGAATGAAGCAGATGGATCTGTCAGGGCTTTACAAAGTTCAAACTAAAGATGAGAATTTTCCTCTCCACTGTTTACCTTCATTCTATGGGGGAGGAGGGCAGCGAGAAGGAAAAATAACTGCTGTTTCTTTGATCAAATCAGCTTAGGATCCTGCATGAATTCTGAATAAACCCCTAGATGTTTGGGGTTTTTTTCACTTTTTTTTTTTTTTTTTTGGTTTTCAAGTGGGTAAACTGTATTTTATTCCTTCTCAAGAAATTTATATTCTTATTTCTTAATAATCTATTCCCAAAAGGCTTTCAAGAGGGTTGCTTTGCAATGGGGGCTTATTGCTCTGCTCTTGTATTGTTGCCAGGATTCAGTCTGTGACTCCAAGAAAAGGCCTATAGGCAAAAGTAAATCAATTTAATCCAACTTAGCGTCCTCCAGGGTCTTTCAGCAGAGGTATCACAGCACAGACATGTGGGAAGTTTTCAGCTCATGCAACTTCTAAACCAGAGCAAAGGACTGAGACTGCTCCTGGAAGTTCTGGAACAGAAATGTTTGCCCAAGAACATCATGCAGAGCATGTGTTTCATGTCCAGCCTTCTTCACAGCTGCACAGAGGCTTTTCTCTTCCTATCAGATTTACTAATCCTGACAATTAATGTTCTGAGTTTACTTGATAAACACTTGTCCCACACTTGTGCTCCAGTCCTTCTCTGTTAAGACTCTCAGACTTCTAATATTTCAGTCCAAGAAAGGAGATCTTCGCATCTACTCTATTTGTTTTTTCCTAAATGTAGAGAAGAGCAGTGTAAAGTCTCTGTGCACATCCAGGCATGGAAACTGCTTACTCAGACTAACACTGTTGCATTATCACCCTCCCACTGTGCCCAAATTATAAAGTGATTTTTAACAGCTTCCAGGTTTAGCAGAGAGACAGATGTGACAAGTGATAGGTATCAATCTTTCTCTGGGACTCAGGTGTCCCCATGGCACACTGGAGTCTTCCAGCCTGGGTGATGTTCTCTGGAATGCTGTCCCACAATGACACCCAGCGTTACCCCAGGGCTGCTTCTCCCTGGGGTTGTGAGAGTTCAACATTGGAAAGATCCAACCCCATGGACCCAAACTTTCATGTAAGCTGCAGAATTGCCCAAACTGTCTTGGAACCACGGAGAAATCTTGTTGCACTAAATCACCTTACAGAAAGTCCAGCGATGACTTTTTCTATTACACAGAGAAAACATTCCCAGAAGAGAGGGCTTGAACATGTTTCCCTCCCTGTCACAAGCTCATTTGATTCCTCCAAAGAACCTTCAAATCTCTTTTGCACAGTGGCACTGCTCAGCTTTGCTTGGATTTCATGGAATTTTTAACCTTTTCAGTCTTTTTAAGCTGAAGTGGCCAGAGTTCCTCACTCCAGCTGTGTATTGGCCAGGTTTGGCAGGACAAGATCTCACAGCTGACCTGAGCAGTGGGGAAATCACATGAGCAATGTAGACAAACCTTCTAAACTGATTATAAGTCTTGAGGATTACAATTGGGCAGCAAAATGTACACTGAGCACCTTGGTGCTTTCATGAGTTTTGTTCCTCACCCCTGATTAAAATTGTTTTTCTTTCTGAAATTATTCTGGCAACATCTGTTCGTTTGATTTGCGGATGTTGAGCCCCTTTCTGTCACCACCGTGGGACTGGTCATCAAAGAGTCACTCTAACACAAATCTGAAATTAATTAAATTTACCTGGGATTAAGGAAATACTAGGTTGTAATTAGAATGTTTTTCTGGACACGCTCTGCTTAATCACACGTCAGTCTGCCTGATCATAATTGAATCCTCCTAATTAATTTTCCACTCTCCACCATTCTACATTATTCTGGGGGAAAAAAAAAAAAAAAAAACCTTTCCCAGCAGATTACAAATTACAAACAAGAATTGCATATTTTTTTCCCCCGAAAGTGTTCTGATAGAAATCACCGTAATGAAAACTTGATACAAAATTTTAAGCAAAACATGAGCATGAAGATAACATCTGCATTTCCCATTGAAATAATGCTCAGATTTCAGTGTCACTGTGAGCAGTTTCCTAAAGAGTTAAGAAAGACTTCACAGATTTATCTGTCTGCAGTACCAGCCTGTGTGCTCCAAGAGAATGGGAGTCTGCTGTAAGAATATAAACCTCTAATAAGATGAGAGACTTTTACTAAGCCACTCATGCTCAAAGTCTATTGAAAGATAATCTTTGGTACAGTACTTCCAGAAAAGAAGTGAACTGAAATCAATATCCAGTAAAAAACAGATTAAGAGACCAAGCTAAAGAAAGCAGAAGTTACTCAGCAGAACAGACATATATCTTAGAGATTATCATTGATCATGAAAGCAAGGGGGCTTTTTAGTTACAGGGAGAGAACAATTTCTGAGGATGAGACCCTGTCTCCTCTTTCACTTCAGGTACAAACCCTTGTAATACAATAAGTTTTAAATCTCCATATTTATATTTTAAAATACAGTGGGAAGAAAAAAAAAGAAGGTTCAGATATCATCAGATCATGGGGAGAAAAGCTAGTTTTTTACAAAAAGGAGCTTCTTTTCACTCACACATTTGAATATGACTTTGTTTTCCTCTCTATGAAAAGAGACAATTCATTTCTGAGATGAAAGGTGATCTTGCAGTTGGAAATGAACATTCAGCAAATGTGAGGTTATTGCCAGCACCTTCAGAGACCTTTGGCCAATTTAATAGCTCCATAATGCCATTCCTGACTCCAAAATGTCAACGGTGAGAGTTTGAATCGTTCCCACTCAGGTGGCCAATGCTTTGGACCTGCCATAAATTGTTTCCATGTAAATCAGCCCATAATTTCCAAATACAAAATTATCACAACAGCCATTTTTTCCTTTCCTTTGCTACTTGTCAACAGAATCAATTTGCATTTTGGTTTTCAAAACCTAGGAATGCACTTCTTTAGACTTTTAATTACTATTAAGATAAGAAGATACAAGACTCAAAAATTTAACAGCAGAGAAAGGCCAAATATCTTAACAGGAATAGCAAGTGGAATGTTTGATTTCATATCTGAATGATTAATCTTAGCAAATTAAACAAACTTATTTTAGTGAACAGCATAATAACTTATTTCCACTGTAACACATTTCAGATCCTGGTCTAAAAAGGGAATATAATATCAGAAGCAATTAACAAGATATTCTATTTTTTTCTTCAATAAAGTATTTAGCATTGGACATTGTTTAATATTTTTAACATGCATTCATAATTTCTTGAGTCCTTATTCAGCAGGGAGTATACTGCAACCTCAAAATACCAAAGTTCAAAATGAATTCAGATATTCAGTCCAGTTCTATATGTTCACTTCTGTAAAGAGGAAAGTTTTTTTAAAACATAAGCCACCAAATTTGCTTGGTTTTCTTGTCCTCTAGATTACTTTTTTTCCTGATTTGAAGTTTTATTCTGATTTCTTCCTAATAAAAGTTTCACATTCTTAGGTGGGTTTTTTGTTCTTTTTCACTATTCTTTATTTTTTATCCTTAGAAGAAGTAGAAGTTTAAATATTTAAATACATAAGAGTGTCCCAAAAGTTGACAGCTTTGAAATCCTCCTTCTGCTACAAAACCAGACTATTTTCCTTACCAGGACTGGGACTTTAGGGTCTTTATTACTGGCTTCTTCCAATCTCTATGATTCTGGGATTCTACTGCTTACAATAAATACTGAACCTTCCAAAAAACAGTGATGTAAATACCTTAACTGTTTGTTTGATCATACTTGATTAAGAGTTCATAAGCATACTGCATCCTAAGTTTGCTTCTACTATCCCTCCCAAGAAATCCCAGTTTTGACATCCCAGCTGACAAAACACCAAAGTTTTAAACAATTTTCCTGTGAAATCTCTCTTCTCCATCTGACAAAAGTCCACAGGAAACAAAACCAACTTATCTACAGAACCAGCGTTATCTTAGTCCCCAAGCATTTGCAGAGTGGTTTCTCTTTTTTATTCTCAGTCTTCTGTCCAAGTGAAGAGCCTTGGCCAGCGGTGGGTCTGGCTGGGAGCTCTCTAGAATTCACTCCTGGGACGTGGGGGAAGTTTCCAGGAGCTCCTCACTGTGCCCTCCCCTGTATCCCAAACCCCCACTCCCAAAACCTTGTTACACAAACCAAATACAACCTATTTCTCACAGCTTCTGCAGCCTGTGACACAGGAGGGCTGATCCTGTGATCTTCTACCTGTGGGCTTTTCTTTTCTTCTTTCCCCCACCCTCTGTTCCTCTGATGTGAAAGTAAAGCTGTGTTTTCACTGCAGGGCTTCATCTCTTGATTGTTCCTTGAATCTCACTCTCAGTTTTCTTGGTCTCTCCACTGAGCAAGCACAGCCTTTGGCCTGAATTTGTGCTTTCGCAGTTACCCCAGCCAGAGGCTTGAGTTTGGGACAGCTTGTTGGGGTTCAAAGGAGCAGAATTACCCACTCTGAAATGAGGGAAAATGATCCCCTTGCACTGATGGCTCTCCAATTGTTTACCTCCATTTTCCCCTTGTGCTCTCATGACCAGGCACGTTGTCTCCTGACCCATCTCTTTTCAAGCTGGCACATCCCAAAGAGTCACAGAAAAAATGTGCTGCCTTCAGTTAAACTTGGAGAGCAGCTCTTCCCTCCAGCAGACCGGAGAGGGAGGCTCACCCCCCCCATTGTGGTTTATCACAAGAAAAAACATTCCTTGTGTGTCATCTTCAGGGTGTGGGTGCTGAGGGACAGGTCAAATTAACCTGCTTACACCTTGGTGGTGACCAAAGTCACCAAAAGGAACTTTGCAAGGCAAACTTTGACCTTAATTCAATTACAAACTTCCCAGACAATACACTCTAAGGAAATTGCACCCCATCCTTGTGTCTGGGTGTGTCCAAGCTCCTAAGGGGTTTTTTTTTTCCCTAATTAGCTCTCAATTAAAACTGTGCACCTATTTTCACTGATGTCAGAAGGCAAAGCATTTTGGAGCTTGTCAGCAGGGGAAGAGTGCTGAATGGTGTCTAAGAAGGAGAGTGGAAAGCAGAGGTGTGTGTAGCAGCTGTGTCCAGGAAGAGCTCTGTGTAATCGGATTTTAAGTGTTTCTGCTTCAGTACACAGTCATAAATGTCAGCTGAAAGTTAACTTTGTTGTTTATCAAATGCATGTTAATAACTTAATTGAAAAGCAAAGTGCTCTATCGATTGCAAATGTAACTTGGCTGTGCTGTGGTCAACGGCAGCAGCACGAGCCATGGAGGCAAAAACAGAATAAGGGAGCTGATTATAGAAGGCATTGAAGGAAGAGATCAATGCTAGAGAATATTTCTGTATTTCAGGATCAGCACACTCCCTAGAGATAAAAATTCAATCCCTATAGCCTGTTTCTTTCAGTAGAAAGCTCAGACACACTCACACAGCTCCTCCAGGGAAGAGCAGGAAGCAATGCTGGGTTACAGGAGACAGCCCCTCAGGGAGCTCTGTCTGGACTGACAGCTGCTGGATGGGATCAAGGACTCCAAGAACACCTCGCTCTTCTCCCCAGCTCTGTTTTTACTGACAGGAATGGCATAAAACTTTCAAAAGACTCACCACATCCTGGGCAAATAGATGCAAGCAACGGGCAACATTTCGGCAGGGTGACCAAAAATCTTCCTTTGGGAAGAGAGAGGACAACATTCTTGTAAAGATGGGCTTTCCTGTACAGGATCTACAGATGTTCTGGCAAAAATCCTTTTTAGTAAATGGGAACACTTTAATGTTGCTTGATTTTTGATGCTGATAAAAATTCATTTAATATCAACAAAGACTTACTTGGGGCTAGAGTCAACAAGCACTTAAAATCTTGGGTTTATAATTCACCCCTCTCTGCCCTTAAATTCCCAGCTATCAAAGAGCACATTATTTTGTAATTCTTCTATGAATGTCTTTCCATTTTATTTACAATAATAAGACTCAAATTCACTTGAACTCCTAATTACCATTGTAGTCTGAGTAGCTCTAAATCCGACCCCTATTATTGTATTATTATGCAGAAAGGGTCATAAGTGTGATTTGATTGATGCTATTTGTTTCCTGTACACAAATGAGAGTTCCCCTCTGAGCACAGCAGATCCTGTCTAGAACAATATTGTTATGGAGATAAAGCACAGTGGAGACATCTTTTAAAGGAGAATTAAAGTAATTCATATGCAGCTAAACCAGAAAATCCTGGAGCATTGGAGTCTCACCTCCTACTGCTTTCCCTGCTCATCTGTTCCCAAAATCTTTTCCCAGTTGCAATAGTCAGTACAGGGAAAGCCACTGTGATGCTGCAGCTGCCTTGTCACGGATCTGGGCAGCTCTCTGGGGAGCTGTACCTGGTTTTTTGTTGCCCATGTGTTGCTGGGAACTCTGGCTGGCCAACCAACACAGGTTGAGCTTATTTGGATTTCTTTGCTTGGAAGCACTGGTTTGGGATGTTTGCCTTTTTCAGAATTGTCACAAAACATTTGCCCCTTATCTGTTTCCATTTGCCACTTCTGACAAAGGGGACAGCAATGGCCAGCAGATTCAAAAAGCAAAAATAGGAAAGGAAGCATCAGGTACACAAAGAACTTGGTCTGGTCAGCCTCACTTACACACAAAATTATTCTGCCCCTCCCCTTCTTCAAATCTGTTTAAAAGATTAATTTCCAACTCCACCAAAACTGCTAGGAGTCAGGCAAATATATTCTAATCTGATAATAAGTAATTTATATAAACATATAATCTGCTCATTTCAGACAGATGGGTAAGGTGAAGCCCCATCAAATTTCTAACATCAGGGGAGAAAATGCAGATAAAGAAAAAATTGTTTTGTTAGATACACAATAAGAATGCTGTAAAAATTCCTAGTCTTAAAATGTCAAGTGACAAATTATTTTATAAATTACTATTTAAGTCAAGTAGTAGTTGACTTGATTTTTTGAAGAAACTATAATTGAAGTACTTTAAAATTTTTTTGCTGCCTATATAAAATAAAATAATTGCATAATTAGCACATAATTACTTTCAGGAGTGACTAATTCTGGATTCTGCTAAGTATGTATTAATTGGTGTGCTGGCAACCACAAAACAGAAAGTCAGAAAGTGAAAACCTTCCCGTATCAAGGTCAGCATTTGCATTACAAGACCATCAAAATAGTGTTAAATCAATGGATATTCCAATATGCAGAGGCTGCAGTGAGGTAGAAGGACAGCCAGGGACTCCCAAGGCATTTCTGGCAGGATTCAGGCTGCCCTCGCCCTCCAAGGTCTGGTGTTGCACCCAGTGAAGGGAAATATTTCCAGTGGCTTCACTGGAGCAGGGCTAGGGCCATCGATGAGTTATTATTGACTGGTGTTCATTGGCTCTGCAGAGTCCTCTTTGAAACCTCTTCTCCACCCTCTGCCATACCCAATTACTCCAATTGTTCAGTTTGAGGAGCTATAGATTCACAATAAACAGGTGAGAATAAAACTGTTATTTTATTGTATAATCCAGTGCTCCCTTCACTGAGTTATGCTTTGCAGATTTTTGTGTTAAAAGGTTTTTGATCAATTTCGTTTTTTAAAGACAAAATACCAATCATTTCCATACCGTTTTTGTCTCCTAAGACATCAGGAAACATTATCATATTCCTATAGCCAACTAAAAATATTAACACTGCATACATTGCTGACAAGGCTTTCTTTAACAGGAGGACAAACCCCATTTGATCTCTGAAACCTGTTCATACTTTTTTGTTCCAGCTTTGATATCAACACTTCTCATGATCCTGAAATCACCCAAGATAGTTGAGGCATTGATAATATCAAAATCCCAGTTTAGTCACCTCTTATTTCTATCTCAGAAAAAAATCCTAACAAATTGCCACTTTTTTTTTTAATATTGCCATACAGTGATCGTCCTTTTGCATTTAAACACATTTAAAATAAACCAATTTGTGTTTATCTGAAATAATAGAAGGAGTGGCTGCTCACATTAACACAAATCTTCCACGGCCTTCAGGCAGCTCTTTTTACTTCTGTCATTCCTACATTTTCTGCTCTGGATCCCATCCATATTTCAGGGATCTCAAAGGGATAATTAGCTGTATTGGTCAGTCTTACCTACAGGTGGACCACAGTCACATAAATGGCTGTAGAATAATCCAAGCATCCCAAATATCAAAAAGAATAGGTCCCTGCTGAAAAAGCTGTCTGATTTTGGACAGGAACAATAGAAGGAATCAATGAGAAAATGGCCTTTTTGCAAGTTGTTCATGGAGTGTGACCTTCAATGCCCCCAGACTATGCAAGGGAAGGCAACTCCTGCCAACCAGATTAAATTGTCAAAGTGAATGAATTTAAAGCCAAGGTTTTAACTTTCTACCTATTTACATATCACATGGAGTTTAACGATTAGCAAATTAGACACAAATCATGTGCAAATCAATGCAAATTACTGGTTCACACACACAATGTAAACTTCATTTTTCATGTTGGGATGTAGCCAGTGCCTGGTTAACAAGCATATGGATTTCTGATCTGGGGTAAATGAGCTACTCCCCCCTCTTCCCCTCTCATTCCTCCACTTGGCACAAACCCACCACATTTCTCATTCAATCCACATAATTCACTCAGTACTCTCCTCATGTCAGGCTTCATGTAGGCAGGTAATAACTTCTAGAGTCATTAAATTAGGCTGTGTGCTTTCTCTAATTTGTGCTCCTTGGTTAGAGTTTTGTGGTCACTTACACTAATTAGAAGTGCTCGGTTTATTAACAGGAGATATATGCATTGGAGATTTCAAGGTGTTTATAGATCCCTGCAACTTTTGTTTTCTTGACTTTTGAACTGTGTCATATATAACTACTCTGAGCTGAGCTGAGGAAAGCCCTTTGATCTCACCCTCATAATTAAAACCCATTGAATTTACTGCTTCCCCAATATCACTTTTTGTTTCAGAGGGGATCTCCCTGTCCCCAGGAGAGATTACACACAACCACAATCACAGGATCAGACAACAGTCGTGACCAAAGCAACCTCTGGAGGTCTGTTCTGCAAACTCCTGCTCAAAGCAGGAGCAACCTCAAAGATAAATCACATTTCACAGTCACAGAGTCACAGAATGGTTTGGGTGGGAAGAGATCTTGAAAATCCCATCCATTTCCACCCCCCTGCCATGGGCAGGGACACTTTCCACTCTCCCAGGTTGCTCCAAGCCCCATCCAACCTGGCCTTGAACATTTCCAGGGATGGGGCAGCCACAGCTTCTCTGGGCACCCTGTACCAGTGCCTCCCCACCTTCATTGGGAAGATTTTTTTCCTAATATCTCATTTAAACCTATTCTCTTCCAGTCTGAAGTCATTCCCCTCAGTCTTGTCTCTATTTCTTAGGCAGTTCTGGAGTCTGGAAAATCTGCAGGGTCTGTGATTCCGCTCCCCACCTGCTGAGCCTCTGCTCCTGTGCTGAAGGGAAAATGAATTTCCTAAAATCCACTGTGAGTTTCCACTGCTGAAACATGAGGCCTTTGCCTCTTGACCTTTCACTGTGCAGCCCCAAGTCTCTGCTCTGTCTCCTCTCCGTGTCGCCGCAGGCAGTGGAAGGAAGGTTGCTAAAATTCCCTTTGCAGCTTCTCTCATTCCTGTGCTCCAGCCTCCAGCCCTCCCTGCTGTCCTCATACCAATTTCTCTTTTTTGGGGGACTCTGAAAGATTTTCCACAGACCCCTCAACAGCAGGTAAAATAGCCAACTGTCCTTTGGTGTGCTCTGCCAATTAGCTGTGAATTTTGAATAATAAACTTCTTATGCAATTAGCAGCAACAATTTTTCCCTCCTCTCAGAAATGCTGTGTAGCAGAGACCTTCCTATAAGGCCAGGTGAAGAAAACGGCACCTGGAAAACTCAGTTTATCACCCTCAAACTTATTTTGGACTGCTGCAGACAAGGAAGATCAAAACACACAAATCAAGGGAATGTGCCCACTGGCAACATAGAATCCTTAAAACTCCAGTGTGTCTCAGAGAAAATCCCACACAATGTGTACATACAGCAAAATCTGAACTGAGAGCATTGTTGAAGTCACAGTATCCATTTAAGCTGCCTCAGGCTGGAACATCTGACTGGGAATGAGTGATTTTAGTCCCTATCAGATGTGAACAACATAAACAATCAAAGAAATATTTCTTCTCTGACACGACCCTTAATCACTGCAAAAACTAAAGAGATAGTGACCTTGATTAACATTGTGCTGCTGAATATGATATGAGAGATTCCATTGATCATAGATTTCAGCAGCCGGGGATATACAGAGCCTTTGTTTTCATCCCTTCATTTAGTACCTACAGAATTCAAGGTATGATCAAAATAGAGGAGAGTGTGGTACAGGCTGCATCTGTAATCCTCTGCTCCCCGCTGAATGCAAAGCTCTTACATCTTTTGGATGAAATAAGAAAGAAATACTCATATAACCTGGGCTCAAGAGGAATTGCCAGTTAAGTTTCCATTTTAATGTGTGTGCAGGAGGACAGAGTTAAAATTCTGCAGGCATCTGCAGGCAATATGTTGTTGGCCATTACCTGTGCAACTTCTACAACATAAATAAGTTAAATGTGCTTTTTAGAATTATTATTATTATTTATTTTGGAGGATTTGGGCCTTAAGAGTCACTCTTTAATCAGAAAAGTGTTTTGTTCTGTAGCAGTACAATCATCCCTACAACATATTAAAATATTTCAATTTTCTGCTTTTTTAAAATGCTAAAAGTAACATCGTTCCCATGAATATTTATTTTATTTTTTTAAGTTCGCTTATTTCACAGTTCATCCTTCTCCCATCTAAGCTGCTCTTTCCTTTGCTCCTTGCCTTGCTGCCCAAAGAAATTAATTCTGCTATGCCCATGGTTTTGCATGTTTAAAACATCAGATACCAGCATTTTCTGACCTTCTGCTTCTCTCAGAATTCTGTTCATTATTCTGTGGCTTCAAACGACCAGGTATTATATTTCTTAGACTTCACAATCATCCATCTGATGTGTCAAATGTTTTAAGAGGCTTAGTCAACAAACATCCAGCAAGATGAAATGTGCAGAAAGCAGCCACAGCCCAAATCTGGGACAAAAAAAATGTCTACAAATAATTACAGCCCTCTCTCATGAGCCCCAGACACAGCCAAACAGGTTACAGTTCTGTGCTAAATCCAGTATTACTGCTGACATTTACAGCCCCAAAAGTTAAGAGCTCTGGAAAGGATGTGTGGCTGCTTGCAAACCTTTGGGAATTATCTCAGCAATGCCGTGACTCCCAAATTCTGCTTGGAATTTGCTCCACAGGAAGTTATTTAGCAGGTGAGGTCCCACTTTCAGGTCTCCATGTGGATGTACCCCTGTGCTCCAGGTCCTCAGGACAGCAGAGAGGGGGCATATAGTGTTTAATTGTTTTCCAGTAATTAGGGAATCTTTCCTAGTGCATTGGGAACAAACAGGGAGTTCCTCACAGCTTTGGGTACATAAGTTGCTTTTGAAAGCCTGCCCTCCCACAGACATCCCCTTCTGAAAACACCTCAGTGCTTTGGGTTTGGGAATTAACCTACATGGGCACCGCAGTGACAGAATTACTTCCTCAGCCAGGAGACTTCATTTGCAGCCCTGCTCCTGAGATTCCTGCCCTTGTTTTAGTATATCACAGAAACTCATTAAACGAGGTGTCTGTGAACCACTTGCTGAGAGCCTAAAAATAAGTTCAGTGCCTTATTTCCACCATGGGATCAATCCAAGAGGGAGATGCTTTTCCTAAGGAATCCAAATGTACCGTCATGAACATGACATCTTTTTGCCTCAGAAACCATATGGATTCACAGATAAAGTGAAAAGGTTGTGGTTGTTTTTTTTTTTTCCCTTGTCTTTCCCTTCCCTTTAGCTCTTAAGTCTGGGCATTGTAAAGGAGGGTTGAGCACTAAACTGCACCCACAAAGGGGTTAGAGCAGTAGCAGGTCTGTCTGCAATGCCTCTATTGAATCAAAATAAGATGACATGAGCTGGACCATAGGATGGCTGGTTTTGTGCTCTCAGAGCTTTTAAACCTCTGCTGAGCTCGAGCTGTGATCAGACTGAAGTTTGACAAAATAAAGCCTGAAACAGCTCTCTCTAGCTTGGGATGAATGCTGTTTATCACTGGCAAACTTAAGCCTTTCTTCTGGGTGCTCACTCTGTGCACTTTATCTGCTCCCAGGATTGCTCTATTGTGAGGATGAGCACAAGTGTGATACTGCTCTGAGCCACAGTTCCCCCGGGAGGATCCATCAGGCAAAGCTGTTGCTTTCTCAGCTTCTGCAGAAAATTCATGCCAAATATATATCCTATATAAAACACATTTGATTTTTTTTTTAAATACACCTCCCTCTCTTCAAGTAAATGCAGCTTCTGTTGTAGCTCAGATGTAGAGCCTTGGATCTGAAGCAGGGATGATCATAATCAGATTTACCAGGACATGATGACACTGAGTGGGGCTTCTATTTCAAATTAATTTTAATTTTATCCACAGGCATCAACTCCAGACAGCTTTTGAGCATGCATTTGTCTATGCAGGACATTTGAATTCTATCTTTCCCTTGATATGATGGGATTCATTAGCAATCTGACATCAATAGGATGTTTGAGTGCAACAATTTTTTCCCTTAGACCACAAGACTCCAACATGGGCCTTTCAGTTGCCATTGCAGGTATTTGTTTTTTTCCAGTTCCCTACCTTTCCAAGGAATAGAGAAGCATGAGGGGAGTGACTGTGTTTTAACAAGCATTGAGACAACTTAAAACTGAGGAAGAAGTATTAGAATCCGATAATTATTTAGGTTGGAAAAGGCATTTAAGACCATTGAGTTCAACTGTTAACCTAATGCTGCTAAGGCCACCACTGAGTGGTTAAGTGCCCCAAGAGAAGTCCAAATGAGTGGTTTAAATCTTCATCCTTAGACATTTTCAACACTTAACTGGACAAAGTCCTGAGTAATGTGCTCTGACTTTGAGATTAATCCATTTTTACACGTGAGGTTGCACTACAGATCTTTCATATTCTCTCACAACCCTATTTTTGTATGACTGCAGTACACAGAATATATAATATTATGTACCACAGGTGAGATTAAATATGTGCAAATTAAATCCCCAAACATACACAAGGGCTTCTTTAAGCTCGTAGTTAACTCTGCAGACCATTCTTGCTCACCTCAGCAGAGGTGGGCTGAGATGCAGGGCAGTGTCTGCAGGTGGTAGTGTTTGATTGTGCTGGTATTTAGCAGAAAGAAGGAGCTGATGGCTTTGATTTAGGGTTTGTGATTTTACATAACTGCCAAGCCAGGCAGAGTCTGTGGATGGGTGTTTTCTATCACAGTCAAACCAAAACAAATGATATGGTTAAGGCACCATGCAAACTGTTTGGGATGTTGTCATATCATTACGTGGCTTCTATTTCTGACAAACATTTCTTACATTTCTAAGCACTTTTTTCCCCCCAGCTTTCCATATGTCAGCTGCTATCAAAATACACTCTTTAGAGTTAAGGGGAAAGAAAATTAAAATTATTTTTTTTTTCTGGTCTCTGATCTTCAAGTACCCAAAGAAAGCCCCAGACACTACAATATGTATTAAATGTCCAGCTTTCTCCATAACTCTAGGACCACTCCACAGCCTCCAAAGGTTGTCCAAGCACTAGAGGATCCCAGACTCAGCCTCGCAGCAAATAACAAACTTGTACCTTTCCCAGGCATTGCTTCAGTCATTCCAAACTCATTGAAAAGAGAGAGCCCAAGATTGGGACAAACATTCTCCCATTTCATAGAAATGCTAAATATGGTTGTCTCTTTGGAGGAATGACAAGCTGCTCTATAGTGTCAATATGTGGTGTTAAAAAGCTAAAAATAAGAAATCAGAAGGAACAATACAGATTATTACATAAAGTGGCACTGCAGGAAAGTTTGTCAGAGAAGCAATCTTCTGGGTCACTATTCAGGCCTTATATCTGAAATATCAAATTAAGTTCAGAAGGTACAACCACAGAATTATTTGGGCTGGAAAGGACACTAAAGCTCATCCAGTTCCACCCACTGCCGCAGGCATGGACACCTTCCACTGTCCCAGGGTGCTCCAAGCCCTGTCCAGCCTGGCCTTGGCCACTTCCAGGGATCCAGGGGCAGCCACAGCTTCTCTGG
Source organism: Petroica traversi (assembly GCA_025920805.1). Classification (NCBI taxonomy): domain Eukaryota; kingdom Metazoa; phylum Chordata; class Aves; order Passeriformes; family Petroicidae; genus Petroica; species Petroica traversi. The sequence goes on from JAHLSL010000015.1 coordinate 30,099,190, forward strand.
GCCTTGTGCCAGGGCCTCCCCACCCTCACAGGGAACAATATTTTCCTGATATCCAGTCTAAACCTCATTTCAGTTTGAATCCCCCCTTGTCCAATTACTACATGCCTTGTGAATGGTCTCTCTGCATTTTTATTGAGCTCTGCAGGCATTGGAAAGCTGCAGTGAGGTCACCCCAAAGCTTCTCCTCTCCAGGTGAACAATCCCAGCTCTCCCAGCTTTTCCTCCCAGCAGAGCTGCTCCATCCTCTGCTCATCCTGGAGTCTCCTCTGGGCTCTGCAGCAGCTCCAGCTCCTTGCTGTGCTGGGCCCCAGGGCTGGGGCAGCTCTGCAGGTGGGGTCTCACCTGAGTAGGGCAGAGGGGCAGAATCCCCCCTTTCCTGCTGCCCAGGCTGTGGGATTAGCCCAGGACATGGGAGAACCTCAGAGATGGGTCATGTCCAGCTCTCACCCACCAGCACCTCCAAGTCCTCCTCCAGGGCTGCTCCATCTGTTCATCCCTCAGCCCGGATGGTACAAATGATGGTCTGAGAAGTTACACGAGCCCATAATCACACACAGTCTTTAAAGTTCCATCAGAATTGCTCCTAAGTGTCTGCTTAAGTCAATTTCAGGTCCTATTGAAGGAGGCATCCATACGTGTGCTTTCATTTCATTTAAAACCCCGTTCCAGGGAACATGAATAAACACAAAAAGGAGAAAAGGCTGAAAGCATTGCAGTACTACGTAAAAAAAACCCCAAACCCAACCCTTTTTGCATTGGCTGGGAGGATTTTATTCTGGAGTTCTCTTGACCTATTATGGAAAATGGTTTCTGCCAGTTCAGGTGAGGGTAGTACAGTAGTGGGCACAGTGTTAAGGAAGAGAAATCACTCAGACTAATTAGCAATATAAATGCAGATTTCAACAGGTGAGTGACAAGCAATTGCTGAAGCTGCATGTACATTCAGTCTTAAATTCAGGTAGTAATGTGAGACCACGAGACAGCTACAGCATGTTAATGTAAAAAAGCTACTCAAAAAGTTAAGATGAAGGTTAAAGCCTACTTTGAGCATGCACACTTCAATTCCAAATTTATTGATGGATATGAATAGAAGAACAGTTTACTCATACAATAGTTTTATAGTGCCTGATCTCATGTGTAGGAAAAAGCATTAGTGCCAACCTCATGCTAATAGATGCTGGGAAACAAGAACCAAGCAAAAGATGATCTACACTGCTGAGAGGCTGAGAGTTTGATACCAGGGGGATATTTATTTCAGACAGGTTTACACCATGCAGTCAATAAAGCACTGAGTTTGCAAGATTGTGTGCATGTGAGCTCACTAGGGGAGTTTGACCAACAAATCAGTTGTAACCTTGAGTTTGTCATCAGCTTCCCATCCATTATCCTTTTCTTCCCCCTCTGCAGCAGCATTTACAATACATATTATGTCTCCTCTTTTCTACAAGACATAACCCAGATCCCTCCAGTTTTCTTCAGAGGCAAAATTTCTTGATTTCTTATCACACTTCCTGCTTTATTTCTCAGCTGATCCATATTAGAGTTGGCTATTTATAAATAAATGTAGAATTTTGAACCTAGGTATGTATTTTCCCCCTTTACTCCTTTTTTTTTTTTTAAGACTCTGGAACAATTAAATCTAGGTTTAAATGAATTGATTCAATCAGTTTTTGTTCTGAACAAAGTATCATGCTGCCAATATTAATGGTGCATGCTTATTCACATGGGTAATTACTGAAGCCTCAACACAAAATGCTTTCTGTCCTTGTACTTTCTGTGGTCTAAAATACCTGATATATTTTCAAAAATTACTTCTCCCCTCCAAAAATGCGACTTTATCTGTGTAGGCTTTATATTTACCCTTATCCTATTGCAGTGATCCAGCCAAATGGATCAGCCAAGTGGCCTCACATCAGAAACAACATCCAGGCAGAAAAAGATTGTTAATTCACTGGGCTTTTCTTAGATCTCCAGATTTTCAACACAGTTACAACTGACCTTGAAACTTTGGATTTGTGGCCGAGGAGATAATGGCTGATAGACTAAGTAGTGTTTTGGGATATGAATCTGGAGTTTACTCGCACTAGCAGTGCATCATCCTGCAGCTGAGGTATTACTTATCCTGCTACTCCAACCTCTGTCAGCACTATGAGTACTTATCTCCCTCCATATCATTAAGGGAGAAAAATCCTGTGGAGTGGCAGGAAGCAATTTACACTTTGGAACAAGGGAGAAAAAATATAAAAGGGAAGAGAAGATAACACAATTTGAGTGCAAGCCATAAGCTTTGTGGCAGCGAGAAAGGACCGGAGTATCAAAGACTGAGTGAAAACAAGAATGCAGATACTTTATTACTACAAGAGATTAAAACAATCCTAAAATCCTTCAATAGAGTTATGTGCGTGTGTGAAATCCCACACAAACACACCCAAGTCCTTAGGGTACCTTTTTTAAAATTTCAAAGTATTTCAAGAATACTGATTACCTTCCACATTTTCTCAAATAAAGGGTAAAACTAATACTTTAAAGTTTTACTGTATGAAATCAGGTGATTTTAGTGGCAATTTGCGTGTTCAAGATATTTACAAAACACACCACTTACCCTCACTAAAATCTAAATAGCTGCCTGCATTGAACCCCAGTGATCTGTGTTTCCTGGAAGTAAAGGGAAGATTTATTCAAATGATGCTGAACAATTGAAAGAATCCTGGAAGCAAAGTTTCATTCAAATGATGCTAAATAACCCAAAGGATCCTTTAAGAAAGAGGACTGGTGATGTTCAGAGACAAATCTTCAGAATTCAGTCTGGAGCAAATTTCAGTGGCTCTGGTCATCTTCCAGATCACTGCAGTTGTTCAATATTAATCTTTTTTGTTATGTTATGTTTGATGTTTGTTTGGAGAAACAATATTGGAAAGTTAATTTGAAAAAAATGTTCCAGGACACAGGAAATAAATTGCAAATTGGACATCAAAATTACCAGGCAGGGCAATTCTAAAGCAGCAAATTTTCACACAGGCCTTGGTGACTCAAGAGAACATACTTTTAATCAAAAAGCCTGTCTGACATGCAGCCAAAGATATGTTTTGGACTTACAAACATTTTAAGAATGATTTGTAAATATTTTGCTACCGAGGTTTATTTTAAAACCTATAATATAATCTAAATATGGAGGAGGAAAGAATCAGAAACTTCCAAAATATCTCTTAAAATGAAGTATGGGAAAAGAGTTGGCCTCAAATTCAGGGTCAGTTGGCCTCAAATTGTCCAAGTAGATCTTAATGCTCCCCTGCTGCTGAGAGCCTGCCCTGGGCACTCATGAGTGAGGACCAAATCACCCACCCCAAACAAACACACAGAGACAGGGAGGGGGGAATGCAAGACAACAAAGTCTCACAGTCCCCACAAGTGACTTGGCTTGCGAAAAAATCCTGAAAATAATTGCAACAATGGTGAAAAAGTGACATTCATATAAATTTGAGTGTCTTATTACAGTCTGGGGAGAGGGAAGGCACTCAGAGAGCTGCAAGGGCCTGGATGCTGCCGGGTGATGCTCAGGCAGTGTAGGTATCAAAGGGAAGTGTAACTTTGCCCATTTTCATTTAAAGAGTGCCTTTTCCAGCTTGTCCCTTGGCATCATTAATGTAATTAATAATTGCTAGAAGTTGCCTGCTCTGCCCATGCTGGGAGTTGCAATTTCCTGGGTAACTGCAGATCCCTTGAATCAGAGTTACACGGAATGGTGGGATGAGGATGGAAAATGAGGGATGTGCAGCCTTCTTTCACACATATAATGGTACTGTACTCATGGTGCAATCCCTTCTCCAGTCCTTTCACTGGCTAAATCTGGGAAAGCTGAATTCTACCCCACCCCTGCACATTCATTCTGTTCCTGTGGTCAAATCAAACACATCAAAGCACCAATATAAACTATATTGCACCAAAGTCAATTGGGTAAGATTGTTGAAGGTAGAATTACAGAATACCCTGAGTTGGAAGGGACCAACAAGGATCATCAAAGTCCAGCTCCTGGCCCAGCACAGGATCACCCCAAGAATCCCACCATGTGCAGATAATACTCTGCCCTCACTAAAGAGCAATTTGCCACTGAACTGGCTGGTTAGTCAGGACCCAAATGCCTCAGGTTTTACTTTTTGCTTTGCAGGGTGGCCTTGGGCAACTGTTTTCCTCTTGTCCCAACTTCCCTTTCCCCTGCACAATGTGCAAATGATCTGCTTCTACCAAGTGCTGCAAGAAATTAAGATGTTCTTTAACTTTAGAAGCTGTGTGCTAAGCTGACTCTTATCTCCCCAAGCAAATATTCTTTGGCTGTTAAGAAAAAACAATAACCTGGAAAGGCACCAACAAAGAGCCTTCATTAGTGTGGAACAAAGATTGCCCTTATGTTCTCCCAAGGCTGTTGGAAGTAGCACTCTGCCAGCAAAAGAACACAAATCATATGGCAATAATGTCCTGCTTGTACTTTCTGAGGAGATCAAACACTTGGTGCTTGCAGATTATGCACTTTTAATGGAGAATCTTAGAGTCATGGAATAGTTTGGGATGGAAGAGGCCTTAAAAACCATCTAGTCCAACCCACCTGGAAAAAGCAGGGAATAAGATAGGCTCTCCTAGAGAAGAGGGTCCACAATAATTATTGCTTAGTATTTAAATTGCATTTTCCTTGGAAAGGGGACAGCCGTCCAGCTGAACTCTGCTGGAGAAGGCACCTGTCACAGTCTGAGTTCCTGGTTTTCTCCTGGGATCATCTCCACATCTCTCATATGACTCACTGCCCATTATTCCATGCTGTGCTCTCCTGCCCAGTCCTGCAGCTCTGGGCTATAAAAGTGCCACATTTTACAGCTGACAGTGAAGATGGCAACACCCAGGAAATAAATTCTGAGCCACCTGATATTGCCAGGCACCTTCGATCACACGGGAACAGCAGAGCATCCCCAGCAGCTGCTGGCACATCTCTCCTGGTCTCACACTCCCCCAGCTTCCAGTGGCCTCAGACAAGGCAGGAGTGGTTTGGTGACATCAGGAATAATTACTAGTTTGGGTGGAAAAATCTGCATTGCATTATTATTTATCATTTTGGGTATTTTCTCTTTTTTAAACCTGTGAGTGTCACTGCTGATGTTCTGGGAAAGCAGCAGAGTAATCTGAGCTCCGCCTAATGAACTTGTGCTAATAAATAAAAGAGATGGTCTGTGCTGTGGTCTTTTAAATTTAAGTTTTTAATTTTTTTTCTCTGATAAGAGCAACGGTATTGAAAAAGTCTCTTTGTACTAAGAAAATGGAATTCATAGCTATAATCAGAGTTTTATTCTTATTGGTGAGCTGGAAAGAGAACACAGTCTATAATATCACATTGTCGGTGAGCTTCCACATCCGCTGCTTATTTATTTCCCAAGAGCCTAAAACGTTTCTACTTTCATCAGTAAAAAAGCAGCAATTTCCCATAATATCTTTCAGGTCATACAATGTCTATATTGAGGCTACCACGTGTTGCTTTTTCATCTGTGGTGGTTTTGTTTCTTTTGGAGGGGTAGAGGGTGTGAAGAGGGAGAGGGAAAAGCATTTGAGAAAGAATTGTATAACTGAGACTACACCCTCAAACTCGGAGTCAGAAACTCCCAGACAACAGATTCTGCATCCGAGACACTTAATTTTAAATGAAGAGTTAATCACTGTGTTTATTTTAAAAAGAAGAGGGAGGAAAAAAGGAGGGGGAGCAGGTATAAAATAAATAAACCAAAGCAAAGCACAGTTATCCCACCTTCAGTAAATAAATATTGAACCATATGATGATTTAATGTATTCTGTTCCTGCTTCAGCATGGTCACGTGCTCCTGAAGGGATTTCTGTGAAATCTGGTCCATAATCAGCAGCAATTTATCTTCATCTGTCACAAAACATACAAGTTCATTCACACCATGAGAGGTTTTCCTATGGCTTTGTACACTGGTGACAATTGCCACATTCTGGAGCTTTAGGCAGCAAAAAGTCTTCACTGCTGCAGTGTCTAATGAATTCACACACCTCTACATGCACATTAATATTTACTGCTAATTAGTGTTGCTAGTATAGAGCAAATAAACGAAGTGTGAGGATTTGTTTGGATTTCTGAGCGAGGCTAACATTTCTCAGCAGTGTCCTAAAGCTGCAATGCATCCCATGAAGTTTTATCAGACTTGTGCCACACAGTGCAAGGGATATAAGTGCCAAAGGCGTTATAAATATAGGTTCTTACTGTTCTTTGAAAAACTGGCTCTGTGATCACATTGCAGCATAGAATGTAACTTTGTATTTCAAATATTTTCGTTCCTGTCTGAGTGCATTGATAAGATAATGAAACATAGAATAAGATATTACTGACCAGCTTTCCTGTGTGTGCAGCTATGCCAGTTGGAAAAAACCAGTATCAGCAGCAGGAGAAAAACAGCCAAAAATCAAAGTTTAGCAAAGCTTAGGAAGATTATTGCGTTACCTCCAGTGCAGAGGAGATACAGATCTAAAACATATTTCAAATCTATTCAGGTTTCAGAGGAGTTTGGAATGATCTGCTTTCCTCCATTTTTTTGAGAGCTCATATTTAGACACATATCCTAAATAACAGGGGTTCTGAGAAGCATAAAATTCCAAACAGCCCACTGCCATTTCCCTGGGCTGAATCAGCCCCATCTATCTCAGATTTGGTTAGAGCCACCCATCAGGGAAAACAAGGAAAACAAGGAAAACAGGGAAAACGGGGGATGTAAATTGTACAGCATCCTCCAGCAAGTCCCTGCCATGGCTGGCTGTCAGAGACCACAACCCTGCCCCTCAGCAGAGCCTGATGGACACCTTTGGATCACAGCCTTTCTACCAGACACAGGGCATGGTGTCAGAGGTTCTGTGCTGGGATAAAGTAGGATGTGGACATTTCTGGGAGGTGATAGGGATCAAAATAGAACAAATCACTCAAAGGAAGCTCAAGGGAAGTTAAACAAGTCAAACCAATTTTAAAAAACAAACTGAACAAGGTAGGACTAGGAGGAATGGCTTTAAACTGAAAGAGGAAAGATTTAGATTGGATATTAGAAGTAAATTATTTGTTTTGAAGGTAGTGAGGCCCTGGCAGAGGGTGCCCAGAGAAGCTGTGGCTGCCCCATCTCTGGCAGTGTCCAAGGCCAGGCTGGATGGGGCTTAGAGCAACCTGGGACAATGGAAGCTGTCCCTGCCCATGGGGAAACTGGTCTTTAGGTCCCTTCCAACCTCAGCCATTCCGTGACTCTAGGATGTTATCATCTTTATCTTGAATCATTCATATTATCCAACATTCCCTGCCAAATTCAATGAGGTTTCATTACTCTCTTTCATTCAATTAGCTTTTCCCTTCACATCTCATTTTGCCCCACTTCAGCCCCCAAATACTGCAGAAATCATCATGGGGTTAAAGGCTGAAGTGCCTTCAGCTGGAGGACATGATATCAAATCTGTTTATGGATCCTCACTCAGATTCACCCAGCAGCTCACCTCAGAAACACTTCAAGAGGAAATTTCACTTGCATTAAGTTTATGGGTGGAAGATTGGCTGTTGAACACATTGCTGCAGTAGAGAAACAAACGATCACAACAGAACAATGATTTTTCCTCTCTCCGTAAGGAGCGCTGCAGAAATCCCTCCCTGCTGAAGTACATCTCATCCTGAGAGGTTCACAAATAGTAGCTTTAATTCTAAACACTCACCAGTGCCAGGGTGGTTTGTTTTTAGGCTTTATCTTTCCAGCAAGGTCATTTCCCCTCGTGGATCAGGGCTTTGGCATCTCTTTTTCCCTCTAAAAAGGGGGAAACGATGTCTAACATAGCAGGAGCACAGGGACACACAAATTTTTGGAGACAAGAGAGACAAGAAAAGGGTCAGATGGTTTCCTTTGTGCCAAGGAAATGATTACACTGACTGGCTGCTTTATTTAGATGTAGTGCAGACAGCTTGCAGTGGGTCCATTAGAACTGCCTTGCTCTTAATTACATTGACTTTTAAAAGCTTTGATTAATTATGATAGAGAACAAAGGTTTCCAGCAGAGAGATGACTGTATCAGAAAACAGCTCCTGATGCTGACCAGATCAAGTCAGTGTTTGAAGCATTTTAATAAACTGGTCACAAAGTGGTCTCTAGCAGGTTTGTAGATGTTAAGAAATTTTTATATTGCTCAAAGAGATCTATGATTGGAGAACACCAGCAATTTCTTTATTTTTTTTAAATTCGTGGAACCAAATGAAAGAGAAAAAGAATTATTTGAGGGGGTTTTTGTTTGTTTTTGTTTCTGTTTATTCACTGGAATGAAAACAAATCAGAATATGTTTGTTTGGGTTTTTTGGTTTTTTTTGAGAGATGGTTTATTTTTTTCCTTCACTAAATTAAAAAAATGCTAAGTTTTTATTCAATTTTGTAAAATTCATTCACCAAGTGAACTACAAGCTTCTGAGAGCCTGTGTAAACAGAGAGATGCTTTGCATCTCTCCACCTCATTTCCATCCAAACCCTCAGCGGCTTTCTCAGGTTGATGCAGGAATTTTCTGATATCTATGGCACTGGTATGAAAAATGATGTGCTTGCCTGAGTTGCATAAGGAACAAATTTGCATTCAATTCCCCAAAGAGCTATAGAAGGTTTACATGTCCTTGAGAGCATCACTTAAAAGTGGGATTCATTGAAAACCAAGTGACAGTCGAGCTTTGCAATGGCTCTGGGAAGGCGGCAGAGGAAAATTGAATTGCCTTGTGCCAGGGCTGCAGCCTCACCAGCAGCTCTGGGTGACAAGGTGGGAGTAGAGGCACAAAGTTACAGGACACAGGTCTTCCTGCCTCATTTTCTGCACCTTTAATTTAATAATATCAGCAAATCCCAATGCTGCTGTACCAGGGCACGTTCATGAACGTTTCAAGTCCTGCTACTAATGACAAGTAGAGGTGAACGATTTAGGAGAGTGAGATTCTGGCTTTCTGGATTGATTTTGCAGTTCTGAAATTTGAGGCTTCTTAAATCTTACTGTTGCAGGCATTCCCACCTTCCCTGCATTTAAGGGTTTTTTAAACACCTGACAATCTCTAGCCTTCTTTCTCCCCTTTATATTTATATCCCTCTTATTTTTGATCTCACTACAATGATAATTTTCTTTTCAAAAGCCTAATGGGAATATATATCGTCATTTGTTCCTGATAATCAAATGCTGGGTATTTTTTATTATATTTAGTTTTTAGCTTTACTATTTGAGTTAGAACCTACTGTAACATGTAGAATTAGTTTCAAGATTAAAATTTAAGTCTATTTCAATGAGCTTTATATGATATTTTTCTTTGTCACCCATGCTGTTACCCCATCAACCTTCAGATGAAAGCTTAGAGGGAATAGATGTTAGTAGTGTTACCAAATCCTTCTAGATAATTCTGCCTGAATTTCAAGATCTGATTAAATCTGAACTACTCCCCAGCTTCGAGAATACTGGTGGGAAGTGTGTAACAAACACTCAGGAAAGGGGAGATATGACAAAACCAAATGCAAATGAACAAAAAAAGAAAATCTGCAGGTGGAGTGACTACAACAAAATGGACTGAGATGAAATGAGGTGCAGTGAAAAGGACCAAAACTTGCCAAAATTATCCATATAGAAAGCTCAAAATCAGGAAAGAAAGATAAACAAAGAGACAGAAGAAGAAATTGAAGGAATGCTAAAAAAAAAAAAAAAAAAAAAGAAAGAAAGAGAGAGAAAAAAATCTGGAGTTAAGTGAAATCAAGAAAAGCAGATGAGATGAAGTGCAGTGAAATGGACCTAAGCTTTCCCAATTGATCCTCAATGAATTTGCAAGATTTCATTTCCTTTCCTGAAAGGAAAAAATTGACATCAGAGAACAAAGTGGAACAAACACTCTGGAAAGGAGATATGATAAAATAAAATGCAATTGAATGAAGAAAATACATTTGCAAATGGAGTGGCTACAAGGAAATGTACTGAGATGAAATGAGGTGCTGAGAAAAGAGGTCAGCTGGGAATGAAAGCAGCATCTTAGGAGAGCCTGCATCAGCAGCCCTGGGAGTCAGGCAATATAACACAAGACACAGAGAAAATGCAAGAGGCACCTTGTGATGTATTTCTTTCCTTCCTGCCTTCTGAACGGGGCTCTGCCACGAGCAGGCAGGGAGACATTGGTGCTCAGCTTCCCCATCCACCCCAACAATTCCCCTTTTCAGATCTGATGTGGCTCCTGGTGCAAAATACACTTCTCCCTAAACTAATCCTGCTCACTGGGGTCTCCATTCTGACTTTACTGTGAGCTGAGCCTACCACTAACAGCTCAAGCTCAGAAATTTAGGTAATTGCCCTCACTGGATTTTAGGGCCAAGCAGTCATGGGGCATTAGGAAAATGAAATATAAATGGTTCCCTGGTGGGAACTCACCTTCAGGACCTTATGAGCTGCTGCTTTCAGAGGAGGCATCCAAACAGCAATTTTCCCATGTACTGGGGCAACAAAACTTAGGGGAGCACCATGAGCACATATGTGCACATCCTGGGTGTTTTCCAAAGGCTGATTACAGGGAATTCAGGATCCCTGGCAGGGACAGGGTGGGTGATCAAAGTGGGAAACACCAAGAAAAAAACTAATAATCATCACTTAAAAAACCAAATTCCCTATTCCAAGTCATGGTCCCACACAAAGCATTGAACAGAAACCTGATGTGATATTTTCTGTCTGCACAGAAACACCTGTACAGAGACTGAACCTCAGGGAAGCACACATGGCAAGTTAGAAGTAACTTGAGCATGTGCAAGGACCCCTGGGTGAAAGAAGAACTCAAATTTCTCTGCAATTAAACCTTCCCCTCACTGCACTTATTTTTATTCCTGACAATAAAGCACTTTCTGGAAATTAAGAGGTCCAACCTCTCATGTACAGCCTTAATTATAGGGGAAAAAATTACAGCTTAACTGCAAACATCAAAATTCATTTTGACAACAAGGTCAATTAAAAATATTGAAGTTTAATTACTTATATTTGATTTGATAGTTGAATAAAAAAAGCTTTTTCTCTCCTGGTTTTCCCTGTATAGACCTTTCACAACATAACACCCACCATCTCTTTTTCACTTCCCTTTCCTTTTACCAGAATGGGCAATTTTTTTATTTATTTTTTTTTTTTTACAGGCCTGTCCATGCTGATTGCCCCAGTACTTATTTTCTCCTGGCTATAACGTGGTTGTTACATACTGCAGTTATGTGTAATACCTGTTGTAATAAACAAACCAACTTTTCATTCTTAGGGCAGATTTGTACAATCATCCTTAAGGTCCCTTCCAACCCAGGACATTCTATGATTCCATGATCCTTAACCCACTTTTCTCCATTTCTAGAGCAAATCAAATCTAAACACTTTGGAATTCTTTCTCCTCTGTGAACTTTCTTTGGTGACTTTTTGTCCTCATCTCATCTGTCTTGAGCCTCTCTCTTGCTAACATCTATGACAGTTCTTCAAAAACTTATTATGTCCCTATCAATACCTCCCTTCAATGTGACACTTCGTAGCCACTGTAATAAAGACTGCAAAAATGACCAGGGTCCAGAGGACAAATTCACACCAGCTGTTACTTGTTGGTTTATTGGAAGGATATAAATAAACCAAAAATAAGATGGAGTCTTCTTGGCTGAGGTAGTGAAAAACTACCTTGTCTTCTGAGATTCAAACTTTTGGTAACTTATTTTTTATATTATTTTATTTTATATATTCCTGTAATTAATAATCAAATTAAGCAAAAGGAACACCTTTTTTGCTTTGGATTTGCACAGGAATTAGCCCAGTGCAGTCTGGAATTGATCTCCCTCTGTGCAACAAATGCTGTTACAGTCATTCCTCTCTAGAACTAATTTATATATATTTTTCTAAATGATCATTAGTGAAACATTATTGAACTCATGAAAAAAAAATAATGATAGAAAAATTGTGTTCTGCTAATGAAGACACAGAGTGAGAGAGAGAGATTCAGATCTTTCTATTTTGTGTCTCACAGCCCCACTGGAATCTGCCAGAATTTGATGTAATGTCTCATGAAATTATATTTGCATACCAGCATGTAAATCCATACCATGTAATCTGAGAAAAAAGGGAAAATTAGAAAAATGGGAGTGCAGCAGAAGTGAGGCCTTTAACAACTCTAAGAACTTGGGTTACACCGGATCTGAGAACTATCCAAGGTTTTCAAGTGCTAATGAAATTTCCCCGCTAGAATTCTTTCTTTTCAACTGGCAGGGACCAGGGAAATTTTCATAAAAGTTTCTTCCTTGTGTTGTTTGCAGCTACTTTTAGATCTTTCACATGGCTTTCAAATTTCAGAAAGAAGGTGGAGGGTAAACAAATATTTTTAAACTAGGTGTGATTTTTTTTTCCTTTTTTCTTTAGTCAGCTTTGTTAAATATATTCACTACATAATCTTGAAAAAAAAAAGGAAAAAGGAAAAATCCATCTTGTTGATTCTGCTGAAATATATCAAACTTAGAGGGGTTTGAAAACACCCAGCAGGGCAAGAACATAAAAAAGAATTTTATGGCATTTGAGAAATGATAAAATCTAAATTAGCAAATTTGTTTTTCGGCTTGTATAGCGGTGGAAGAGGAATTTTTTTTTCCAAGTTCTTTTAAAGTAATTCACGTCACGATCAGTGTCTTGACTTGTGCCATCCTTGAACTCATGCAATCTAAGGAATGGCAGCTTCAGATCTCAGCTCCTGTTTTTCCAGTCATGCTGCACACATTGCTTTGATCTCCACCAAATTTAGCTGACCTTTCCAGCAAAACCAGGACAGAACCCATCCAATCGCATGGAAATTTTAGTCTCCTCAACCTGATTAAGGAAGAGGTAGAGAAAAGCAACCTTTTGAAGGAATATTTGGATAAATAATGACACCAAAGGCTCAGTAGAAATTATTGAGCTGTAGCCCGTCCTTTCCTTAGTAACACCCGCTCTACAGCTAAACCAATTAAATGCATTTTTTTTTTTTTGAGGGAAGTGTATTGTCACTAGTGAATTTCTTTTATGGCATCATGTTCTTATCTACAGGGTACTCACCTATCTTAGTTTCTGTAATTGAACTTTCCTACAAAGTTCATTACCTTCCAACTTTTTCCCTTCTATCATTGCAAATTTACTTCAAAAATGCTCCTTAGCTCTTCCAGCTCTCCTTTCTGTATATAAAAGAGACTTATTCTCCTGTTCTGTGGTTACTTGCTTGCCTCCTGGGACTCCTTTCAAAACCTTGTCTGCAAAGATACAGGATGAAGAGAACTCAGCTTCAATTTCTTTCCATAAAAAAAAAAAAAACAAAAAACAATAACAACAACAACAAAAAAACCCAGCAAAACAAACAGAAAAAAAAACCCCAAAACCCAAACAGCCCAAACTCTCAGCATTTACTCCTTATCACAAGTCATTTTGAAAACACACCTGGGAAATCACAGAGCCTGACTCCACCTTTCTCAGGACAGCCCAGTGCAGATTGGGGTTAGCCCAAGCAAGGCAAGTCTGCCCATGGAAAACCTTTGTTTAATTCCATAAGCCTTACACATTTCTCACCCATGGGAACTCCCATTACACTTCCAGACCACGATTCCTAAAGAATGCAACAACGTTGGGAGATTTGCTGTCAGTATTCCCCCTCCTCTGTAAATTACTGACTTTGGAGAGCAATGTGGGACCTTGACACTGATCCTTCTCTCCCTTCAGTTGTCAGAAATGAGTTTAACCTGGTGGAATTGCATTAGTGGGAAACCAGATAATGGCCCTAATCCAATAAAGCACATTATTTGTTTGCTTTTAATCTGGTGGCAGCCCCATTGAAGTCAGCCAGCCTTGAGTATATTCCAGAATAGTAATGCTTTTTGAGTGAGGATTGGAATATAAAGGTGTTCAGCCTGAACACTTCCCCTCTAATCTAATATAGAAGCATGTGTTTATAATTTAGGAATGCTTGTGATTTAGGACAGGAAAGAATTAGTTGGTGTGAATCATTTCACTGATATGCCTGTCGTAGAGGGCTTTCTGAAAACAGGAGAATCACATAAAATGGCCAAATTCCCAGGCTCTGTCAGAGGGGGAGCAATGAGAAAGTAGATTCCAAATTAAGAACATCACATAAAATTTGTAGATAATCTCACTGGATTTGGACTGCTGATCATAAACTCATACAGATCACCCCTGTGGCAGGGCTTAAATGGTTTTTTCAGTAAGTGTCCCTTTTTCCTCCCTCTCCCTGCTCTCATGAGCAAACGAGTCTCAGTCGACTCCCAGACCCCACAGCAACTCCTGCTTTGATCTTTCTGATCTGTTGTCAACCTGCAGACTGACCTGGGCAAAAATCTGAGCAAAAATGACAGTCTGAGGGAAATCTCACTCTTCATTAGTTATTCCTGATCAGTTTTAAATCCCTCTAACTTTCTGACTGAATTATTATCAAACTAAGACCCTCACAGACAGGAGCTTCCAGTCCCAGGTTGATTGGTCTGCCTGGAAAAACAAGACTCAAAGAAGATTCCATACAATCTTCAATTCACATGAAGAACTTAATTTTTAAACCTTCTCAGCTAAACTCAGCTGACTGGCTCATCTCTATAACTATAAAGACTATAATAAATTGATAGTAATTTATGTGGGTGTCCAAATAATGGGGTGTAACGAAGAGGAGATTAGAACAGTGTAAGAACTATTACATCCTATTTTGACTGAATACAGCCTCAAGATAGATTACCAAACTAAAAGGAAAATATTTTGATTGCATTCTATGTGATCAAGATTTTGTCTGCTTTGGAGATGGCAAGCAGTTAAATTATATCACTGAAAGATAATTTGTGAAGGAGCTCTGAAATAATACACACACAAAAACCCCAAAAGCCTTCAAAGAAGATGAAAGATTTTTCAGGTCTGTTTTTGAAGCAGAGAAAATGGGAATATATTTATGCAGCTGATAGAAAAAGTAAAAGATGGGGTGATTTAGAAGTTAATTTTTTTTTTTTTTTGGAATAGCAAATGCTTAAAAGCCCAACAGAGTCTTTACCATAGTAGAGGTTTTAGGTTCCTTTAGGATAAGTGGAGGATGGGTTGGGTTGGTTAAGTTCTCTGTACCTCTACAGACTTTCTCTATGACTTTCAGGCCTTATGTCCTGTGTCTTAATTATTTCTAAAATGGGGGGAATGGCTTTTTTCTGCCTCTGAGGACTTCTGGAAGTATCAGTCCATTAAGGATGCAAGACATTCAGATATGGAGGTGATGTGAACTGTACATCTCCGAGATGGATGGCTGCTGAATGGAAGCCAAAAGCTCCGTTTTCAGAACCTCAGAGAGATTTATTATTCTGGTCCTTACACAGTGGAGAGCTGCCTAAAGAAAATGTGACCTTGAGATTCTGTATCCCCTGTTTTGATTGTCTCAGTGCCCAGAAAAAAAAAAAAAAAAAAAAAAAAAGCTGTAGATTGACCCAAAGCTGCTCAATTTTCTGATTCATTTTGAGATCCCACTAAGTGACCACACCCCTGAACTGGCAAATACCCTCTTACAGTGTTGGTTAAAAGGGAAGGAAAAGTATCATCCTCTTAACAGAGTCTTCCACCTAGCCCTGATGGGGTGGCTGAGACTGGAACTCCCAGTGAAATCTGCTGATGCTCTGGGTCTGTAAAAAACAGACAATCCCATCCATGAGAGAATGGTGTCACCTGCACACCAAAGTGTCACTCCTCACATACCAGTGACTGTCTTATGCCTCTGCCTCTCAGTTCCTTAAGAAACACAAAAACCCCATTTCAAGAGAAATTCTTTCCTTCCATCCCACCCGCCTGATCCATCAAGATATTCCAGCAAAGACCACTGCAAATGCAGACAAATGGAACAAACTTGAGACAGAATGGAGATGGATCTGGTCCTCCTGGGTTTAGCTTTTTCATTGCATTTCAAAATGTTAAAGTAAGTCGTCCAATACAACCTACCAAACTCAAAACATGTCGTATGCAAGACAAAATCAACAGAAAGATCTCTTTAGAGTTAGAGAACTGTTGTAGCTGAGTAAGGATTCAGAAAGCAGAATTCAGATCAGTGTTTCCTAAAGAGATAAAGTGGAGGTGGGGGGCGCAAAAATCTGTGCTTGGAAATCAAGAAATATGGCAAGAAGCAGCAAGCAGGAATGAAATCAGAGAGGGCAAGGTGCTAGAAGTCCAGGTTTTATACTCCTCATTTTAGCATGAACAGGGATTAGGAAGTGTTATTACTTCCCTTCTGTTCATTCACAGAACATTGCTAAAATGGGAGAGAGGATTATTTTTTTACACTGAATGAATAGAAGCTGTGGAAGCTGAGGAGAAGTAGGGTACGGTACAGCATTCGTTTTGGTCCTAATTAAACACTTTCCAAACTCACACTGAGGGCAAAGTTCATCTGCTCTGATAGAAATGCTGCCAGACAAAAGAGAAAGGCAATGAGTTTAAAGGGCTGAAATCTCAGTTAATACAGCAGGAATGGCTATGAGATTCATGTTCTTCATCCAACAGCAAACATATTCACTGTTTGTTGATTCACTTGACCAATAATTATGTTACACACACAACAAACAAGGTGTCAGGGAAAGCAGCACATCATTTCCTGCTATTCATGCATAAGCACTCAAGAGTACCCACAAAGACTTAATGTAACTCAAGCACTAAAATAATAAAAAAAATATTTTATAGTCAGGAGCAGCCAGTTTGACCACTAGAACATTTATAAAACAAAAAACATATAAATTGTACCAAAGAATTTACCAAGGTCACAAAAATCAGACAATGGACTCCAGTGTGCATTATAATAGATTTTCTAATTATGTAAGTTCATGTTAATTCTCTTCTGTTTCTTTCCACAGAGAGGAGAGTGTTCAATCTCCTCCTGAGTCCTTCAGTGTTTATTACTATAGTAACCAAATGCTTCAAAAACATTAATTAATTTCCAGAATATCTCTGTGGAAAATTAAATCCATCTGGACATGGTCCTGGACAAATGTTTTAAGGGGGCCCTTCTTGAGCAGGTGGTTGGAGGAGATGATCTCCAGAGGTCTCTTCCAACCTCAGTCATTCTGAGATTTTTTGAAAAATAACATTGTCCTTATTTTGTTGAAAGGGAACAGAGGTAAACGGTGATTAAGACTGCTTTTTTTGCATCTCCATTTCAAAACACATTTGTATAATATTTTAGGCATATTTGCATTTGTCTCTTCAAAGAAAAGCTCTTTCCATCTTTAGTTTTGTTTTTTTTGCAGATGAGATGGAGTTTTTCCTTGTGCGTCAAAGAACTAACAGTCTCAGGGCTGAACCAGCACTTTAGGATCAGTCAGTCCCAGATATTTTCTTATTCTCTCTCCTGCTTTCTCATTATCAGGATGCTCATCGTAATTCATTGATCTCCAAACCTCAAGCTATAATCCTACCAAGGTGCTTTCACCAGAGAGTTTTCCCTAAATTAACATGTCTACATTTATATTTGGTGTAGGGGGGAAAGGCAGACACTTCTGTGGCTGCCCTTCCTTCTCCAAAACCTGCCACAAAAAATTCAGCTCAGAGAAGTCAGCGAGAATTTAAAGCTTCAGCTCAAAACCAGACTGAATCTTGTAAAGTCATAAAAAACTGAGCAGGCAGATTTACAACAAGGAGAGTCAGGAAACAACATTATTGAGTCTGATGCAGACAGAAGAAGTTTAATTCACCAGGCATTTAACTACAGCAGCTTCATAGCGGTCCTTTCCCCAGTTAGGCTCAGATGACTCTAAATTAGGATGGGATTTTGTACCTGCTGAGGTACAAAAGGTAAAAAAGAGGCTTCAGGGTATAAGCTTTTGCCTAAAGCTTGGATTCTCTATGTGGAATTTGAGGGGCTTTAACAGACTCTGCCTGAGAAAGGTCCCAGCCAAGGGTGACATCACAAACCCAGCAGCCCCTGAGGAAAGCAAGCTCCAGGGCTGTGCTGACTTTTTCCGAGTAGGAAAATCTTCTCAGGTAGCTGGGTCTCAGTGCCACACAACTCCAGTCATTTGGCAGGCAGCAAACCACATCAAATCAGCCCCACTGAGTCCAAACCATAAAAGGAACCCTGAGAAACAGCAAGAGATTAGCTATCACAAAAGCTTAGCTGTCAAACTAAATAACTAATTTAGTTATTTATAGCAATTACAATAGGCAAATAATCATGTTTTTGGGAGCCCATATCCTAGCAGGCACTCTAGTGGGCTTTTTAAAATTATGCTGCTGCCAGACTGAAAATACAATAATAACGGGGAGAAAACCTCGAGCTTTTCCTACTTAAATTCTTATTTGTCCTTCTAGAACTTTCCAATAACTTCCTGGTGATTGTTCAACCCTACTCCTTGGTTTCCAACTTCCAACAGATCTGCTGACTTCACTGGGAGATGAAGGGCAATTCCACCTACTTTAAAAATTTCTGTTCAGGTGCCACACTCGGCTAAGGGAGGCAGGGAATGTCTGTGCAAACTGAAGCAGAAACAGCTGAGGAGATCCTCAGTATTGTCTCAAGGTGCTTGCCATTTTTAGTGATAATTAATTCCCCAATAGATTAATTACATCTGAGGGGAGTCTGAGAAAAAGGATCAAGTGAAAGAGAGATGGTTGCAGCAGGAGGAGAAATACAGAGTCAAATCCTGGCTTTGGGTTCTTCTAGCCCAAAATGTGTGGAACATGTGCTTTTCTCTGGCACTAGAGTTTCTATGACACCTCTTCTTTCTGCATTGTCACAGGTGAACAAAACCATGAAGAGGAGGAGGAAAAATAACTTGCACCTTGTAGGAAAATAAGCGTAAAAGGTGGTAAATATTTGATTCCTTTCCAGAGTGGCACATGCAGCGTTGGCTAAATTTTCTTTCTCCCATGTTCTCAGTCCTTTCCATTGAGGCCATCCCATGTCTGTCTCACAGGCCCCAGGGAATCCTGCTCAGTTCATGTTGTTTCCTTTTTCTTGAAGTTATTCCCCTGCCAAGAATGCAATTTTTGCACCTTTAGCCTTTGCTCGTTACCATAACCTGACTTTTTCTATTCACACCCTGCCCTTCTTGCATATTTAGGTGAAGATTCCTCAGTGCAAGTTTTGTGGATGTTTCTGGGTTTGCACAAAATGCAGCACAAGTTGCCATGTTTTTATAATATAACAATTATAACAAAACAAAAAAATAAAAATACAAGCCATAAAAGGGGTATGTATGGCAGGTTTAAAGGTAAGAACAGTCCTAGAAGAAAAGTCTTCAGGCTTTTTCAGTCTTGAAAAGAAATCCAGCATGAAATTTTATACATTAATTAGGATAGAAATAAATGTTTAAAGTAGGAGCCTCTTTATTTTCTCTTTTTTTTTCTCTCTCTTTTTTTTTTTTTCCTGGACTGGCTATGATCACATAAAAATAGTATTTTTTCCTTTAATGTGCTAAGTTAGAGTAAAATCCAGGATAAGCCTATTTATTTTCTTCAAATCCTATAGAAATCCTATATGTGGTGATACTGCAAAGGCTTGAGGCTCAAAACCTCTTTAAAAAGACAAAAAAATTCAGAAATTACACGGAACTGAATGCATTCCCATGGATTAAAAATTGAAATGAAGCAGGTGAATCAAGAGAATGTTTTTGTACCATCTTGATGTCATTTATGTGTTCTATGATTGCATTTTAGCAAACTATTTGGAGACAGGCTAACTTTGTAATTCCCATTTTATAGGAAAGATTGAGATACAGAAAGAAGAATCTGTCATCATCCTCAAAATCTGCAGTAAGGTCAAAAATGGACACATTCCTACTGCTCCACACACAAGATTGTGCTTCCACACAAGGAATTTCTAGACAAGAACCTTTTTCAGAAAGTATTAATTGATTTTGCACTACTGTGAGTGTTGCATTTAATGTGCTACAGATGTTTGGGTAATGCACACACTTGATTTCATACCTCACATAAAACAGATGACCAGGTGTAGGGAACTTCATAAAAATATTTAATATCTCAACTATTATGAGATCTTTTTTTCATGCAGTTTTTCATACAGTGGAGCTAAGAATAACAAGATGTTTAATTTTCTTTCTCCTCTAATGTGCCATTATAAGTTATTTAATTGTGCAAACATGTACGCAGAAATATAATATATATGAATGTGAAAAAGAACTCTGTTGGCACCATAGAATATTAATGTACCCTGCAGCTTTTTTATTACTTAGCTCTGAATTGTACCTAGAGAGGCACTGGGATTACTGATGCAGAAAGAAGCATTTTCTCAAGGTAGGTCTATTGTTTTACAGTCCAGCAGTATCCCTGCCATTGTCACCAGGTGCTGGGCATTCCTGCCACCTGAAATGGTGTTTTGTCCTTGTAAAAAATCTGTTCACAGCTCTGTTACAAATAACAAAATCCTACTCACATTTAGGGTTTTTGTGTGGTGGCCACAGCTGTGTCCAAGGCACAGAATAGGGAGTTATTCAGGTTACTTCTAGGTGTCCTTTTTAGTTACTTCATGTACTTAAAATTCCCAAATAAGTCTGTGTACAATATCAGTTTAACCACCACAGTATTTCTGAGCAGGCTCATCGAGGTGTGAGCTGGAACTGGGGAGGTGGAGACAATCATAGCCTCCTGTTGCTGTTGTGAGGAGTGAGAGTAGGACACATCAGAAGATTCATCAACCCATATGTGTCAGATCTGCTGAAGTTTTATAATGGACTGGGCTTGGCAGAGATCCTCTTCTTGCTTTGCACTTGGGAGAGGTGAAGTATTAGCTCTGCTGCTTGGCAGAGAACAGGAGCACTCATGGGTAGAGAAAAAAAAAAAAAGGAAGGAAATTTCCCAAAGTGGAGGAGACAAGACATATGTGTGTCATTTCTATATTTGCCCTGCGTAGATGCTGCCCAGAAACATGGATGAGGCAAAAGGGTTACCAAGAAAACCCTTCTCCTCGGGGCGGGGGACACAGGGGAGAGTCTCTCCTGGAGTCTGCAGCTGAGCAGATGTTGCAGAGACCCCACTGCTGCTGGAATGTTGGGTGTAGGACCAGCACAGCAATCAGGTATCAAGAGTCATAAGCAGACCTAAGTGCATTTTGAAAGAGAAAGCAAATATTTAAGTCTTTAGACTTAAGAGCTTTAAAGAGTGAAGAGATAAGTATTAGAAAATATATATATATTTATATATAAATCCTCAACATTTCCTAAGGAGCTTTCCTTGATGCCATGCATAAAATAACTGCCTACCGTGCAGTATTCTGCATTTTCTGCCAGCCACCAATGAGCACAAGATGCTGAAGGAAATCAAACTTCAGTTGCAGACTGATGAAAATTCCTGATTTCCAATGAAAAGTCTAATGGAAAGGTGTCTTCCATAAAGAACAATTTAAATAATATAGTCCTTGAATTTTAGTCATGGGTATTCAAGCCTCCATATTTTTGCATTGTAGGCTAAACCAGGTGAAGACTGAACAGAAGCAGAGAACCCACATATGATTATAAAATAATCCTATTTTCTGAAGATTTGGATTAAAAAACAAAGATCTACTTATATCTTGGGCTGAGAAATTATTATTCCATTCAAGTAATTTAAATAGAATATTGTAATTTAAAATATTATAACATGATGTAAATGCAGCTAAATTGAAGGGTTGATTATTCACAAAATTATTGTGTCATTCCTCTACAAATAAAATGCGGCAAAATGTATTTTGTGGTTTGAAAGCTTAGGCAATACGAATGCAGTCAGAATACTTACTGATGTGAGTCTCATTCAATAGTCAAGTGAGTTCCAATCAATTTTCTCACAGAACCTGCACGTACAGATTTTAACTGGCAAATTAGATAGATGTCGTCTGTTGCCTCTTTTGGGAAATAAGAAACCCCTCCACAAGATCATCAAATTAGTTTTCACCAATTGTATGAAATGATATTAAGTAATACCGGGCTATGTTTTATTTATTTGAAAGTCTACATCAGGAACTGATGAGTCAAATCCAACCAAACAATCCCAAGGGTAATTTCCATGAAAAAGTCTGTTTGGAGCCACGGAGAGAATGTGACACTTGTGAATGACTCAGGCACAGGCATCACTCACACACAGTCTCCGCCACTGCTCAGGAGGCTGAGCTGGTTCTGAACCCCAGCTGAACCACAGCAAACAGAGAGAGCTGGAGCTACAACCAGGAGGAACCTCCAGCTCCTGGGTGGGAAGCAGCAGATTGTGTGGCTCCAGCTCCCAGTAATAGCGAGGGGTTACTTCAGCAGGTTCAGCAGGGGAAAGAAATTAAAATGGAGAAAGAAATGATGGCTTTCTGATCATGGCCCTTTCAGATCATTCCTGAAGGACACTGAAGCTTTTACTACCAATGTCTGCTCAGTCTTGCAGAACTTGTTAGTGAGTTTTGCACCATAGAGAACCCCTTGAAAACTCCTGACAAACAGGACAAAACCTGGCATTTTTGCCGCCTCAGTCAGAACCTTTGACTGAACAGAACAAGAGTTCCCAAGTCTTCCATGCAAACCTAATACATTTTACCAAACTGCATTACTGCAAGATACATGAATACATTTGCTAAATCAAAGTATATCCCTTCCAGAAAAAGTTATATAACATTAGGAGTTATTTCTGTGTAGAGAAAGATGAAATTGGAATTCTGAGAACTGCAGTAATCAGATATAAATGAGAAGGAAACCCCACAAATAAAGACACTGAATCTGGGCTAGGTAAATAAAATGTTTTCTAGTGGTGTGACTAAACTACTTGGGACTGAATAGGATTGATTTGGTCACGTAACTAAAATTAATTTTTTTTGCCCACTTTCCATATGTTAAACATCCTCTTAAAATTAACTGTTAATTATTAAAATAAATTTCTTTTAATTTTTATTCCAATTGGGGATTTTTACAGTCTTTTATAAACTATCTGCTTGCGCTGATCTAAGAACACACATTCAGGTGATTGTTTTTCAGGGTTTAAACAACATTTCTCTGTACTCTCAGCAGCAGCGCTGCTGCACCATCACAGCTCCTGCCACCTCTCACAGCCCTCCTAGCCTCCTGCAGTGCCAAAGCCTTTTGCACCATCCACAGAAACCACGATTCCCTCAGGGTCTGCAGGTGAGGAATGTCAGTCCTGCTTCCAGGGGACCCTGAGTGCAGGGACCTGACCACAGGACTGAGCTCAAAGGCACAGAGAGGAGAGGAAGGTGAGAGAAGGGGCAGGAAGGGGAGGGAGAACCAACTGGAGTCACGGGAGAAACACCCGGTGGGCTGTGATCATCTTCCAAGGCTGCACTTTGCTTGTTCTGCTTCTTCTTGATGCCATTCCCACACAGAAAAATGATATTCACTGTGAACATAATGAATGCATGTCGAGAGCTAAGTATAAGTAAACATATAAGGGCTTTTTTTTCCCTAAAGATACAGCAAAAACACACAAACTCTGCAATAACTGGGAAAACAAGAGCTTCAAGAGGAAATTCTAAAACACGGTTAATCCAAATGTTGCTGGTTTTCTGCAAAAATATTGGGCGTAGAGTACATAAAGAGAGTTCCTCAAATAACTTCAATGCTTTACTGCCAGAATATTCTAAATATTCTAAATAAACCACCTTTAAAATAGCATTTATCTGAGACTACAGATAATAAGCAGCAGAAAATACAATCTTCCCGTTCCCAAATTATATCACTGAAGCCTAAATTCTTCCAGGAGATGTGACTGCTGAAGTTACAATAGTTTGTTTTAAAATATCTGTTCTGTGTGTTTAGTTATTAATCCTTATGGAGGAAATTACATATGTATGCTGAGTAATTTGTTCAATAGCCTGTGATGTATAATCCATCTGTACATGGTTAAATATATCACAAAATTCAAACTTCAATGAAAATATATAGATATACATATAAATATATGTATAAAACACCTTGTATAGATAGACAGAATACTGGTTGCTAAATAGAGACTTAGTTCAGAGACAGATCTGATATTTTAGTCTTATCCTCCTGCATAAGTCCTAGGAAGATAAATTTGATGCCATCTTCAGCTGGATTTAGAAAGACTCGAAGAATTGTTCTGGCAGAACCCTTAAAGCTTAACTGTGTGTAACAACTTCATATTCTTCACTTTGGCAAAAGTTACTTCTGCTCGCATGGATTTAGTGACACAGCAAAAGTCACTGATTCTTCTGCTTGTGTAAAGATCCAACATTTCAGAGAGAAAATGTGGCTGTGCTGTAGTCAGAGGGAATTTTGCAGTACTGAAGCTTTATTCCTTGCATTTGCAATTTAGGGCTGAACACAAATGGCTGAGGTTCTGACTAAGCCCTGGCTCGAGGGAAAAAAGGAAAGAGGCCCTGGTAGAATTTGCAAATACTTCAGAACATTTTACCTTAGGCAGAGAAAGGAGTCAGTCCATTGGTAACAAGATTAATTTTAGGAAACAGACTTAAGCTCATTTAAGCTCACTGAAATTTTTCAAATTATTTTAAACTATTTATCTCAAATAAGTTTGGGGTTCAATGGTATGATCTTTAAAAAATTCCGACTGTGTTTGACCCCAGAGGTGTGAAAAGATACATCTCATTTCTCAAACAATTTCAGTAGGAAAAAACCCGTGCACATCAGAAAGGCCAAAACATTTTGGTTTGACGTACTCAGAGCAAAGTTCCTCAGTTTTGCATGGTGAAATGACCTTCCTTTCCACTACACCCACAGTCAGCATGAATCAGTTTAAAAGAGGCTACACACGACCAGATTGTTGGAGGGGGTCAGCTGAAGCCAAACTGAAACAGTTTGGGTTTTTTGCACATCTCCATTTATGAGCTGCAGATTCAGGTGACTCTGAGCAGCACGTTCAGCAGGGGAAAGAAGTTAAAATGGAGAAAGAATGACTTTCTCATCATGGTTCTTCCAGATCATTTCTGAAGTACACTGAGACTTTTTCTGCCACTGTCTTTACAGTACTTGCCTGCTTTGTCATTAAATGGGTGAATCAATCATCACAGATCCTGAATTCCCTGAAAAAATATTGGTTACTGGAGCTGTGCCAGCTCAGGAAAAAATGGCCCATTGACTTCTCCTTCTCAGTGACAAAGGGAAATGCTCTTTCAGTAAAAGGCAGAATTGATGGCCTTTTCTTGTTGATTATAAAGGTCAAAAGGCTGAAGGAAAAATACAGCAACTGGACAGAGAAAAACTATCTTTGCTGAAGAGCCCATGAACTGCCGGTGGCACCAAATGCTTTGCTTTGGTTTGCATTGACACCCTCAGAGAGGGTCACTGATCACCCTTCCAGCCTTATTCACCCCATAACCATAAAAATATAATAATGGAGCTGACTCACCTCTTGCTACAAATACAATTCTGAATCTGAGAGCTTCATCCTGATCCTTCGGCTCAATAAAGCATCCCCAGCTCATTTCCACACTCCAGTGCAGAGGAGCAGAAGCAGGAAGCACATTTCCCACTCTGATTGCTGGGATTTGCTGCAGTGGTCACAGCATGGAGTCACAGAATTGTTTGGGATGGAAGGGACCTAAAGCTCATCTCATTCCATGCCAGCCATGGGCTGGGATACCTCCCACTATCCCAGGCTGCTCCTGTCCAACCTGGCCTTGGGCACTTCCAGGGATCCAGGGGCAGCCACAGCTTCTCTGGGCACCCTGTGCCAGGGCCTCACTCTCACAGGGAAGGATTTCTTCCTAAAATCCAATCTATATCTACCCTCCTTCAGCTTAAAGCCCTTGCCCCTTGTCCTATCAAATACCTGAGCTGTACCTTGTCCTTCTCGTATTCTGAGACCATTTAATTGGGCCTCCTTGCTGCTCCCTGGAGCAGGCCTCACAGAGCAGCAGCACACACACATATTGGCAGGCCATTTACAACTGTGTATTTCCTAAAATGTGCTTTTATCAGTGGTTTCCTTTCCCATCCATGTGCTTGATCCCTCTCCAGTGGCAGCCCCGTGCAGAAAGCCCTGTTCCCTCCCAGCCAGGTCTCACACAGACCAACCTTAGGCAAATTGAGTTATGTGCAGCTCCAGGCACATGCTCATTTGAGCTGAATTACTGATGCCAGCATCCCACCCAGCTGCCCTGCTTTGAAGGATTCAGAATGTGCCAATGGGATCAACCACTCTGCATCCTGCTCCAGGGAAGGTTCTGTGCCAGTTCTCAGGCTCCCTGGTCTCGAGGACCACAGCTGTGTCTAGCCTGGAGTGGGCTCTCCTGGGGGAGCTTGCAAAGGCTCTTTGCTCTCATCTCCCACTCCCCAGCACCCTCACAGGGTCAGGCACCACCGAGCCCGTGGGTTTGAGCAACTCTTCTGTTCATTTTTCTCCCCTTGGGAGTTCACAGCTTGAGTAAGAGTTTGTCTTTCATCAGGATGAAAAGAATTCCATCTGAATTCAGCAGCTTTTCTTGTACTAGGGGGTTTGATCCAAAAAACCTATGGCAGCTTTTCCAGCTTTTTCAAAGTGATTTGGATTGGGCTTTTAGCAACTGGATTCTCTTCTGATGAACATAATTGCCCCACAGAGGCTGATGAAGTGCATGCAGCCAAATTGTCCCAGGATGATCCTGCCACTCACAAGTCAAGCTAGGCAGCCCTGTGAGCACTTCAGAGGGAATGACAAGTGTAATGCAGCATGTTTTCCAAGTGCTGTGGTGCTGTCACCTACAGAAGGGTTATTTGATTCACCTTGGGTAAAAAAAAGGTCACTGATTCGGTGTCTTCTGATCAAGTAGTTCAGTAATCTCTTGATTCCACTAGACTGCAGGAACTCCTAGGCAGAAACCCAGGATTCATTCAGCTCATGCCACTCAGCCTTACTCTAAAATCCATCAGTATTTATGAGAATTATCCTGGAAATAAAGTGGCTCTGAACATTACTGCACACTGAACAGGTAAGTCTTGATTCAAAGACGATTTTTGAAGAGAGACACATTCAAACACTTTGCTCAGTACCAAAATACTTCAGGAAGGTCATTTGGCTGCTGGTTCTCTTGACATATGTAGTAAAAGAGAAAAAAGCACATTAAACTTCCTATTCATGCACAGGATGGCTTCCCCTAATACATTTGGATGCTTCAGCCCACAGCTCTGCATCATGGAATAATCAGAATGGTTTGGGTTGGAAGGGACCTAAAAGCCCACCCAGTTCCAACTCCCATTCCACTGTCCCAGGCTGCTCCAAGCCCTGTCCAGTCTGCTCTTGGACACTTCCAGAGATCAAGGGAAGCCACAGCTTCTCTGGGCACCCTGTGCCAGGGCCTCCCCACCCTCACAGTAAATAATTTTTCCCAACCTACCCTCTTTCAGTTTAAACAGAAACCTTATATCAGTGACTTCTGTACATGGTCAATTTATTAAAGATTATGGTACCCATTAGAATAAAAGAAACCATATAAACATGACTAATTTTTAAAGAAGAATTTTTTTTCTTTAAAATTAATTCTACTTATTTCTAAAAAAAGTAATCTAAAAACCAGTGAGAACTGTAATTAGATTATTCAGCCACAAGATATAGAGGAACTAGATTATATATGTCCAGTCCTTTCAGGGGCAAGTATTCCTTTCAGTTTATGCTCAGTTTATTCAGTTTATACTGAATTTCTTTCATATGTGAAATCTACTTTGAAGGGACCTTGGCACTAGAGAGAACCAGGAAATGTGCATGGTAGGAAAGTATCACAAATCCCTGAGACATAACTGGGGGAAAGTATTAGTTAGTAATGACATTAATTCCTTCAACAAGCTGATAAGTGGAATATAAATCAAAGAGCAACCATGGCTTCTTCCAAGGGGAGGAAAGCTGAGTGTGCTGAGGACATGTGAAAATCAATCCTGTCATATCCTACTTGGCAGAGCTCTCCATCAATTCCTACTCCCCACTGCACAATCCCATAAGACTCCTGTGATTCTTTATTGAATCCCAGGCATTTGGACCAGATTTTTGCAGGTGTCTGTCTAATGGGGCACTGCTGAAGAGATTTTTCAGGAGTATCTGCATCTTGCTGTATGACAGAAGGAGCAATATTAAAGTACCTCACAAATGTAGACATCTACCTGCTTTTGCTCATCATTCTAGATCCCTATTTCCACCCTCAGGGTCCCAAACCTGCTGAAAATTCAGGTCCTCTGCAGTTGCAAATAGAAGACAACCTAATAGACAATAGCACTGTGTTCTGTAACAAAAATACAAGCAAAAACCTAAATTCCATTCACTCTGAAGATTAGGGCAGCCAGACCAACCAGAGCATAAATTGCATGGCACAAATTCTGCTGTCCTCCTTATCTGGCATGTAGAATTTACAATTTATGGGCCAAAGAAGAAGACTAAAAAAAAAAAAAAAAAAAAAAAAAGATTTTAAAAGATTCAAAATATTAAAACAAAAATAAAAAACTAAAAAATGACAAAGGGAAAAATACCCCAAACCAGACCAAACTTCAATTTATCTTAAAAGTAGAAGAAAACATTGTCAGTTTGCAATTATATAATATGTCATGCAAAACACAAGTGATGAAGTGATGTTGAAGACGATCTGCTTTGGCACGAGTTATTCAAGGGCCACAACCTCATGAATCAGACCCAGTGATCTTCCTGCAAGCAAGAACATTTTCAGATTTTCCTGGGCATCCTTTCTTCAAAACAAATAGCTGTGAAATTCCTACTTCCACAACTTCATATACTGCTGGTATCTGAACAAATAGAAGTTTGTTTTAAGCTTTTCTTTTAGAGAGGCTGGACCACATAAAAATCACTTTTAAAAAGAACCACATCAAGTGTGATTCCCTCTTGCCAATAAATCAGCTGGGGGAGCTCGTCCAGCCTGAGGGAGCATGTAAGAACTAAGCCAGGCCAAGCAGCAGCTGGCACAGCTCCCTACCCTCCAGAGCAAGAATTAAGCAAGGACCAAGTTCTCAAACTCCTCAAGTTTCCAATTTGGCTGCAGCTCTGCTTGCTGGGCAGAAAATCTGGGCCTGGTCCCTCAGAAATGTTCAAAGCCACTTCCATTAGCTGTCCCCACTGTTTGATTAGTGGTATTTAAAGGTCTTTTGTACTTTTACAAACTTAAAAAATACGTATCGTCTTGTCAAATTGAGATGAAAATGATACAAACCCACCAGATTTATTGCACATTCCCAATACTCTGTGACCTTACTCTGTAAAGACTGGAGACAGCGCTGGGTGCTAGGCTGGTAAATAATAGCTGTAAAAACTGAAAAAACTTCATTCTCAGGAAAGCTCAAACCTGATCTCAAAAATCTGATCTCACATATACTTGAATCTACATTCAGAGGCTGAGACATTTCCCTCTACGCCAAAAACACCGAGTTTTGCACTAAAATGAAAAGTCACAGAAGAGAGAGAAGAGTTAAATGCAGCTCAGTAAATACTTTTATCCCAGTAGGAGGAAAGCAGGACCACACGTCGCCTTGCCCAACATCAGCTCCTGGTCCCAGAATGGCTCCGTTTCAGCCAGAGCTGCTGGTGACGCACGTTAATAAGGAGATGAATGAGCTGGCTGATGTTAATGGGTTGGCTTGTTTGTCAGCATGAATGCCTCGTGAGATTAAAAGATCTCATCCCCACTAAAGGCAGGAACTTTGTTATTATGAGTTACAGAAAGTGTATGAGATCCCTTTCATTTTAATATAATACTCGGTTAATTCAAAATGAAGGATTCAGTCGATACGCACACAGTTCAGCTTTTGATGTGCTGTTGAACATTATCTTCTGCTGTTGTTCATTTCTTCTTTTGTTGTGCAAAGAATGAATTCTGTATATCTGCCCAACCCTGCTCATCTTTCTAGTTTTCTCTTTTTCTGTTGTGTTTTTTTTAATTCTATCACAAGTATTTATAGTGATTATAAAAAAATAATAAAAACCTTCCTCCCTCCCCCCAAAGCTTTCATATCACTCTGTTTCCTTTCTTGCATTAACATCAAACAGCTCGCCTGTGAAGACAGTGGCTCATCAAAATCACTTGGAGTAATTTCAATTTCACACTGATCACGCGGATCTGAAACCTCTCCAAGCAGAGATTTTCATCATGAGAGAAAATTTGGTCTCCTGTTGGGGCTGTTGATATTTCAGCTCTGTCTCTTGTTAGCTCTAGGAATAGATGTGTCACGGGAGCTTACCTACAAAATTGAATTGATTGCAACAATGATTCAGGATTAAACAAGATTATTGTATTTCCTTCCAAGTAGCATTTGTGCTGATTTTTTTCCCTTTTTTATTTTTTTCCCTCCCTCTCTTCACTTGTACTCTGAAACCCAGCCATTTTGAGCAGTATAAAATGTTCCTGGTTTTGTCTCACCTTTCCACTGGTTCTTTTGCCCCTTTTCTGATGTTTTTTTTCTGTCATTAATTCTCTTGCAGCTGCACCTGGAGTCTTCAGTCAGGACCATGGGAGCAGTGATGAGAGGCAGTGCCCAGGTTGTGAACAGTCCCCGGCACTAAACAAAGGCACAGAAAATGGAGCAGGAAGACAAAAAGGCATCTCTGGGGATCCACAAATGTGTCCCAGCTCTTCTGAATTTTCTGGTCATGCTCTGTTCATGGATTTTTTGCCTGTGTTATTTGCCATACACAGATTTAGAAATGTCTTCTGCAGGCTGTGAGATCACTGACAGAGATGAAACTTCTTTTTTTGCACCTTTGGAGCCATTATAGGAATAAAAATCATTAGTTTTATATAGAGCACTAAACTAAGGTGACTAAATCTTGTCATAAGAAAATATTTACTCCTTTCAACTACCTCTGTAAAACTACCCCAAACCAGTTCAATATATTGATTTTGAAGTCACAGATTTTCTTCATAATGGAAGAACATTAAATGCTTTAGGTGTTATGTACATAAATTCAATGTTTCTTCTGATTTTTTCAGGAGTACTTTTGGTTAACCTAAAGCACTTTGAACATGTGTTCAAAAAGGCACATGTTAGACATTATGGTAATGAAAGATCTGAAAAAATCAGTGATGTTTAAGTCATCAGAAAGATGGATTTTTTTTTTTTTTGGGCTATCTCAATGGTGTTACTTTTAAAAAAGAAGAAAAACCTGTATGCCATGCATGAATATTAATCTCTCTTCTGAATAATGTGTTTAGCCTAAAAAATAGATGCAACTTCCATGGCTTAAGCAGAAGGCAAATCTTGATGACTTCCAGTGGTCCCTCCCAGGCTGCATGACTTGGAGTCCTGGATGCTGAGTTCATTCTTTAGCTCCTGCTCTTACTCAGGAAAGAAAATTATCTCCATTTGCTCCAGCTCAGAACTTAATGCACTCATCCAGGGTGCAGAATAAAGGCCTGATTTTCCCTGAGAGGATTCAAAGCCTGATCTTTCTCCAGGAGAATGCACCGCACCAGATTATAACTATTCGTGGGTGGAAAGTGGAAAGGATATCCCTGACCTCTTCCTTTTGGGTTTGTTTCATTTCATATAATGCAATTAAAGATTTAGACTGGAGGGAGAGAGAGGGAGTTTAAATCTCCAGCCTGGTTGGTTCTTGACTTCATCTGGGAAAATTCTGATTTGTGTTTTCTTGCTCCAGGGAACTTTACTGTGTTTTATACAGTATGGAAGTAAAAGTCAAGAGAACAAGGAAAAATGCATTCTAATTTAAATCTTCAGACTTTTCCTCACATCTCTACTGTATTTTTTTTGGTGAAATATGGCCAAATTCCACCCCAAACACACTATAAAGCAGAACCTTATCCTTCCTGATATCCCTAATTTAGAATATCTCTCTACTTATATTTTGTTTCAGCATAATTTTTTCACATGTGCTCTTCTCCTTCATATTACCAAAATAATTTTCCAGCAACAATATCCTTAACAAACAATCTCAGGATTATCTGATTTCCCATTGAGAGATTGTCATAGTACCAAAAAATGAGGTGAACAGGAATATATTTTTATACTTATTTATTAAATATAATGTGAAATACTGACATTTCTAATCTCTAAAGATTAAATATGGATAAAATCAGGAAGAAGATATATCAGCTTAGGCTGCAGACTGAGAGATATTTGTCCTATAAAAACCACCAGAAAACATACAGGGAACCATAAGTTGTTTCCAAGAGGTAAAGTAAGCAGCTCTTTCAATGCTGGCATAAAACTCTCTTCTTTTTCATTTTCACACTCCTCTCATCTTTTAGAAAATATTGCACTAGGAAATGCTGGACTCACTTAAAAAAACATTGCAGTAGTGCTAATCCTGGCCTCCTTAGCTGCGGAAAGGCTTGAAAAAGCAGAATTCTTCTCACAAGATGGAACATGCTTTACTCATCTATTTGCTCATCAAGCTTAATTTATCCTTCTGTGGAAGAGTTGATACAAAGTTCATTTTCATCTCAAAACAACCTTGACAGGCAGGAAAAAATTCACAATAAGTATTTTTTTTTCAATTCTCCAGCTTCTTATTTTAGATAAAATATTTTGATGTTTTAGTCATCATATTTTAACGCCTTATTTTCATTAAATGTCAGTCCATCACCTGCCTTTGCATTCCCTAATATTCTCTCTCCTAATGCATGTAGATTAGCATTCACTTCTCCTAACTTTATATACCTTCACACCAGAGCAAAACACCTCAGGGTCCTCTTTTTCTCTGTCAAAAGCAAAAAAAAAACTATTTTAGAGTGTGATTTTCTTGCCCAAAGGTAGTTGTCTGCTTTAGGATGCCACGCCCTACAGTCACCTGCTTCTTTTCTTTTACTAAAAGAGGAGTCTTCAGTGACTCACTGTAATAATTTGAATATCTGCACTTTAGAGTCTGTTTGGTCAGGCACATCCCTGACCTCAGACTCAGACAGTGCTCAGGTCATTCAACAAAAGTTTGGAGAACATCTGAACTTATCAATAGCCTCCTTTTCTGAAAATACCACAGGGTTTGTTTTTGAGGAGAACAAAATCTCTGCAGAGCCAATCCCAGTGATGCCAACAATTGCTCACCTCCCCCAGGAACACGAGACAACAGCAGCCACCACCTTCCCACAGTGCACAGGAATAGCCAAAACTTTCCACAAGAGCACACATCAGCCCCCAAACTCAGCTCAGGGAGGGTGTTCTCTGCAGAGCCTCTCATTTTTCCCAGTGTTTTTTATTACTCCCCATTTTACATCAGCTTAGTTGGAGGATGGAGTTCCCTCAAATTGCTTTACACAGACATATAAACTATTCCCACCAATTCCCACAAAAACAAATGCTTAGGTGGCACTTGGGGACATGGTTTTGTGGTGCCAGGTTAATGGTTGGACTTAATTACTTTAGAGGGCTTTTTCAGCCTAAACGAGTCTATAACTGAATGTTACCCATGTTTAAAAGCCTGGCTTTAAGAATATGGGGGTTTATTTCAATTTTTTGTTCCCTGTGTACTCCTTGTATCCAACCAAAAGCAAGTCTGTTGTCCCCAAGGCTTGATGCTGTCCCACTGCCACTGACAAGTGTAAGGTTTTCATTGTCATGCAGAACACACACCAAGCAGAAGAGCCCTTGCTGTGGTCAAAAGTAGGAGCTACAAATTGCAGGGAATGCAAAGAGCGACTGTTTAATGGAAAGTTAAAGCTGTAATAGCAGGTCATAAAACTTCTTCCAGCACAACTAGAATTTTGTTGTCACACAATTGCCCAAACAATTATGACACCATCCAGACAAGTGGTGTTGTCAGAGTAGGACTGAAAATTGAGTGGTTTTTACTTTTCCACCCATGTCAGTCATTGATTTTTTTCCCCCTCTTACCAGCTTATCTCTAGAGACCTATTTATTAGATAAACAAGATTCCTGCCTTTTAGCTTTTTTCTTTTAATTGCATGTGATTATTAGAGAAGCACTTGTTTTCAGTCACTGCTTGAACGGTCTTGAAGCTAAATACTGTGGTTACCCCTCTTTATATCACAGTAATTTTACAGATGTCAGAAATGTCAATAAAACACAACCAGGTAGCTACAAGCTCCTGTTTATTTTATCACATGCTGTATCCACACAACGTAAAATGTGTTTTTCCCTGTAAGGGCTTGAAACTGATGAGTTGCTGACATTTAAAGAGGAGGTTGTGTGGTCTAGGAGGGATGTGCTTTCAAATTGGAAATGTTGGTAACTGAGACCTCTGAGGAGATGTAAGGAGTTTATTTGCTCACAGATTGTCAGTTGCCATTAGAAAAAGATTTTATTAAATCTAAAAGTATCTTAAGTCAGCAGATAATTCCATCAGAATCTCATCTAAAAGACCTATTCTTTCTTTGAGCCAGCAAAGATATTATTAAATTTTTTAACCCAAACTAAAATCTTTTCTTGTGTGACTTAAACATCTTTATAGGCACAATTCCTAGAAATTAAATATTGAATAGTTTACATGGTCAAAAGATTTGCAAATTTAGAGGCAGGATTTGTGAGATGTAGAAGAACTTTTGGGAGTATGAAAGGCTGAGGGATATCAAGAGGCTTTTGGGCTGTTGGAGTAAAGGGGCACATGGCTGGGAGGGAGGGATTTGACCACTGCTTTTCACACCTCCTGCCCTCATGGCAGCAGTGCTGGATTAGGGGTTTTACAGGTTCATCCTCACAAAAACTCCTTCTGCATGAACTGCACCTCAGCAGTACTGGATTAGGGGTTTTATAGGTTCATCCTCACAAAGACTCCCCCTGCATCAACGGCACCTCAGGGAGTTCCTCCAGGCCCTCTGCAGACCCTGACACCAGTGGTGAGTCATGGACCAAAGTGTGGAAGCCTTGGGCAAGTCTTCATAAATTCTCCTCAGGATCCTGATCATGAACACCCCCAGTTTACACAGTCACAGCCCAGGAAATATAAAAATAACAAGAAAAACAGCAACAATAACAACTGCAACAACAATAATCACATACACAGGGTGGATTTCGCCTGAGGACACACCGATATCTCCCAGCTCCCTCCTTCAGTGTCTCCGGGTTGTGCCATTTTACTCCCATGATCACAAATAAATTAAGAACCAGCTCTGTGCACAGGATATTAAAAGCAGCTCTGCTGAGAAGGGAATCCTCTGTGAAATTTCCCTGCCAACACACAAGTGCAGCCTGAACGCTGATACTGCTGGTACACAGCAGCACCACGGCCTGGCCAGATAAACTGAGATGGAATGGAAACCAGTGACTTGAAGCTAATGGGACTTGGGATCACTGCTTAACTGGCAGAGGCCCTGAGCAGCCTGAAGATTCCACTGCAGGGCTGATAGTGATTCCTTAAAATGATTATCAGTAATAAAAAAAATAAAATATATTTTTAAAAAAGTGTCCAAGCAACGAGACAGGATAGGAAGCGGGGGTGGAGCAGATGGGGGATATGGAGGAGAGAGACCATCTTGAGCAAGAACAGGCAGTTCAGAGGACGGGGAATGCTAAATTATACATCTCCAGCCAATCTGTGATGTCTGATAGATGTTTCCCGGGAGTTATGCAACTTGGTAATTGCTGTTATTTTTTTTTGTACCACGCTGGTTTTCATTAAACCATTCAGCAAACGCTGATTTCAGAGCCGCTTGTCCAATTAGTCACAACACTTCACGGGTATCTCTGTGAGTGAGCAGAGCCTTCAGCCTTTGCTCACCCTCATCAATGCCTTTACCCCCTAAAATAAGGATTTGTGCATCCCAGGGCAAAGCTGGTAGGATCTGCCTTTGACTTTTTGCCATATCCAAGTAATTTGCTTAATCTTGGGGTCAATGTCAAAAAATATGGCTCTTTTATGACATATTCTTCATAAAAAGCAGGCAAATCATCTGCCAATCTACATTGTGATGGACGAAACAAACATCTTTGTTTATAACACTTAAAAAAAATAATATGTTTTCAGGGAAAGGGAAAAAGGAAATTAGTACTTTTCTACTTTAGCTAATTTAGATGTGGCTCTTACCAATATGTAGATTTCCTTTTAAAAGCTGAAAAAAACCCTTGCTAATTCTAGCTGCCAAAAAAAAACCCCAATCCCAAACCCTCTTTTTGTCAGTCTTGAAAGCAAAAGTTTTTTTTAGAAAAAGGAACTGTTCAATTGAACATTTTCAAACAGCACTATTAAGTCTGATAGCAGCGTGAAAATCAATCTTTTTTTGCAGGTAGATATTGCACACAAGAATGATGACTTAATTGGCACAAAGAGAATGTCTAATCTACTGTAATTTTTAATAATTCCTAGTTTAATTAATTGAGTAGAGAACATTAATTTCTTTATTCTACTTTTATGAGGCATGATACTGTAGAAATTGCATTTTATGATATTTCAATTTTTGTTGCCTGCACTGTTTGTAATGTATCTGACCTCAGTTTCTGTATCTGTAAAACAAAAGGAATGGTCATGCTTATTTTCTCCTTTTTAAAAAAATAATATTCCATTGATGAGAAGTGTTATGCAGGAATCACTTTTCTTACCCCTGGAGAATTTTTCTATACATTTGCATTTTAATTACAAAAATATCATCGTGATTATTTGCAGTTATTCCAGGACAAGATTATTTTTACAGGCACGTTGGATACACAGTTTGAAGCACATCTTCCTTCACAAAAATCCCTCAACATAAGTTCCAGTAGTTGATCATAGGATAAATTTGATGCCTCCATTGCTACCTGACTGAGCCTTGTTCTTGTCACATCACAAGGATGTGGAAGGTGTCCCTCCCTGTGGCAACGGGGTGGCCTTGAAGGTCCCTTCCAACCCAAACCATTCCATGATTCTGAATGATTCTGTGAAGAATGACCTGAGACAGAAACTTGCTTTTCTCATGTGCTCAGCTTTACACAGAAGTTGTTAATACATAAACTTTGTGTCTGCATTGATGGTTTGCTCTGGGATTCCATGGAAGTTTAAACATTAAAATAGACAAAGACTTGGAGTCCAGTCAGCCTTCGAAATGTTAAAAATGTGTTTTCTTGAATAAAAAGCTTAGCTTTGTTCAATTTTTTTCTCTTTTTTAACAGTTGAAAGAATAAATTCTGAATAACGTATTTTAGTAAGAAAAATAAATGTATATTCCCAGGGTACCACACAACATTCTAAAGCAAGTTTTTACCAGGAAATTCCATTGAAAAAGTGGTCTGACTTTCTAGCTATCTGATTTCTTGGGGTTCAGGACAGACAGAAAGTGAAATGCCTGCATTTCACACCTCATCCACAGAGCAGGAAGGACAATGCTCACTCAGTCAGCTGCCACACACTTGACACTTGTCTTTCAGTTTTCTGGCCCTTCCCGACTTCACTCTGCCCTTGTCAACTCCAGCTTCAAAAACATAATTATTAATTTCTTCCTGAACCTTCCAGTGTGCTCATCACTTCAGAAACTTACTTCTTTTAAATATTAATTAAATTCCCCTTGCTGGGAGGCAACATATTCAATCTACCAAGAGGCAGCTAAAGCACAAAGAGATTAAAATCAAGTAAAGAAAACAGTAAGGATTGCCTAGCCTGAAACATCTGGAATACTTTTTCAGGGTACTTATCCCTACATCCTGGGTTGGTTGTTTTTTTTCAAGCACAGACTTGGTGACTTTGGCTGCTTCTGCAGGAGCTCAGATTGCTGCCAGTCACCACCTGGGATGAGAAGGTGAGACCTGGAGGCGAGGGATGCTCAGTTAATGACCATTTGTGGTAAGTTTGGTTTGAGGGACTTGCTGGGCATCGCATAACTGAAGGCAGAGGTTGAGTCTAATTAACTCCCTGCCTCACCACGAGGATGTGTCCCCTTCCTGCCAGCCCTGGGCTTGCTCAGACCAGCTGCTGACAGAAAGAGAGGATGAGGTCTGACAGACAACCTCCTCTGGATGCAGCTGTGAAATATTTCCAGAATTCTATCATACTCATGGACTAAGAATATTGCTGAAAAAAAATTGCCTGTGCTTAAGTAATTCAAAATTGTCCCATAGTTCAGAGCAGCCGGGAACAGAAATTTGGCTCTGCAGGTAGCAGAGTCAGGTATCTTAGCTGTGACTTTTGCCATTAAAGATGTGCTGTTGATAATGTTATGTCTGCCTGCAATTTCCTCCCTGCCAGTCACTCATCATAGTCCATTTCCCCCAGAAATATTGCTCAGCTGACAGGCACTGGTATCCCTCCATTGTCCTATTTACTTTCTTTGAACAATATTTAATTTGAGGAGTTGGCAGAGTGTGGACACCTTTGAGCAAATCATCCTAAACTGCCTTCACCACCAGCAGTGAGAAAGAGGCATTTCCCAGGGCTCTGTTAATCTCACATATTTCATGATAATGTGTGAGGATGTAATGAACTGGAGCTCAGCTGCAGTGTCATCTTGGACTGCAAGATTTACATGCCCCCATTAGCCCAGATGAATGGGGGTGATTTCCAGTCCTGGAAAAATAAATCTGCAAACACAGCAATCCCTGCATGCTTCCAGTGGAGACAGTGCTGGGATTTAGATAAATCAATATTTAGATAAACCAAGGAACTACAGGCACGTCAGCCCAGTGCTGGTTCTGATGAAAACAATGGTCGACACAAAATATAGCAGGTAAAGACCTAAAACAAGATGTCATAAATAAAGGACTT
Source organism: Petroica traversi (assembly GCA_025920805.1). Taxonomy (NCBI): domain Eukaryota; kingdom Metazoa; phylum Chordata; class Aves; order Passeriformes; family Petroicidae; genus Petroica; species Petroica traversi. Next base: position 30,137,773 of record JAHLSL010000015.1, read on the forward strand.
GAAAGCGTCCTTATCAAGATAACTTAATACCTCCTTCCACAAAATTGCATATTATTAAAGTGTATGATGTCAGTTTTGTAAACTAAGATTGCTACAAGGCATTTTTTATGACATCGCACATTATTTGGGCTAAAAAAAATCAGAATAATCTCTAACTCGTAGGAAGAACACATGACAAGCAATAGAACAAGAGGAAACAGCATCAGGTTCTGCCAGAGGAAGAGTTGTTTTGTTTTGGTTTTTATTTCCAAAGAAAGCTTTGTTTGATTTAAAGTTTGACAACAGGAAGATCAGTTGCTCACGGTAACCCTTCAAAGCCTCAGTACAGAGACTGAGTTTTCTTACTGGGAGTGAAAATAAATTTGGTATTTTGGGAAATTACAGTTATTGGACTTTCTCCCCTAAATTAAACGCTAAGAAATTACTTGAGATATGTAATAATGTAATAAATATTTTTCCTCTTGAAGTAAATAAGGACAATTTCCTAGCCAAGTCTGCTCGAAAATGTTGCAATTCAAAGCAGGTAATATTTTTAAAACATTTTGAAACATTTGTCTTGTATTTATTTTAAGGTGGAACTGGTGAGAGAGGGGGGATTTTATTTAAGTACACAGCATGAAAATAAATAGTTTTGCTCTCAATGGAAATTTTTTTCTCTGGAAATTTTCCAGCCTTGGGCATACTCTATAAACTAAACCCTTCACCTCAAGCTCTTAAAATATTATAGCAAATTTATTCTTCATTTCTTTGACAGAGGTGTTCACATGGTGCATCATTTGAATAATATCTTGTTCTTCTTCAGAAAACAGTTATTATCCAGGCTCTGCCCAGCAGGGCCAGAGATTGCCAGACAGAGAACTGGCAGTGGCTGTTTTGGGCATGGAGCATCACCAGTCATCTCTGGCTGTGCTGGGAGCAGAGAGTTGCAAGAGCCCCCTCAATTTCCTCTGAAATGTTTTAAAATACAGAAACCTGATGGTTGCCAGGCTTCATTTTCTCTACCTATCTGCATCTCCCTCCTGTTTGACATGTTAATGTCAAGGTGCTCTGTGTTTCAGGGGTTATTCTGAAATGTTCCAACTTTAACACAGACAGGAGCTCACTGGTACCACAGATCCCTGATTTCCTTCTTATTTTCACGCTCAGAGCCATGAGCTCTGTGCCTGGTACTTGTGCCATGCTTTAAATGCCTGCAGCAAGGCCTCAGAATAGAATCAGAAATCTTACTGAAGTCACAGTGTAATAATAAAAAGCTATACACGAGAACAGCTGTAGCCAATATAAAACACTCAGCCATCAATTATTGATGAAATATGCTGGTTGTGCTTGCACAAGAATGCTTTTTAGGATCTTATTATTTATAATTTTTAGCAAGGATTTGTCAAATAAATACGGCTTCCTGCAGTTTGAATACCTTAGAAACTCACCAGAAACTTCAGGTTGTTCAATGTTTGGGTATTTTTGTAGCTTTTCTCAACTCGCTGACTCAAATACTCTGCTGCTAAAACCAAAGCTGTGAATACAGGACCATAGTTACAGAATGAACAAACCATAGAATGGTTTGGGTTAGAAGGGACCCTAAAGATCTCTTTGTTTCCACCCCTGCCATGGGCAGGGACACCTTCCACTGTCCCAGGTTGCTACAAGCCCCTTCTGAACCTGGCCTTGGGCACTGCCAGGGATCCAGGGGCAGCCACAGCTTCTCTGGGCAATCTGTGTCACCACTCTCACAGTAAGGATTTCCTCATAATATCCAATCTAAATACACCCTGTTTCAGCTTGAAACCCTTCCCTCTTACCCTGTCACTCCAGGCCCTTGCCCAAAGTCCTCTCCAGCTCTCTCAGAGCCCCTTTAGCCACTGGAAGCTGCTGGAAACTCTTCCCAGAGCCTTCTCTTCTCCACACTTGCTGAAAAAGACAGCCTCACGAATTGGCATAGATGTACAGGCCTACAGGTTGCTAAAAAGAAAAGTATACAAAACTGTGGATTAATCTGGGCCAGGTGCTGCATTAGTGCAGTTAAATAGCAGTGATTTCCCCTTTCCTCTGGAGAGGGGCACAGCAGCAGGCCTGAGTCACATCTCAAGGGGTTTCACCTTTGGAGAATCCAACAGGCACAAGGCTCTCAGAGCTGGTGACCCTTTAAAGTCACTCACTGGATCCTCTGCCAGTGAAAAAGGCAGAGCAAGCACTTGGAACATGCCAGGGATCTGAGCCATGGTGCCAAACAGTCCTTCAGCTGCTCCCACCCAGCAGCTTCCCACCCCCTTATCCCAGAGCTGCTCGGCACAATCTGTGCCAGTACCTCAGGCAGGGATCCCAGGGGCCAGGCATGCCCTGAACCACCTGGGAATGGTGCTAAAGGAAACTCTGGCATGGCATTTTAAATTTTACACCATAAAAAATCCCCCCAAAACCACCCAAAATCCCAAACAAGCAAACCACAAAAAAGAAAATAACAAAAACCCCTCAAACCAGAAAACAACCCAAATAAAAACAAACAAACAACAATGCCATCGCAAACAACCAAAAAAACACCTCCCCCCAGCCCAAAAAACAAAAAGCCCCCTCCATTAAAACTGCAACAGGATTCCAAAAAGGTAATCAGCTGCCATTGATTAATATTAGATTGGTTGAAGTAAAGAAAGAAACATTCCCTTCTTTATAAGAAAGCAAAACAAAAAACTACTGTGGAAAACATGTCCTTACTTGTACAAATTCCAATTGAGGTCAAATCACTACTGTTGGAGAAAATAGATGTATGAATAAAATCTTTATTCCATATCAGTGCATTATAAGCTAAACAAACTTATGACTGAAGGGTCATTTTGGCAAAATAATTATAATCAATTTATCCTAAAGAGAGGATATTTTGAATTTTCTTCTGTTTAATTTGTGTACATGATAATAATACTTTAATGTTACTGCACAGGACAAGGATCCACAGCTATGAAGCATTTGTATTACAAAATTATACAACATTTCTTAAGAGAACCTCAGGCACAAATAATTAGAATAAAGGATGTTTGTGACAATTTCAAATAAGATTATATTAATCTCCTGATAAAATTCTTCACAAGGGGCCTCAGCATTAGTGATATGACTCATTGCTTCAGTATTTTCCCCATTTTACTGGTGCCTAATCTGCCAATATATGGATTTTAATATAGAATTAATTGTCGCTAGAAGATTTTACATAGCATATTTATGAAGTTCAAAGTTATTCATGGGTACACATTCATGACTTCAGGAGCGAGGCTCCTGCAATTCCTCCACCACTTATTGTCGAGTTTAAATTGGTTTCTGAAGCTTCCACGGGGAAGGAGCTTCTGTGCTCAAGTGGCCTCCTACAGTGTCAGATCAAGCAGGTTAGTGAGACAGGAAGCCACAAGTGAGGATAAAGGCAGAGCAAACAGGGTAACAAACCCTCCCTGAGCTTTGTGCCATCCCACACTGGCTGCTCCTGAGCCCCTCCCCAGCCCCTGCACTCTGGGCCCTGCAGGCAGAGCTTTCATCTCAACAAACACCAGGCAGCAGGAAAAACTCCCCCGTCTGATGGCAGAAATCAACCCCAAAACACCCCCAGTCAGTGCTGAAGTGTTCGAAGTATCCTGGAGAGATCAGACAAACTCAGCTCCCACATTTGATCCCAAAAATCAACCCCAGAACTCTCCCATTCAGTGCAGAATTTCTGAAGAGATTGGGTAAACTCAGCTCCCACATTTGATCCCAAAAATCAACCCCAGAACTCTCCCATTCAGTGCAGAATTTCTGAAGAGATCAGGTAAACTCAGCTCTCACATTTGATCCCAAAAATCAACCCCAGAACTCTCCCATTCAGTGCAGAATTTCTGAAGAGATCAGGTAAACTCAGCTCTCACATTTGATCCCAAAACTACCCCAAAACTCTCACATTCAATGTTAAAATTTATTTTTTAAGCAATCTGATATTTTGGGAATAGGTTAGTGGTACCTCCAAATGCAACCTAACCCAAATAATTATGCTAAGTGCCCAAATACTGCCTTTTATGCCCTAGTTGGGGTAAACAACCCAACAGTTTAGTGTTACCCAGCACACACACTCTGCACCATGGTCTGCAAGCAAGTTTTGTGAGTCCTACAAAGGCTCAAATATAAAAATGGAGAAATTCAAGTGTCTGTAACAAACACACCCTCGCTTCAGGGTCTGTCTATAAGAGATTGAAAGTCCAGAAATAAAAGGATTTTCAGGCAAAGGAAGCTCTTGCTAAGAGGGCCAATGCTGAGGGGTTGGTTCCCACTGTAACTCTTGTGCCATGCAAGGCACAATTTCAGTTCAGACAACGCTCAAGTCCCCATAAGATAAAACATGGAAATTAATCTCTCTCACCAAAGCCTGCTCTGAGAAATCACACTTTGACAGGAAGGAAATAAAAATCTAACCCTGCCTAAAACCCAGAGTCAAAGTAAGGAATGGAAACAATCCAGTTTCAAATCTGAAGTAGCTGGGAAAAGAAAGGAGTCCCAAAAGCTCATAGAATTGCTGTAGGGAGTCAGCAGACTCCTCTCCTCCTACTTTATGTCACTGGATCACTGTGTGGAGCCCCTGAGGTGCTTTCCTGGGGCATCCCAAACAAGTTCCTCCCTGCAGCCAGGCAGGAAACTGAGCTCAGTGGTTCAGCAAAGAGAGACTCGGGTCACTGCTGAGCGCAGCCTAACAGGATAACCCAGAGCCAGCTCTCAGCCCTTCTCTCAGGACAAGCACCACAGTGTGCAGTCCAAAAGGAACACTCTGCTTCTGACAAATAATGCTTTGGAGATGGTCTGGGATGGCCCTGCTTTGGACAATCCTTATTCACACGCCTGGGACACAGAGCTGCGCATCCTCACCCTACAAACCCTGGGGCAGGGGATCCCCAGCCAGCTGTGGATAGACAGAGACTGCCTGGGAAAAGGGGTGGGGAGAGGAGATGCTCCTTGGAGAAAGGGAAATTGGGCTCCAGAACAGAGCCGGAAAAAGGGGAGAGACAAGGCAGGGAGCACACAGGGCAGAGAAGGCACCTGAGTGAGAGGTGCAGGCATTGAAGCAAATGGGAAGGGAGCACCTCCAAGGGCAGTTTCCAGGCAGAAAGTCAGTGATTGATGGAAAACAAGCCTGAGCTCAAGGAACCAGCTGCAATAGTGCAGTGGACAAAGGCAGTTGTCCATATTGTCTTTTTAATAACTATCCTGTTTCCCCAAGTAATTTTTGCACTTTAGTTCAGAAATACTATGGCATATGTTCTAATGAATCCTGACTTTTACAGTTACTTTAATCTCCTTATAAAAGATTACTGTAGAGAAAAGTCCTATCTCTTCTGCAACAAAACCCTGGAAAACTTTTCCAGCCATTACAAAATGCTGCTCATCAGGGCTTTACTTGCTCAGAAAAAGGCTGAGGTGCTGTTTTACTGCTTCTGGTTCCAGCTGCAGCTCAGGCACAGGCAGCTTGGTTATCTCCAAGTCACATTCTGTGGCACAAGACAGGGAACACCTCAAGAAATAACACAGGCAATGCAGAAGCCTAGACCCATCTGAACAGTCTGAGGTGAAGATCCATGAGAATTTGGAAACCATTGAGACCTCTGTGCTATGGATGCACTCGGCCCAAGTTTTCTCTTGCAGAAATGTATGATAAAGGATAAAGTTGCTTGACAACATTTTCTCCAGCTCAGGCTAATGAAAAAACTTCCTGATGCCATCACAGTGGGGAATTATAAGATGCCCACCCAAAGAGGTTAATGTAAGTAATGATGCTTCCTCCAGAACACAAAATGCTGAGGAGGAAGAAGGGAGGAGGAAAAAAAAAAAAAAAAGACAAAATAATCAGTTCTCAAGTATTTCTTTAAGCAAGAACAGAGTTTTCAATACCTTGACTGCAAACCTAAAATCCCACAGCTTTGGAAGGAGTGAGAAGAATGAGAAAGTGGAAAATAAAAGAGCAAGGTGCTCTGTATGATTGAATTAATAATGCAGAAAAACCTCCTGAGCAAGAAACACCAATCCTGAAAGGAAAAATAAAATGTCACTGCAATCTAAAATACTTCATCAATAATAAATGCCATTCACTGTGAACGAGGTCTGCTGGCTCATTTTTTCCTGTAGAAGTGCTGTAAATGCAGGTTACCTCCTCCAAGCAGCCTTTGTCACACACAAAAGAGAAATTCTGCTGCTCGGCTCCAGCAGCCTGAGGAGGAGCCTGTGCAGCTCCTGCCAACACCTCAGAGTCCCCAAACCAAACAGGTGAATGTGAAACCCTCCCTAGGCAAGAGCCTTTCCTTGCTCACACCTCTCAGCCAGGAAACACCTTCCCTTCAGCTGGGGAAGCTCCAGGGAAGAAATTAAACTTAATGGAGGGCGTGGCTCCCAAATAAATCTCTTTATTTCTCTGAACCAAGGCCCAGGGCAGCAAAGGTCAGCTTGCCCTCTGCAGCACGCAGGACACTCCCACATCCCCACATCAGCTGCAGCCTTTCCCTTTCTCTGTTCCAGTTTAATTGATGCCCTCGCTCCCTAATCAGCTGCACAAGAGCAATAAGCCTTGATGAGCAGGGCATTATCAGGAGACAATTTAGTAAGCCCAACACATGATGCTCTACAGGTCAATTAGAAGGTCAATTATCAAGGCATATTCTCAATCAGACTGTTTTGGGAGTAAAACTGGTATAAATTAACAGGATCCGGAGCTGCCCCGGTGTTTTTCTCTCTCTTTCCCCCCACCCCCGCCCAAGTTTGAAAGGCATTTAAGAAGGAGATTAAGGGGGGAAAAAAGTCATTTAAGGAGTGATTTCTTCCCATTTTCATTAAACCAAGGCAGTAATTTCTGAAATGGAAACAGAAAATGCCAGCCTTTTACAGTTATATTTGTGTCTGAAAGCAGATTTCTGCTCTACCTTTCTGTAGTGAGGGAAGGAACTAAAAGATCTTGTGCCTGGCTGTGCACAATTAAATAATCTGGGGACACAAGTCAAGCTAATTCATAAATTCTCCCATATTCAGCCTGGCCAATCCAACTCCCAGTGTGACAACCTTTATCCATGAAATCAGCTTACGTGTACCATCGACTTCCAGACTGGGACTTGAAAATGTCCCATAATCCACAAAATTTGAATCTGAAAGATGGGACAGTTTCACTGTGAAGGACGGTGACCACGGAGTGCAGCCCTTTCAGGGGGGGAGGGGCAGGTGTTGTGTTGTGTTTGTGGTATAATATTGGTAGATTTGATATCTGGAAGAATCAAGATACGAAATATGTATCACGGTGTTCTCTTTTGGTTTTCCTTTTTTAATCTTTCTGAGTGGTTTCTATTGAGTTGTGCTTTACAGGGAAAAAAACCCCACCACAGATAATTTATATTTTTTCATAAGATTCTTAGGAATCAGACAATGAAAATTAGCTGGGGAAGTTGATAGTGATCAAGTAGGATGCAGCAACAATCCGTGTCCCAAGATGTAACCCACAACAGTACAAAAAATCTTTTTACTTATGATATACCTTTAGAAAATTAACAGAGATTAATGATTCACATCTGAATATCTGAGTAGGCTTAGACTTAGTCTAATTCAGTTTTATTTTTCTTACCGTCAACCTGATTATGGAGGTTCAGTGAGAGTCTCCAATATCTGTGTTTCATTCAGGGGACACAGTAGCCAGTGCTTTAGGTATCTTTTAGTCTGAAAATTAGTACAAAACCTTTACAGACCTCATTTTTTTCTTTTAAATTCCTCTTTAATATACAGCATATATTTACACAGTGGAATGGGAAAATACATAAGCACAAGATGCTCCTCTGACTGCAATTTCACCATGAAAAATCCTTAAGATGATGAAAAGGGGTGGAGAGAGAGATTGAAGATTGGTCAAACCCCCGCGTTTCCTACATTCTTCCTTAAGCTTTATTAAAATTTAAATGATAAAGCCTCCATACACCTTCATATCTCTCTTAAATTTAACATCAAATAAGCTGTTTCAAATAAATACTTCTCTAAAGTTATTTTAACCTATTTCTTCACTTATTTCCAAGGATTCAGGCATAGAACTTTGGGATGACTGTACCTGACCATGACCTGTTTTATTTCAGGATTTGTTTTTTGAGGCTTCTTTCCAGAGTGTTTTCAGAGATGCCAGTGCAAAATGCCTTTTCTCCTCCTCCTCCTCCCAAAGATCCTAATTTGAAAATTTTCAAGGTACAAAGTGTAATTGCTTTCACACAAATGCTGTCACAGGGATAGAGACTGTAAACCCCTTTTCATGATGTTCCTGAAAGCAAAAAAAAAAAAAAAGAAAAAGGATTGATTTGTGCAAAAAATTAAATCCCAGCCCTAGAACTTTAATGGGTGAAATACTGATCCAGATCCCCTTCTATCAGGAGAGATGCTTCCAGCTTCTTCAGGCTGAAGTGGTGGAAGTTTACTCATAAAAGAGAAATAATAGGAAGAAATGGATAATTCAAAGCAGGATAGAAATTATAAAGAAATAAAGAAAAAGGCAACCTGCAAGATCTTATCCAACACAGTTTGGATAAGAAAATACCTTTGGATCAGAAAATACCTATGATTTAGGAACATGTATCACTCCTTGTCACAGATACTTCTTTCATGTATCCATGCAAAATAGGAGCTCAGGTGGAAATTGGGTTTTTCCTGTGTAATCATTGACAAAGTCACTGTTGTAGATAAAAGGAAAAAGACAGAATATTTCTATGAACAGTAGGAGCACTTGAAGGTGCACACACTGAGAAAAGCTAAAATCGCTTCCTGTGCACGGGTGACTCATGATCAATGTACAATAAATGTGTGAGATACCTGCAGCACACCCTGTGCCCTCAGACAGGGAATGTTTCCACAAATCCACACAAACACCAATCTCTGCTTTAACCTGCTCCCAGTGCCAGGGATCTCCCACAGTGTGGGGGGGATTTTTGAGACATCCCTACCTTTAAAGGGAGATCATAAATGTCCCCCTTTACTCCCCAAATACAGAAAATCGTGTGAGCACCCAAATCAGTTTATATCAGGGTGTTGGGGAAAGCTGGAGGAGCTTTTCTTCCCAGGACAAATTAATGACTCCCTGAAAGCCCCCAGAGCTGCCTGAGCCCTCAGCTGGGCACTCTGCAGGTTCACAGGTTCTGAAGCAACCTCAGGTGCACAGGGGCTTCACACACCTCTGGGACCAGGTCTGGTGATCCTAATTTATTCCTCAGGGCCTAATTAATGATGGTAATTGTGTGTGATTGAGCAGAGGGTGTGTGGGAGCTCCTGCAGGGCCCAGGCTGTGCAACTCAGAGATGCTGGGCAGTGATGGAAACAGGGGCCTGGGGTTCAACAGAACCAGACTGGGCTTCCACACAGCCAAAGAAACAACCCAACCCAAACATAAAACCACTAAAAACTGTCTGAGTTCATACATGAATATATATGTAAAATCATGTATTCCTTTAGGTTGCAAAAGGCCTTTAAGGCCATCCAGTCCAACCATTCCCCCAGCACAACCAAGGCCACCACTGAACATGTCCCCAGGTGCTACATCCACACATTTTTTGAGCACTTTCAGGGATGGTGACCCCACCACTTCCCTGGGCAGCCTGTTTTAATACCTGACAACCCTTTCTGTGTAGTTCTTTTCCCTGATGTCCAACCTAATCCTCCCCTGGCCCAGCCTGAGGCCGTTCCCTCTCTTCCTGTCCCTGTTCCCTGGGAGCAGAGCCCAAATTCCCCTGGCTGTCCCCTCTTGTCAGAGACTTGTGCAGAGCCGCAAGGTCCCCCCTGAGCCTCCTTTTCTCCAGCCCTTTCCAGCTCCCTCAGCTGCTCCAGCCCCTTCCGCAGCTCCATTTCCTTCCCTGCACACGCTCCAGCCCCTCAGTGTCTGCCTTGGAGTGAGGGGCCCAATATAAATCCATATATACATAAATATATACACACACACATGTATATATATATTAGAAGTCATACACTGGGATCTTCAGAGGTCTTAAAAAACTCAGTACTTCCCATCCAGAAGGTCTTGAGTGACATTCTTGCAATATTCCAGCTAAATAAAGGAAATGCCTTCTTCCTCGGGAGTAGATTGCTGCTTGTCAGATTGTTGGTCATCCCTGTGTGACCTGGAAATTTTTGTGCAGGCACACCCAGTGTACACATAATTAAAAATAGTTCACAATTATAGAAAAATATTCAAATAGATAATGAGAAATTAGGACTTTAAAATGGATTTTTGTTTTCATTAATCCTCTTGCTAGCATCCAAATCCATGATTCAGTAAGGAAACAGAGTCATAAAAATAATTTAATATGACCTCCTTGAAATGCAGGCCAAAGAAACTTTTTGGGTTTTTTTAAAAATAATTTCTGCATGAAATATTTTGGGAAAAGAAAATAATAGATCAGACACATCCTTCTAGCAGAGTCATTATCTCTGAATATTCTAGGAGGCTTTGGAAACACTAGTTTAGCTCTCTTTCTTCCTTGTGTTTAATTTTTAGTGAGCTGGGATAAACCAGGTAAGTATAAACATTTCTCATTCTGCAGTGATCCCACTCTTTTCATGCCCATCATTATGCAGGAGTTATCAAACAACACAGGAACTTTGAAATTTTGCCCAGAGGGAGAGGATAACTTTGGGTAACAGCTCCTCACCTGTGACACTCACCTAACATTATCAAAAGAAGGAAACATTCCTCAAGGAATTAAATATTTATTCCTTTAAAGGTATAACTGGAGCACGAAAATACATCTCTGCCTCCCACAGCTTTTATCAAGCTGTCAAGCTCTCCATAACTCGGTGTTAACTGAGTCATAAAGGGAAAAGCATCTAAAGCAGGAGGAATGTGTGAACCCTTGCTTGAGGATGCACTTGGTCATTCAGTGAGAAAATCCTGGTTATTCCTGATCTCTGCAGGTGCAGCTCAGTAGCGAGTTCAGGGTGTGCTCAAATTCCAGAGAATTGCTTGAATTCCCCACTAAGATGAGGTGGGACAACGGGCCCACCCTTGGGCACAGCTTCAGACCTGACCTTTCACTTCTGGGCAAACTCCTGATGAAGTTTCAACCAAAAAAAAAAATTTATTCTTTTTTGTCTCTTCCAGGTTCTTTCCTTCTCCACACACATAGTCATGGTTGTATAAATTAACTGAACAGCCCAGTTTGCTCTGAGGGGTTGTTTGACAGTGTATTTGTACAATGAGTGAAAGAAAATACATTGCCTTTATATATTTCCATTATAAGCCTTTAATTCAGATTCATACCAGGGGTTTCCTTAAAAAAACCCCAAACCTACCAAGTTTTTGCTTGAGAATCTGACTGAAATCTGCATTTTCATATGCAGAGATGTCATTTTAAGCTTATTAATATCCATCCTCTGTAGTAAACTTGAGTTTCAGAGAGACACAGGAACCTTGTTTTGGCCAGTTTTCTTTGAGATATAGAACAAAGCACCAAATATAAAAATATCCACACAGTATTTCTGTATTTGTGGACTGTTTCCTTCTGCATTTCCACACCTTGGTTCACCTCTTTTTAAGGTGTAAAAGAACTGAACTATTGATCAGCATTTCACACTCTGAGGGCAACGTAGCAGGAAAATACTGGATCAAAGTGAATCTCTGCAGATGCTTCTTCCCCTGCTCGCTTTTTGTCAAAGCATTTGTTCAGCTTTAAACATTCAAAAACTGTAATTCATATGGGGCCAAGCACTTAAACTCAGCTGTGAGTTTAAAAATGAGATTGAGATCAATGGGAATGAAGGATTAAAAAGTGCTGTGTCTGAGTAATGGACTAAGTTATTGTTTTACACTCCAAACCTCTATTCCTTTGTAGCCATGTCCTGCTCAGTAGCTTCTTGACCTAAAATACAACTTTAGCCATGGTAACTCTTCACTTTCAGATTCTTAATTTAAGAAATAAACAAGCAAGGGGAAAAATATCTTAGGAAAATTATTTTGGGAGTTATCTACAGACTTTCTGTGTTCCCCGACTTCTTACTTCAGGAACAATCTTCTTGTTGAAGATGTTTATTATAAATTGAAATATTTTCATGGCACTTTTCCCATAGTTTACTAAAATGGGAAAGCCTAAATGGGATGTTTATTAAATGGGAAGTTTATCAAAAAGGAAAGCCAACATTTTTCTCTAGCCTACTTCTCACAGCCACAGGTGAAAAACTACAGACTTTGGTAACCTGGGTGTCCAATTCTCACAGAGAAAATGCAATGCCTACCATATGAATAACAAGAGGAGTTCTTAATATACCACAGAATTTAAAACTACACTGAAAACTGTCCCCAGCTCAGGGAAGCCTCTCTGACCTTCATGTTTATCTTCAAAACAGTAATTTGCTGTGTATTTATCTGTTGGAAGCAAATTATTTAAAAAGAACTAAATTCTGTCATTAAGAAATATATAAATGTATTCACTTCTCTTGCATTGTAGGCACACCTTGAACATTTTCCAGGTTGTAGGTACACGGGAAGATGTGTGAAACCCACACATTTTGGTTGAGAACCAAGGTGACAGTCATGAGAAAGAGATGCAGATTTCAGAGCAAAGGTGTGGAGTTCCCTTTCTTCAACAGAACACTGGCTGCAGAAAACATTTCCAAAATCCACATTCTTTTTTGAAGCCTACCCTTTATATCACACTCAAAACTCTTCTAGATCTGTAAGATTTGCAAGATTTCAAGATGGAAAGTCTGTGGGATGGATTCTTGATTGGTGTAGTTAATGGCATTATCATTGTGGCAAGCGTGACATTGTGAAAATGAATTCCACATTTTACTTATCCTAGGAAAAATTCTTTTTTTCATTATTGAACTTGCTGTTAGATTGTTTACTCTGTCACCCCAAATTTTTGAATTCTAAGGACCAGTGATTACTTCCTGCTTATTTAGTAATTTCATTGAATCACAGAATAGTTTGGGTTAGTAGGGACCTTGAAAACCACCTAGTTCAAAACTGTAGATGCCTTACCCGATTTACTCTTCCTTGCTTGAAAGCAATTCCAGATTTTGTAATGCTGCTCATATTTCCATGTACTTTCCCATCTTTTGTATCAGATAAATTGATAAAAACTTCAGGAACAATTCCAACACAGGCACCCAGTATCTTCCTCTATCAAACCTGCCCTCTCCCTGTTGGTCTCACTGCAGGAGCTGAGCACTGAACTGGCACATCCTGGTTGGTTCCTGGTTCATTTTTTCATATGCATTTCTTTGTCATTTAGAAACACTAAATTTTATTGTGTGACCATGAGATATTTAGAGCATTGATGGACAAAAGGTAAATAACCCCTCCTAACATAGGACTCTAATGGCCATGGACTGAGTTGCCCAAAATCACTGGATTTTTCCCTGACTAAGATTTCCCTGGAGTGTTTCACAGACACAGTCACTAATCTGAAGGAGTGACTGATCCCAGATTCCTTGCGCTGTGATCTTTATCCATGGAGACCCCAGCACTGGAGACTCCATGAGTTCATGGATGACATTTGTCTGTGTGCTTTCTTCTAAACTTTTCCAAGTCTAAGATGCCTTTTAGAGCAACAACATAATTTTAAAGCAACCATTGAGTTAATCCATCAGTCTGAGAGGAAAACACTTCTGAAGAAGAGCTATTACTTTCATTCATGGCAAATTGACTATTTTCATTTTTCATGCAGCACACCAGGACATTTTTACTCGTCTGTTATTTGCTATTTTTGTCTTTAAACTCCATATCTGTCTTTTGTCTCTGTAATCTCATTTGCAAAGATCCCAATTACTTTTAGGGGGTTAATTGTTACCACAAGCAATGTCACTCTACATCAGAGCCCAGGGCTTTATAGGGAAAGCTCTGCAAGGATTCCCCACATCTCATGTATTTTGGTCATGTCTGCACTCTCCAGTTCTGATTGGGGAGCTGCTTTTATTACACAGCACAACAAAACAAAGCAAAAATAGTAATTTCCACAAAGACCTCTGAGAGTACATTTCTTTGCACAGACTGTGTAGGAGGGCAATAGAACAAAATTTGGTGCTTTGCTATTCTGAGGAATAATCAGCGTATCTGAGACAGCATCCAAACATCTCTCAAAAATTCTGCAAGGGCTACACGTGTCACTGTTGGTGTATCTCAGTGTTTATCAGTGTTTCAAATCCCCTGAGAGGCCATGAACATTCCCTTAACTTGACAGCATTTAATTATAAGGAAAATTAATTACATGCTCATTTTTTTTCTTTCATATATACCCAGACTTTTAGATAATGATAATACAGGCTCTGCAGTTAAGCAACTGTTGGTGTTAAAAGGGAATAAAAGTAGATATTCGTGCAGTGGACTTTGTACAGGTGTGAAGTGTGGCACAATAGATGATTTCAAGGTTCTGAAGTGCCAACCTTACAAGTGAATAAATTGAATTATCTTTATGATTGTTCTCAGGTGTTGTATTAAAACAAATAATTTCATCCCACATTACATATATGTCTCATATGTATTGAGGGTTAAATCTGTCTCAGATTTAAACTCTGGTTTTGACCCACTGACCATGTTTGGCTTATTCCGGTTATTAAAAAAATGAGAAATTTCACAAATTTAAGAAGAAAAAAGTAAGCATGAGGCAGAATTACTAACTCTGTAAATCCATTATGATGCAGGAGATATCTGTGCATTGAAGGAGACGAGTCAGATTGAGGATTCCAAGGTTAAATGAGTTTATTGAGTTAGTGGTTACAATGGTATGTCAGATACCTGTAATCCAAGCTACACCTACATATTTGCCTCTAAATTCTCACACTGTCAGTTTCCGTGTCTCTAAACATTCCACCACCAGGTCTTCTAGTACTAATATTATAATAATAATCAGAATAATAATCATAATATAAAAGGCAATGTCAATCACCATATTGTGCTTCATACTCCACCATAAGGAATTCAATTGGCAAAATTAAACCTCTGGTCATATTAATGGGATTAATTGAAATGTGAGCAATCATAACACTACTAGAATATAAAGAACAGAATCTGGTTCAAAAGAAGCATTTTTTTAAGATGAATTCGTTTGAATCCGTTTTAAAAATTCACATACTAGAATGAAGATGACTTAAAAGTTATATCATTTAATTATTGGGCCACACATTGAAGCATATTGGCTAGTACATTTTTGCACTGCAACAGAAGCAATACAAGCTTTATGGTCTACCATTACAATTCCATTTTTTTGGGTTTTTTTGTGTTTTTTTTTTCACTTAATATACCTGCCAACCTAATGTTTCTTGCATGCATAAAAATTTCGGGGTTTAGACTTGAATTTATCATTTATTCCACACGTACACCCCCGTGATGCAAATTCTTTGGCCAATTCAATGCTATAGTTTAGTTTAAAAAGGAAGCTTGGAGTTAACATCAGAAGGCAACGCCCCGAATTTTGGGCACTGCAGAGAGTTATTGACTGGAATAGAGTCTCAGGTCGCATGCAAATTGTCACTTTGTCCCCCCACCCCATGCCAGACGCACACAAGTCGGCAGGTACGCATACAAAAAAGAATATAAAACCCTCCTGGTAAAGCTCAGTGGTTTAGAATGAATCCATAGCTTTAAATTCACTTAAGGCCTGTACAGGGGAAATATGTTTCTTCTGGGAGCCTCTCCTCACTCTTGTCTGATATTCTTCTGGTTTTTCTCTCTTTACTAAAGGTTTCTTCTCGGGGGCCTTCATCTTCCAAGACACAACTGGAGAGTTCACTGCAGCAGTGCCATAGACCTTCTGGTATTTAGTAGAAGCCACATATGAAGCTTTCACTGTAAGGACCACAGCGTTCATCAGGTTTTTAGCTGCCTGGATGAGAGAGGTGGCACTGTCCAGCTACAAACAGAAAACAAAATGAAACATAGCAAGGTTACTCCAAAACAAAAATACAGCAAGGTCACTCCACGGCTGGATCACTGGGGCCATGTCCTGACTGGAGCCTGGATCCTCCCAGATCTCATTACAGATGGAACAAATCCTCTTCCTCGGGGTACCTTGGAGTGTCCTGCACTGAACAGTAATTGTGCTACCTCACATTATCATTTTTTTTATAAGTTAAAGGAAACCTTGTGTTGTCTGTGGGTTGTGGTTTTGGTTTTTTTTGTTTTTTTTTTTTATCTGAGGGGTTTTTTTGGTCGTTACTTATTTTTCTTGTCTGATTTCTCACAAAAACTCCTTCATTTCTTACTTAAACCTTTAAAAATTTACTGTTATGTGTCAGAAAGCGCAAAACAGGTCAACAGGGACTTTTCCCAGGTGTTCCAGTTTGTTCTAATTATTCCTGTTAAGCCCAGGATAACGCCCCCAGTGATGTCTACAGGAACAGTGTGAGGCCAGCACTGAGCTTGTTAGAGAATCCCACCTGAAAAGATGAAAGGAGGTTCTGAAACCCCTACAGAAATGAAAAGATGAGACAGTTAACTGCAGGTTTTGGCAGCTCCTGTGATGTGTGAGTTACTTATGGTCTTGAGGAATGTTACTTTGTGGTTACCAGGCTTTTTGTACCTTTGTGCTTCTCCCATGCACAAGTCTGCCCAAGGTTCCTGTGTGTCCTCGGGACGTGAGAGCCCTTAGGGACTTGCTGAGCTTCAAAACCCTGGGACTTCCCCTCAGCAAGCTTCCACCACACACTGAAGTGAAGCACATACCCCTGGCCAAAACTTTCAAAAGGATTTCAGCGCATAATGGGGACTTCCAAGGCAACGTCTCAATGTTCTACGACGTGAATCGGGCACTCGCCAGATCCAAGTGGATATTCTCAACATAGTAGGTCCTAAAAATGTGCTCCTAAGGACGGCAGCAAGCCAGGTTACTGCTTGTGATGTTCAATTATCCCTTTCCTAAAATACTGAAGAGTGAGATACACTTTTTTTTTTTGTGAATAAAGCCTTTCAGATACACCACGGAAGCTGCTTCAATAATTTATCTTTCCCAGACTGTAGGAATGACATGGGATGTAGTATTACTTTAAGTCTTTGATTCTGCACCACATGTTCAGTAAGTTTTCAGCTATTTTTAATTAGTATAAATGGCCTGTGTCTCTTCAAACCTTTCCTGCTCCCTATTTTGGGAGCACATGGCCCTGTAATGTAAATGCTAAGCAAGGTAAGCAGGACACACAAGGCAATAACAAAAGCCACACCATACTTCACCTCAAGCATTTTGAATCATTAACAGAAGAGTTCAGGAGAAATCTCCTTCTGAAGTGTCAGTGACTGATGTGAAGAAAAACAGACATTACAGAAAATCTGTATTTGAAACCACATTAATCTTTACTTACCTGGGGTTTTTATTTCCTCTGCTCTGGCCTTAAACTCATAATGGTTCATTAAATACATAAACATCTACATACAGTGAGGTGAAAGCCAAAAGAAAAAAGCATTTTAATGATATTCACGTACGTGGTGCCATTCCCTGAAATGCACAGTTAATTGCCTGCCCCCAGTAAATATTTTTCCTCGGAACTAATTTGTATTTCTGTTAGTAAAAGAAACGAAGTTAAAAGATGGAAAATTACATTACATGGCAGAAACATGACTGTTCAATAGGGAGTAATGAAATATAATCCAGTCTAGTGTTATTCTATAACCACACTGCTGCATGATTTATAAGGCAATCTGTATGTTTGTTGGCAAATAACAGATCACACTCTATTAAATTAGGATATTCTAATTTACTACAGAGATCTACAATCAAGCATTATTCATTGTTAAATGATTCTTTTTGAAACACTGGTGGATTGATATTGAATATAAAGTGATACCGTCAAGTAGTGTTTACTTCATAATCAGTGTGGATAAACTGACTGGATTGAGCCTCTATTGCTCATTCCTGAATGAATTCTGGTTGCTGAAGGTTTCCAACAGCTTCACATTTTCCATCATGAAAAGCATTCTGGTGGCTGTTTTACATATGTTAAGGAACAGAATGATTAAAGGAAGCATTTAAAAATGAGGGGGCACCTAAATTACATGCTTAAACTCATACTCAGAGTTCAATCTGCACCTCTGAACGCAGTAATCAGTAATTTTATGGACTGTAGTGATAAGGGCAGGCAGAATCTTGCACTCCTTCAGGATCAGATGCAATGACACCTTTTAGGAAACCACGTTATGTATTTTGATGCCATTTAACTCCCTTCAGTTTCAATATGCTGTTAGAGCAGATAAGAGCTCCCTGTTTTCACCATTATTAATCACATTTTAAGATGCAGATGCTCAGCCTTTGACCCTAATATCCACTTGTAAAACACTGCCAAGTCTTGGAATCAGAAAAGAGACATAAAACCCCATCACAGGCTGTGAGTGTTCTCCAAAATCTGCTGGTGGCCATTCCATGCATCCAATTTGGCCACCTGAGCACTTCCAGTGATTTTCTTATGGCCTCCAGCTCCTTATGATATTATGGCTCAGCGACGAAGAATTAAACTGAATTAGCATTTAGATCTTCCTACAGCACCGTGTTGCTCCAGCTTTAAGCTGGGCTTTGCCACACTGGCACAAAGCTGGAATGAGGCAGCAGTGGATCGAGCCCTGGGTGGGATAATTCCTCACAAAATCTGGGCAGAGAAACATGTGCACTTTTCCAAATGTTCTGTTAATAATAAAAAAACCATAAGAAGGAAAATTAACATTTCAACTAAAAGCACCACAAGGAAAATTTCTTCACAGTACAGAAGGCAACCTTTTCTCCCTGCAATACCCACAGAACTGGAGATACAACGATGAAATTTGGTCCTAACAGCCAACAGAGCCTTTGACTTGCTGCACAAAGTTTTGGTGTTCTGCTGCTTAGACCTCTTTAAAATTATGTTTGTCTGCTTTTAGGAAAAAGAAAAACCCTCTCAACCATGAAACATAAACTTAGGTTACTGTCCCACAAAACTCTAAGAGCTGTGAATGCTGAGGAAAATTCAAAATTCATAGAGAACCTAAGGATAACTGCACTGGACCTGGTCACTCAGAATAATTAAGGTTGGAGAAGATCTGCCAAGAATTTAATTCCATGGTTTTCCTCCCCCTAGAGAAAATCCTTCAGGTTTTGTGGTGTTTTTGAGCTGCTTATCAGCTGTGCTGCAATTTTCCTGCGCTATTTGCAGAACTTTCCAGAATCTTGAGATAATCAACATTTCTTGCTTCTTTTATGTATACACATAATTGAAGTAAAATAACCAGCAATTGCAATGGCAAAATAGCTGGAAATAAAGCTGGAATTTTTTGCCCTTAACAGTAAAGCAATGAAAAAGAGATGCTCTCCCTGCATTGTCCCACCGCTGTAATAGGGAAAAATTATACTTCGTGTTTTAGAAAGGAGAAATTCTAACTACCAGAGATGTCTTCATATTTATAATAATAAATATTCATAAAAAGTAAGGGAAATTGAGGAAAAAAATTCCTATATTTCCAGTGAGTAAGGATACATAATGGGTAGTTTTAAAAGAGCTGGTTGCTGAAGTATGTTCTGTATCATTACTGCTGATTTTAATAAACCTTGAAAAGTGGGTGAAGACATCAAAAGAATTGTAGGTAGTTTCTAGTCTCAAAATATTTTTGAGCAATGAAAATAAAATGACCTGTGAAATGATGGGCCAGCTCAGCTGACAGCACTCCCAAATTAAATGATGCAATGTCTGTGACAGACTCCAAAAATAGAGGAAAGAAATGCAGTTAATGGTAACCAAAGGGCTGTGTGGGTTAAAATAGTTTCAAAGTAACCCACATCATATTTTGGTATGATTAAACTTTGAATTGCTTAAAATAATGCTGTGCGTATAATTAGATTTTTGAAAGGTCTTTTGCTTAGTAATACATGACAGTTTGATTAAAAACTCAGTTGACACAAAACTAACAAGACACATACACAGAAGGATTCCAGATTCTCCACCAGCTGCTTCCAGAAGTACATACACACACAAAAAAAAAAATCATTGCTCAACAGTGAATTTCGCAGTGGGGTCTTGGAGAAACCACTTGGAGGCTTCACAATATTAATATTTCTACTGGAAACTTGGAAAAGAAGTCCCTCATTTGATGAAATTTGCACATAACAATTGGGAAAGAGGCAAGTCATGCAGAGGGCAAGTGATTGATACCTAATTAGCTGCTAAAAGTCACAAATGTAGATTTAATTTTGGCCAGACCTACAGCATATGATACCTAATTACACAATAATGAACTTTATTCTCTGCAGGATCCCAGGCAATCACTCCTTGAGTACACAAAAAGGAGGAGACTGATGGAATATCACATTCAGTTCAATTATCACATTCAGTTTATCCTCTATCCACAGTTATGGGGTACTGAGTCCTCAATGCAAGAACAATACTGAGGAACGGGGAAAGAATTTAAAGAAAGTCAGTAACAAAAATCATCTTTTATGGGAAAGACCCAGCCAGCTCTGTTTTTTCCACTTCCAAGTGAATGACTAAAAAATGAGTTGGCTGAAACCAGCGAGTACATGGTAACAAAGCTGATTTTATTTCAAGTCCCACAGGTTAGACAAAGATAAAACAAAACTTAAAGGCTGGGAGGTGAAGCAGGTCATTTATTAATTACCTGAAATTATTTATTTAGCAGTTGTATTAATTAATCACAAGAACTCATGAAAGATTGATTCTATTTCTTGAAATTGTAGAATCAATATTGGATGGTTTTGTTAATATGTATTAACTACTGGACATTTTTAGTGCACATCAATTCAGGGTGCCTGTGCATCAGTTATGCAGGAAGGCAGCTCAGATGATAACAACAGCCCCTACTGACCTTGAAAGGTATGAATTAAAAAAAAAACAGTATTAGGAGCTATTGATAAATAGAATTTGGTCTGGTTCACTGTACAGATTGGGAGGAGCAAATATAATTTATTTTTCACGTTGAAAAAGAACCAGTAGCCCTTCAAACACTCTTGGCTAAGATTTGATTTATACACCTTTAAGAGCCCTTAAGGCTTTCTGTGAATTCTGGGCGCATTCCTTGCTTCTTCTCCTCCTTTCCAAAGAAGTTCACACTTTCATGGACAGGTCTAGTAGCTTTTGACACCCCAAAAGTCAATCAACAGCCTCCAGAGAAAATAAGGTTACAATGATGCAGTTATGAACCTGAATAAACCAGGGTTGTGGATTTCTCAGACTGTATTCTCATGCAACAGAACGTTTTCCTCCCAGCTGTGCTTAACAGTAATTCCATTCCTGCGTACACAAGAGGTATGCAAGAAAAAAGATCTTATTTATAAAATTAGGCCTTTTGTTTCTGTGGCACATTTCATGCATAAAACATGACCCTGTTGGAGAGAGCCAGTGCAGGAATGGGCTGTTTGCTGTTCAGATGCTCCATTCCCTATGGAAGGAGACATTTGCTCTTTATCAGCACTGCTGTGCAAAGGCTCAGGGTCTCTTCTAGGCAGTCACTTCAAAATGCTCACAGGTCGCTACAGCCCATGGTGAGAAAATCTCTCAAAAGAAGGGCTTTATCTGGAATGTAACGTTGTCACAATGACGTTAAAAATGGGTCTGTAGCTACACAGAGAAAATTGTCCTTTCCCAGCTATTTGTTTTCACGTTTGACTGCAATTAACTTACTCCTTTATACATGATGAATATTTAATTCTTTCTGGGGGTAGATGTGTTTTATAGGCGCCCAACCCACTGAATAACCACCCTCATCTGCATTTTTTCAATTACAGGTAAGAAACCCGAGGGATTCCCAAGCCCATTTGGTTTTATTTAACAAAGGCTGCCACATCCAAGGACAGAAGAAAGCACAAAAACACAGCAATAACTATGGGTATATTCTGTCTTCTATGGACTATTTTCATTTTAAACATATTACCAACTGCTTTATGCTAATTTGTGAAAGCAGAAGCCAATAAAAATACTCCCAGAACTATTGAAATTCCCAATAAAAGGGAAACAGGTATAACAGAAATGCATTTCTACATTTGCTTTACTTATTCCAGGTAAATATTTTAGTATTTTAGAGGGAAAAGGATAAATGACAAAAAGATATCCTAATTCATTTGCTTTGGGAAGAACACTTAATGTGAAAGCTCATATTTTAACTGAAATGGTGAAATAACAAAAAGACAATTGGAAACACCTGAAAGTTAACTAATTACCTAATTATTTTTCTGGAAAATAATTACTACTGATGTCTCGCCAGCCCGCAGGTCCCAAAAGTGGAAAATTAATTTTTGAATTTTTGATAGATATTAGGCTTTTTCCTATTCAACAAATGCATTTACAGTCAATAAATTATTTCTCCAAGACTACTGCTATAAAACAAAAAATTACAATTTTTGTTGTAGTTACCAAACATAATGTAGGTTATTTCCTCAGTATTTAACATTTAATTAATCTCTTGCCAGACTCCTTTCAGAATTTAATGGGGGAATTTTTTTTTTAACCCATAACAATAAAATCTCTCAGAAATGTTTAATTTTCTTTTTCTGCTCATTTTCTGCCATTTCACAGGAGAAAAAAGATGCCAAACCAGTACAATTCCCACCACTCACCAGAAACCCTGTAAGGACAACCAATCCTATACAGCACTGAATTTTTAAAATTAAATTTCTTTAGCAATCTTTTTCATGCTACAGCACTGTCTCAGAACTTTCAGAGTCTGTTGCTGAATTAAAGTATTTCACAGCTACATGAAAGCCAAAATATCCAGAAAAATTCTACAAGACAAGGAAGAAATCCTCAGTGAATAAAGTTAAAGGAGATTTGTAGAAGGGAACAGAATTTCACTCCACAAATTTGGTTGTTGGTATCACACTTTTTCTTTGCTAAGGTTGAATGTAGAAGAAGAAACCCTTTCTACATCAACCTACAGCTGAAAAACACGGGAATGAGTCTTCTGCCACCATGGCTTGAGGGCTTTTTTTTCCCGAACCTTGCCAATTTTGCTCAGAAGGAATGTCTGGGGAATTATGCCAACGGTGGAATGTCCTGGACAAAAAGCGGGATTGTCCAAAGTCAACCACAATTCCAGCACTACCTGAAGTCAACTTGACACAAACACATTTACAACTTCCAAACCATTCTGCCCCATGGAATCTGCTCTGAGTTCTTGGATGATTAACAGGAAACAGAATTTTGAATTTAGGACTGATTTAAACCTAATATTCAACAAGGTGAAACGTCTGCAGCGAGATGAAGTCCAAACTCTATCAGACAGCAAACTCCAGCTAAAACCGAAACTTTTTTATATTGCCAGGATGATTCCTGAAGAGAATTAGAGTAGGAGGTCCGTCAAAACTCAGCACCAAGCCCAATAAAAAAGCAATTTACACTAATTTTACACAGAGATTCACATGCCAGAAGTCTACGCAAGACACAACATTGTCTGAACCTGAGGTCACAGAAAAGCACGGACAGGTCTCTGTCAAGAGCATCAGCAGACATTTCCATCATCATATCCAATTGCAGCTAAATCTGAAAAAAAAAGGATATAGAGGATACCTAACTAGTCTGTGCTACTGATCTCCCTGCTCCCAACTTGAGCTCTGACTTGTAAATTTTAGATCAAAATACATCTTGAAAGCCAAAAATAATCTAGTGCTCTTTCAAGCGGAGTTTTAGGAGGAAATCTTTTGTTCTTTATCTAGGGAACACGTACAATAACAAGGAAAAAAGATGTCTTTCTAAGGCTCTTACCTGAAAGGAGTCCAAATCATGTCTGGTTGGCTGGAAATTGTGCTCAGTGATAAAATGCGGGAGACTTTGGATACGAAAAGAAATCAATAAAGCACAGAAGCCCTCTATGCTTTACACGAGTAAATGTGTTATCTCCCGCTATTCCTCCCAATTTGGTCTCAAAGAAAACAAAATGAAAAGCAGCATAAAGCAGGATTTAAAACTGCAATGCTGAGAAATGTGCTATTTCCCCAAATTCTTTTTTAATTTGTACAGGTGTCAGAGTGGTGTTTGTAGATGATTTATCTCCATGTCTTCAGCTGTGAGGATCTGCCACTTTTTGAGGCAAATCTGCTCCTTCAGCTATTTCCCTATCTCTAAAGTCCTGCTTGCCAGGTCAGCACAGAGACCCTTTGAAGATAAGTGCTCCACGGGCACAGCTGGATTTTCTCAGGAAAGGACTTGGAAACAACGTCCCAAAGACATCAGAATAAATAAAATAAAACCAAATCCTGTTGTAGAATGGAAGATGATACCAGGACAACTATTCCTTGCTTCCTAACGTTTGCCTGCTGTTGTTCATGTATATTTTATGTCTCATAGAAGCAGATAAAGGTTTTAATCACTCAAGATATTGATCATTGCTGAAGTGTTAAAAAGGATTTTTCTTCCTTGTAGTTGAGGGTCCTTCCAGCGTTGCTCAACTCAATCAGTGAAACATTCCTTTCTCTGTTTGATTCCCCTTTCTCTGTTTGATTTCTAATGGAAATTCTGTAATTTTATACCAAATAAATTATTCAGTATATAACTGTTCTATTTATTTGGCCAACTCAATCAATAGTTAAACAATGTTCAGTAAGTAACAAGAGTTCCCTATTAGAAGGGTTTTTTTCCCTGGTCAATGCAATTTGTAAATGCATCTGCTCATTACATTTTTAACTTAAGCTAATACTAAATGTCATTAAAAACCATCAAAACAGGTAACAACAACCTATTCTTACTTACTGCAAGCAAATGAAACCAGAACAAAACAGAAACATTTGTAAAAGGTGTTGCAATTCACAAGGAAAGAACAAGCAAAGATGACAGCAAATTGAGAATAAATTGGAGTGAATAAAATCTTGCCCTGAATTCTAAGGGCTCATTTTTGTAACTCATGTTTTATTATGTAAATATTCTTTAAGGATGAAAAGAACTTTTTGAGGTCATCTAGTGAAATGCCCTGTTGAAAATTTGAATTACGTGAGGTTGTTCTAGATTTTGCTCAAATTCAGGTATGTTCCAAGGATGGATAATCTCCCACATGTCTGGGCTAGAGAACTCCACCCTGAACTTCAACTTCACTACCCTCCAGTTACAACTTTTTTATCTTCTATCTAATTGGTATTTCCCATGTGAAAACTTGTTTTTACACTTTTCCTGTCCCTATGACCATGCACCTCTGACAGGTCTGGGTCTGGTTCTAAATCCTATTCAAGGGTAGTTATAGACAACAGTATCTTCTCTGTACACAGGCAAATGCATCTATCACCTGTGGAGAGGATGTTGCCAATCTTGTTTTTACTGCTACAATAGCATCTGAATGGGGGGGAAAAAAAAGAATAACTGTGGAAAAGGAGGAAAAAATATCAATTTGTGACAAATATTTAATTGCTCACTGAAATTGTTTAAGTCCAGTACTATTCTCTTTAGAGATCACTTGTGTTAGAGATTCATAATTTACTTGGAGTTTCTTTTCCTTTGCAGTTCAGTATATTGGTAGCATTTTCCCTGAGCAACAAATGCAGGAGTATTGGTGTCTTCAATGATTCAAATAATCCAATTGGCTCCTGTGCTTTTCACCTCATGACAACCATCCTTTCACAAAACAAATTAATTCAACCATATCTCCAAATGCAACCACTAATCCAGAATTTATGTAAAGGAGATGAAGGCACAGAATTTAGAAGAATGGTGAAATGAAAAAGCATTTGCAGTGACTTTTTTCTTGTAAAATTATTTCAATAGTGAACACTAGTCATGATTACAGACTTGACTGCACTTATTGGCATCAGAAAAATTCAAACTGAGTGCCTTTAAATATTAGTCATGATCCACCATGGCTGGTGTCACTTGAACCCCCAGAATTTTCTTTGTTCTTATTGAACAATTTCTCTAGGAATGAAAGCAGGAAAAATAGGGCTGTTCAAAAACCCCACTGATTTGGTGTATTTGGTGACCCATTCAAAGTGTTCAGAGTTTCCATTTCTCCAAATTAAGTCTCACCCTGCACTCAACCAACCTAATTCCAGGTTCTGGACCAAAAGGTTCCAGACTCCTTTAGTGCTTGGTGAAGAAGGCCAGGAACCATGGAGACCACTCAAGATCTCTCATGGGCTCTTTCTCTATGGAGATGGGCCAGAGCACCTCACCTTTTAAACTCAGCTTAGAGATCCTAAATTGCATTAGAACCATAAGGATAAAACAGCGAACCTGGGGAGGTCCTCAATATCTGCAAAAAACCTGTCCTTGGATTTGACCTGGTGGACCAAGAATTCCAACAACTTAATGAATGTTTTTGAGATTGTTTTCCTTAATTCTCCTATTTTGGCCCCCAGAAGTGTCAAACCCCAAAACATACATATCTCTCCAGCCTCCAGAAACTAAAGAGATCAGAGCATCAAGACAGAAAATTTACACAGATAAAGGCTCCTTAATAAGCAATTTAAATATTTCAGTTCAGAAAATATTAGGCATCAGCTAAATTCATATAAGGTTGATATCACTTATCAAATATAAACCCTCAAAAGAACACCAAGGCTAAACTTTCTGACTCTGTATACACAGTTTAATTCTCCTGCTTATGCCTCTGTATTTTTTAAGGTATTGCCAATCTAAGCAGTTGTCAGTGTTTACCTGAAATAAGAATATCTGCCCTCTGGAAATGGCTCTCGAGTTCCACATAAAGGCAGCCTGGAGTGAACATCCCAGATGCAGATGTTTACACTTGGCTGGATGAGTCAGTATTCACACAGCAAAGAGATGACAGCAAAAACCTCTTTGTAATTCAATTAAAATCTTTCTGAATAGGAAAATCATCCGTTTCCATTACACCAGAGACCTACTCTCATCTTTTTGCACAGCTTGAGTGGTGTAGCCTTGCACTGTTACTGCAGCATTTCTTTCTCATTCTATCTTTTCCAAACCATACTTGGGTGAAGTCTTTCTCCCATTGTTTCTTGGGGGGGGCCGTGTTTGTAGTTCATTTGTTTTTTGGGGGTTGTTTTGCTGGCTTTGTTGGTTGGTTTTGCTGTCTTTTTCTTTTTGTTGGTTTTGTTTTGTTTGGTTTGTTTTTATTTTAATTTGGCCATCCAGAGTGGAAACTAGAATATCAAATGGAAAACAGAGAAATGCTGTTCTTGAACATCAGCTGAGTCTTGAAGGAGTGTGTATTGTTTGAAACCCAACGTGATTCTATAGATCTTTTCTGCCTTAAGCGTGGCTCAGCATCATTTGTAGAAAGGAAGTAATGACAATATTTACTTCTGTTTTCAGTTTTACCAGGGTACACCATGTGTTTGCTCTGAGACACTCAGATGGGACTGATAAAAATCCAAAGGATTATGAATTAAGAGAATTGTGTTTAATGTCTTTGAGTGCAACTGTCCCAGGATCAGAAAGTCCAGGGTGTTAAGGCAGTCCTGGTTTCCTCCACCCACTACACTCAGTTCAACTGCTATGGAGCACTTGTCAATTCAAACAAGCTGAGGTCAAGGTTTAAAAGGACTGTAATTTAAATCTTAACTCTTACATGAAAGTCCTCTAGAATGCTGTGCAATGTCATTGTGACTTCTCCTGCCTAAACAAGATTATATCCACACAACTCATGTTAAACCAGCCCAAAACTGCAGAAAGAGAGGGCAGGGGGAGAAGCATCTCTTTGCCAGCTGACATGGGTTGGGAACAGATGGTGCATTTCACAGCTCTCCCTCACTTCTCACACAGAAAAAGAAGGTAAGAACCAACCCACAAAGTTTTAATTCAACTTGTAAGAGAAACCAGCCTGGCAAATAGAGAAATATTGGGAATTTCACATAGCTGCTTTAATCGTACTGAAAAAATGCTTGGTCCCTGTAGATGATCTTACATCATCAAATTATTGCTCACGCTTTGCCAATATGACTGAGGAATAAATCTGTCATTTAAATGTTAATCTCCTTAAATATAGGTGTAAATATACTACTTAATATATTGAATTTGTTTTGAGGCAGTGATATGTCTCAATGCGCTTGCAAGTAAAAATTTTTTAAGAATACCATACTAAAAATTAATTTTCAGTTTGCTAGTAATTTATGGAGATTTAACTCATTTGAATTAGCATGTATTGGAAGAAATTTCTCAGATATTTGTTTTAAAAGTTTTCATATCAAACACTAAATAAAATCAGCTGAAATCTAGGCTTTATAATATTTTAATGTAATTTAATGTACATTTAAGTAACATTAAAAAAACTTCATAATTGAATACACATTTAAGCCTAGGCTGCAAAATGTAGGAATCTGAGCACTTCAGACATTTCAATATTTTTTTTAATCATAGCTGCCAGTAAAATAATTCAACAGGGGAATTAGCTCAGTAAATGTAACATTAGCTTATTTATTCTCCCAATGTTAAGTTATTCAGCCAAACTCACAGCTTGGGGTTACCTGGACAAAAATTTGTTATTAGGATTGGCACAGACAGATTTCAGGTTAATTATTGCAACAGTTCATGTAATTTGGAATGCCTTTCCCTCTACAAACTCCCCACTGTCAGCCAATTTGCTCATCTTACAAGAGAAATTTAGAATGCAAATTTCTTTGGATTCAAACTAATCCGTTGACATCTCTGTTCCACGATATCCCTTCAGTGCTGATCACAGTCTCTAATTCCCCATCATTACTGAATGACACCAATTCTGATTCCCTTTTCCCAATCCTTACACCACTGTTAAAGAGAGTTTCTCTCTCTCCATGCCACCAAAATACTTTTGTATCACTGAAGTGAGATTAGGGCACTGTACAGTTGCTCCTTGTGTTTTATCAATTCCGTGCAAAAACTGAAGTCTCCTGCATTATGCAAGAATAATTATGTGCTAAGACAATTGGATAAACTCATCAGCAAAGGATGTGCTTAGGATCTAAATTAAATTTTACCTCCAAGCATTTGCCTCTGAAAAGAACAAACTTCAAATAATCTTTAAGAGCAGCAATTCCCATTAAGTTTTCCCAGTGAAACATTAGAGATTGAATAACCCGTTTTTCCTTTTCCTTCCCTGAAAAGATTTAAGTTTGCAGCTAAATTTACTAGGCAAGTTTGTGGCTTTGCAAAGGAAAATTTGGAGATTTCAGTGTTTGGTTTTCTAAAGGAATAAACACTATTAATAAAACTCCTTGTGCACATTATTCAAAGCTAGAAAAGCTACCACCTGCCAGGGAGACATTTTTATATTCTTTGTTGTTATTTTTCTCTTTGACAGGGAGGGAACAACCGTTTGGGAAAGTTTTGGTTGGCAGCTTTGTAAACAAGACTCTCATCCTCCCTGAATTTCATTTAGATTTCCTGTGCACTGACACAAAGAGCACCCCTGAGTCATCAGGGAGGAATCTTTATCCATCACTATGGGCCAATTCCCAACAATGCCACTGACCGGAAGATGGAATGTCTGCATCCTTACCCAATTGCTCCCAGCCACCTAGGCACCTGAAAATACAAGTACTTCATCAATCAGGCTATGGGCCAGCTCTGCTGAAAAGGCTGTGATTGCACTCTCTCTCTTTGATTTATGGAGGACGTGTTGCTGCCTTTTAGTGCCTCTCACTGGGACATGACCAGGCCCCACACGAAGCTGGTAAAGAGCTTTAAATGAACAAGAGCAGCAAGATTTGCAGTATCCCTAGGGCCCAGAATCTTCATATGATCCTTCTTCTGCCCTTTAATATGAGAGCTCTGACATCTTGACAGCTTTAATAGATACCCAGGAGGCAGAACAAGAAAGGAAGGTCTTCGTAGTCCATCTTGTCTTTTTTAATATGCTGAGGGATATTAAAACAGTGAAGCAGTAATACCTGGGGCCGAGGGAAATAGGTAACAAGACAATGCTTTAAAGTAAAATTGTAACATTTAGGCAGTGAGACGAAAAACACACCAAGAAATGTAGTCAGCAGCATCCCTGTCCCATCTCAAGTTCTTATCAAAGAAAAAAAAAATCAAATGCTTTGATTTATAATTTCAAAGGTTAAATCTGAGTTACATCTCCTCGGGGTTTTCTGCTTAATTTTATGTCTTCCACAATTTACCTTTGAATTTTATTTCATCTATAAAATAGGTCTTATAATTGGCTTATTGTCAATACACAGCTTCATAAATATTCTGGATAAAGTGAATAAAAACAGTCATAGAAAATATATAAAAGAAAATCCTGTCCCATAAAAACAGCTATTATCCACAGTTAATAATGATAAATATATAAATAACACCATCTATCTTTAATCATAAAGAACTTCAGGAAAATTATGACTCAGCACCGTAATTAAATACTGTAATTAAATTATTGGAAGTTTAGTAACTGAGTTCAAGGGGACCAGAGCCTGCCTTTTCACAGAGCAAGATAAACATTGAAGGACCAGTTTAACCATCAGCCAATGGACCACCTGTGCAGAGAAACGTGGCCACTGCTTTGCAGGTGGAGTTAACTCTGGGGCTTCTTTGCTTCTTTGACTAAGACAACACATGCAATTAACTCTGCGAGTCCTATGGTTAATTAAAAACAAAAGAGAGAAACTATCAAAAGAATCCCCCCACTCTCACGCCTCTTCCCTCCACCCCCAGAGCTGCACAGACATAATGAGACAGGAGGTTACTCACCGTTGAGGAGTCACCGCTTCCAGTCTCAAGCGTAGCTCCCTCAGCACAGGTGGGTGGGTGGGTGGAAAGTTGACTAGCCCTGCCCCCATCTATGACATCACACTCTACCTCATAAAAGGTAGTGAAAGTGCTCTGAACTCCAGTCTGATTTCCGAGAGATACAGAAAAGAGATAGTGAGAGAGAGAGCAAGAGAAATATTGTGCCGTAGCGTAGCGGTGAGGAGAGAGGGGAACGTGTGCTGAAGGAGCTATGCTTGGCCAAGGACACAGGGCCTCCTCCACGATGAGTAACCCCAGGGGCTGGGGGTTCCTCTCACTCCTTCCCACAGCACAGGCTCAGCCTGCCAGCCCCACAAGCTCATTCTAAAGGGGGAGATTTTGGGCATCCTCTGATGACAACCAGAGAGGACAGAAAGCTCCATCCCAATTAAACGCTGGCTGACATCGGATGGGGCACGGATTTGGTCAACAGATTCCCAAGTGTTTTATGTGTGGTTTTGTACAGCCAAGCTGCACAAAAACATCCACACTGGTGCAAGGAGATAAAATTCCAGGAACTGCAACAGGAATTACACTTGTGTGTAATTATCCCTCATGTGGGATAAACTTTCAGTTCACACCTGTGGATTGACCCTTGAGTAGAGTAATCCAGAGGGTTGGGCCTCCTAAACTGCATGGAGGAGGTCAGGAAAAGAATCAGGGTTTTCTTGCATTAAAAATGAGAACTGAGAAACTGTGCTGAAAGAACGAGTGAGGGAAGTATAAAAATTCTGGGCATACATTTATTTACAGAGCACACTTTCAAGTTCCAGAAAATATCAATAAAATTGCAAAGAGGTGACTTTTTAAAGATGTACATTTTTAGACAATGACAGCCATACAGGCTGAGGCACACTTATTTTTCAAACAACATCCCAAGGACTGAAACTGGAGGGCTTAAAATGGGATATTCAGTCTAATTTATTGTAAATGGTATTTTTATCATCCAAATTATGGAAAAGCAGGTTTGGGAGTAAACATAATTGCTTATATTATTCACTGGGATTATTTTAATAACCTAGCTGTAGACTAAAATTGAAAAAAATAGTATCTTTCTTTCTGCTGCTAAACCTAACTCCATTAAATAAAACTGCATAGAGAATGGGGGACTATTCAGCGCCAGTAAAGACTGCTAGCATAAGATCCTGCCTTTTGGAAGAGGAAAAATAAATACTCCTTAAATCTCATTTAAGGGTATGTATTATAAGCACACGGAGTTAATATTGATGCTTTCCCTCAGGCTTTTTGGTGCTACAAGGATCATGTGAATTGTAATCTAATCATGATTAGTTTTTCTGTCTTAATAATGATTAATGTGCATTCCCTGCTCTTTCAGTGTGTTCTTTGTTTCTCTCCTTTTCTTCTATTGAAAAAAAGGAATGTGTGATTCATGTCTACTCCACCTAACAACAGCAGTCAAGCATTTTCCTTCTTAACCTTCAAAATTTTTACCATCATGGTTACCCTGCAGTACCTGCAGATGTTGCTTTAAACCAGTGCATTTGTGGAATTAAAAACTCAACAAATGGGTGCCCAGTGGGCGAAATGGAGAGTTATTGAGGCTGTTAGAGATGAAATGTAACTGCAGGAACCCAATGCAAAACTAGGCTGCAGCTGAGGAATGCAAAGTGATGACAGTGCTGTCATAATTTAACTGTTTTCTCTGTACATCATCTCTTGGTTATCAACTATTTGCACATTTGAAGACAGAGAGGAGGAAAACTTCCTCTGGTCCCCTGTATTGCATCAACTCCTTGTTAGTATTTATGTCTAATGGCCTGCTAGAGACAAAAGAAAAATCCAATTTTGAAAAGGCTTTTTTGGTAAAAAGTGCCAAGTATTCAGTGAATTCGTAACTTAGGTAACCCATGGCTTGACTACTGCACCACAGTTGTTTTTGCCAAATAAAGTAGGAACATATTTCGAACTCCTGCGATCACCAGACCTGAGGAAGCCAAAGTGAGGTTGTTCCTTCTGATAAAGAGGACGTCCAGAGGATATAACCTTAAATATGAGAAAAATTACACATGTAACAGTAGCTCTCCAAAGGAGAGAGTTCAGAGGAAAAAGAGTTAAATTGTCTTTTATTGGGATGAAATATATGGAAGTAGTATAATTAAATCCTGGAAGACTGAGCATGGCCAAGGATATTCTCCAGTAAAAAGATAAGAAATATGGAGAAATATGAAAAAATTCCACCATGATAATGTGATATAAGCAGTTCAATAGATTGGGTAGCAGGTTATACCCCAGATAGTATTTTGGGGCTAGTACTGCTTAAATCTGAAATCTTGTTTTGACCTGCTTACTACAGTATCTGTAGCTGATAAAGAGAATATTAAGAGCAAAGTTAAGACTGAGTTGTGAATATAGACTGGAACACATTATTCAGTAAAAGCAGAGGAAGAATACACCTCATGAAAACATTTTAAAAAGGTATATACATTCCAGAAAGTGCAGAAATCTTCCAAATGCTCCAAGGAACACAGTTAAGATTAACTAAAGGAATGCATGGAAATGCAAAGAGACAAGAAATGAAGACTTTAATATCAAATATTTTCTTAAGAGATGTAAGTAAAGACTATCAGCATAAGAAAACTTTGTGAATGCTGGTCAAGTAATTGATTTAATCACTTTTACTGAGGCACTAGAAATCAGCTTAAAACAAGGGTCCATATTCAGCCCAACCTCAAAGATCTGATGGGAAAAAAAACACAATGTGCTTTCTTTCTTGCTTAAAAGGATGAACACGTGGTGGGAAAGGCAGGCACACACAGGTAACTCTGGGTGCTGTCTGTAAAGTCTGAGCACAGAGAACCAACCCTGCAGAAGCATCACCCAGGCTGGTTCAGACACAGAAGGTAAAAAACGGATGGATGGTGAGGAATTGAAAGGAGAGCTGGAGAAGGCCATCTAAAAATGCCAAAGGGACACTCCTCATGAAAGTCTGAGAGCTTAACACAGACAGCTGTGACCCAGAAAGGCTGGCTGCTGTAGGGCATCAGCATGATGGATACCTGGGAAAATCCTTTTTGTCCATTATCTGTCAGAGTTAAGGAATGGTGAAATATGGAACGTCCTACCTGACACTGAGTCAAGCAGTAACTTCTCTGACCTTCTGACAAGGGAAATGTTGAATCCAGTTGCAGGTATAAAAAGGGGATGGAAATGTTTCTGCCATCTTTTGGCCCATATATTGATGCTCTAATCCAGTTTTACAGAACTTTAATTTGGTCTTTGATGAGATTTAGGACACACTACTTGCATACTTCATATCAGTTTCTAGCCTGGTAACCCAATTCAGAAGGTTTGATGATGTATTAGTCAGAATCAGAAAGAACTGATGTTAAAAGAAAGCATTTGAGACTATCTAACAGTAAGAGGTTAGGACTGATTTTTCTGATACTGGATATTTTTTTACTTTGACTTCATATCAATGCCTTAATTACATTATACAAAACAAACCCTTTGTGTCGAATCAGCTGCTTATCAGTCATGTAAGATTAGTTGTGATAACAGAACTATCCTGCCTTTGCTTCTATGAGGTACATAAATAATAACTTCCGTAACAGTATGGCCCAAGTGTGGAAGAAAACACTACAGAGGTTAAAGATAGAAGGCAACTTTTAACCCTCCTCCCCCTGTTTTCTCTCTTCCTAAAGGCCATTACAATGCCTCTCATTTAATGGAAACACATCTCTTTAGTGAATGTTATTAAATAATTTGTTGTAAGCTGCTCTGATCAGTATTTGCAGCTGATTCTGCTCAGGCTGGGAAAACCTGTAGATGTTTTCCCTCGAGGGCACAACATCTTGTGTGTGAGTGGTTCTGTGTGTGTGCCACTTGTCTGCAACCCAGCTTGTCAGGAAATATAATTACAGTCAAAGCAACTCATGAGTCTGAACTTTGGTTGTTATTCTTTTAATATCTGCAAAAGCATCATCTGACAGTAGTTTTAGATTTAGTGTCACCACTTTCCAACTCAAGGAGTTAAAGTGTTGCAAGAGCTACAAGATGTACTTCTGTATAAGAAACACAATCCAAAATCTCCTATTGTGGGTTAAATCTGTCATTATGGAAATCCAGTCCCCATAATTCCACGTGCAAGAAACAAACCTCATTTTCATTTATGGCCTTGGGATGAACCTATCAGCAAACCTATGCTGTGCACTAGGGAGGCCAACTCACAATGCCTCAGGGGAAAGGAATTCTTATTTAATTCAAAATGGTGAGACTTGGTCCCAAACCATCCCTTTTAAAGGCAATAAGACAGGAAAAGAAGTGAACATCAAATAGCACCAAAGTCCTCTCTTTCCTTAAAGTAATTCTGACAGGAACAATCCTTTAGGACCATATCTTAGGGTGTGCTAGAATGGCCTTTGAGCCCTGCTAATTATTGCAGGGCTGGTGTAATTTCTGTATCACAAAGCCATTATATTCCCATTTTCTTCCCAGCTCGTTCAGCATGGCCTGGAATAGGAAATAAGGCTGAAGTGAAGCTCTAACTACTGTAGCAGGCAAACTTTGAATTTTTGAGTGGCTATTTTTAAAGCAACCAAAGCACATATGTACTATTTCCTTTAATGCTCTAACTCTTTTCTGTGGTCATATTTATTTCAGGCCTCAGTCTTGAATCTGTAATATTGTACATTATTTTCAAGGAATTAAATGGTTTCATATTGTTTGGTATCAGGAATGCTTTTCTTTGAAGAAAATTCTTCTAATGAGAGATTTCAGTAAATGTAATCTTCAGAAATGCATGAATATTAGTCACCTGATAAAGCACAAGAGCATTTTCCCTGAGGCCAAAATGCTGCTTAATAAGGATAAAAGTCTGACCTGTCTAAATTTAAACTTTCTGAATACAGACATATAGATGGTGTGTGTGCTTCTTGTCTCCATTAATTTATTCTAATGATGACAAGTGCAGTGCAATTTTGCTTTGCAAATTAAATTCTAGATAACATCTTTCCCTTTATGGAGGATATATAGTTTCCTATTTCAGTGTATTTACACATACATTCATATAAAATGAAGCATTTTCTTAGTCCTAAAAGTAGCCTTATATAAAAAAAAATTTGAGCTTAAAAGATACAAGATTATTGCTCAAAAAATATTTTCTTGTTGGATTTTTCAGTTGTGTCTTGAGCTTTTCCTTACATAAACTCTGCCTGGCACCATCCACCTTCTTTGAAGGAATGGCCATACACTAATAAAAATAAATTAACCTTTCTAGAGGCTTCTGCAAAGTTTTTTCTGTGGATCACAGTTAAGGTCCCCCTGCTGCCCAAAGCTCAGGGTGTGCACTCTCATCCAACCCAGCACCTTTCCCAAAGGCAAACCCCTGTGAACTCCCTGACACACGAACAAGATCCTGTGGGATCTTCCACTTGCTTGAATCAATACACTGTACAAATGTCACTTAAAAGAGACCTCTGGAGGACTCTTGTACAACTTTCGACTGGAAATGTGTTGATTATTGACATCAGATCTTCTCTGCTGCTATATTGCTTACTCCAGGCTTGAATCCCTCCAAGGAAGCCAACTGCACAAGCTCTGAGTTCCTGTTCCATGCTGCCTTTCCTGGGATCAACAGGTAAGCTACAGATAATGAACTAAATTCCTATTGTTGTAAATTATTTTTGAGAGGTATTGCAATCAGCTTTAGAGCCACTACAGATACATTTATTTATGCCCTCCCCTCCCTTTTTTAAAATTTAATTTATATTTAAGGTATTTTATAGGATAATTAGGAATTCTTCACTGTTTTAACTTTGGGAAAGCCCTAAGACAGAGCTCCCATAAAATACATCCTATATAAAGAATATATTACCATGAGGGATTTTATCAGCACTCATTTTGATTAACCTGCATAACTCACTGGTGCCTTTGTCCTTTAGGAGTAGTAAATTGACTCAGTGTCAGGATGATAAACTTTTTATGTTACCACCTCATCAGGTAGTCCCTTCTTGGACAGTGTGGGACATTCTGTGCCAGCAGGAGCTGGAGACTCCTATATTAGTCAGTTCAAACCAATTTGCTCCAGATAAAGGTTTATCCAAACCTGGGTCAGTACATATGCTTCACACAGCCGTGTTTTTTGGAACTCAGTACCTTTACTATGGCTTTATTTCACCCTCACATGTTATCACTATATCTGCGCACATTCAAACACTTATGCAGAGCTTACTTAAATATATCTCCAACCCAAACTTTCCAGCTGAAACATCTCTCTGTATTTTTTGTGTTTTTAATGTTTCCCAAAGCAGGTGACATGAGCTGGTTGAATACACAGTGAAGATCAAGGTCTCTCACTTTCCCCACAAAGCCCCAGTCTTCCTGTCCTGCAAGCTGTCTTTTCACA
This sequence comes from Petroica traversi, assembly GCA_025920805.1. NCBI lineage: Eukaryota > Metazoa > Chordata > Aves > Passeriformes > Petroicidae > Petroica > Petroica traversi. Next base: position 30,174,704 of record JAHLSL010000015.1, read on the forward strand.
ATGTCAAAACAAAGACCCTGAGTTGTTTATTTTCTCTCCCTGCTTGTTCTAGGTGGAAAGAGATTATTGTGGAGCTCAACCCACTTTATGGTTCTGACTTTATCTCAATCCTTTCCCAACACTGCAGCTCTTTGATTTCATACTCCTATCTTGCTTTTGGTTTGGCTTTCTTCCCCTGAGCACTTCATGTCTCCTGTTTCTTTGGCTCTCTTCCTTATTTGCCAAGTGCTGTTCTTTACCCTCTGCTTCCAGAGAATCACAGGATCAATTAGGTTGGAAAAGACCTCTGAGCTCATTGAGTCCATCCTATGACCCAGCACCACCATGGCACCAAGCGCCACATCCAGTCTTTCCTTGAACACCCCCAGGGATGGTGACTCCACCACCTCCCTGGGCAGCCCATCCCAGTGTCTAATCATCCTTTCCTTGAAGAAATCCCTCCTGGTGTCCAACCTGAACATCCCTGGCATAGCTTTAGACTTTCCTTTTATGCTGAGGCTGTTTGCCTGGAGATGTGGAAAATCCCCTCCCTCCCTTGCTGCCCACGGTGCTTTGGGTGCAGCTCAGGGAAGGTGTGGTTTCTGTGCTGTCAGTGCACACTGCTGGGGCATGTGGAGCTTTTCCTAAGCCAACACCCCCAGCTCTTCCTCCCAGGGCTGCTCTCAGTCCATCCCCTCCCAGCCTGTGGTTGTGCCTGGGATTGCCCTGACCCAGCTGCAGGACCCTGCATTTGGAATGGTTGAACTTCACGAGGTTTTTCCAGACCCTCCTCTCCAGGCTGTCCAGGCCCCTTGGGATGGCATCCCCTCCCTCCAACGTGTCAGTGGCACCACACAGCTCGGTGCTGCCACAAAACTTGCACTTGATCCCACAGTCCACATCAGGGACAATGCTAAACAGTGCCAGTCCCAACATTGACCCCTGGGGAACACACTCAGCCCTGGCGTCCACTTGGACATGGAGCTCTTCACTACAACCTGAGTGTGACCATCCAGCCAACTCCTTATCCACTTCTCTACAGTTTAGAGGCAACGATAGGTGGGCCAGTTGTTCCATTTCTATTATAAATTTATAGTAAAACTGATTTTGTAGCTAGCTGTGGAACCTTTTTGCATTCCTGAGAATTCTGAAGAAAAGGAACCCAGACTTTGGTCGATTTACCAACTTTTAGGAAACTTTCTTTCACATATTGCTCAATTCTTGCCTGTTTCAGGAGAATTAAATCACTCTGTTTACCAAACTACAAATCAACATTTTGTCCATTCAGTCAAGTATTTTAAATGCAAAGGTTCTCTCTGATTGCCAACTTTGAAACACCCCAGAAAGGCTTTCTGTTTCAGGGAAATGGCTCTTAGGTGACTGTTTAGGTACCTGCTCTTAATCCAAATTCCATGAAAGATGGCCTTGCTGACTTTTAGAAACAGGTGAACTTCAAATTACCTGGTTTTTCTTTGAGTCTACAGAATTAATAAGCAGTAACTTGATACTTCACTACCCACATAATACCAACTCACTTTTAGAGTACAAGGTAGTTTAGAGTGATTCAGCCCTGACTGAAAGAAAATTAGGACATTTAATCCATTTTTATTAGATGGAAGATCCATAGGCAGAACTGATAGGGAAAACTGCTGGTGAGTTCACCTGAAATAACTGCTGGATGCTCACTGTTATTCTCTGATAAATAATGAGGCTCATTCATATTTGATGAGGATTGGATCTTTCTGGTTACTCTGATCTCTGATCACAAATATAATTATTTTGCACTACGTACTGTATCTGTTCATACTTTTTTGAATCCACCCTCTCAGACCAGGAGTTATGTCAATTTTCATCATGTCCTACCCAAAATTAACGAGGTGGCTCCAGCCCTTTCACCTTCCTGATCCTGCCAAACTCCTCACTTAAATTCACCTTGATAAACTCACAATTTTAACTAAACTGTCCTGTACCTCCAACAGAATACAGGAATCCTTCTCTGGGTATCACAGCTGAGCCTGTTATGTTGGGATAAATACTACTTGGAAAATAACTGGGAACTGGATCCAGCTAAAGTTATGTTTGGAGTGTGCGTTAGCTGTTGATTCCATATTTTTGGGCAGTGTTCAAAGGCACGCGGCTGCTGCTCTGCATGACACTGCAGATCTGTCTGGCTCAGAAGTTTAAGACTCTGGCAAATTTTCTGATAATACAGCTGATTTTATCTGTAGAGCTCTAAATCAAACCTGAACATGATAAGGAGCTGCCTTGGATAAGGGATTTTCTTAAATTCTGCTCAATCTAATCCTGCAGGAAAAACCATGGCAAATCTACTAACATAAACAAGAACTTTAAAAAATGCAAGCTCACAGCCTAAATGGACAGCAGGCAAATGAGCTGATCAGCTTCTGAGCAGCAGTAAACAGAACAAGTGGATATTTATTCTAGAATAAGAAATGAACATACAGATTTGTTGCATTGTAATTCTCCTGCTAACAAGAGGCAGACAGGAATGCTAGAAAAGTAAAGCAGCCCTAGAGTTAGAAGTCTGATTTTTTTAATCCAAATAAGAAACATCATCATTAAAAGCAACTCTATTGAACAAAAGCAGCTCCCACAAAAAGGCAAGGCCATCAGCAAGAGCTAAGTATATGTAAATGGGATTTACTTCACTGAGAGCAGTGTACTCTCAGCACCTCAGAGGATTCATTCCAATACAATACTGCAAGTGATTATGAAGCAAATATGCATTACCTTAAATAAACCAAAGCAAGAGACAAAGCAAATTATTTTGAAGTGCTTTTACTCTGTAATTTCATTAAAGGAGGATGTTTATTCTCAGAGGGCAACTAGAGATTGAATACTGCAATCTAAAATTACAGAAACATATATCTGTTTATGGACCAAGGTCAAAGAGAGTTTTATTAGGAACAAGGACATCATCTACACAGGAATATTTTAAAAATCTTCTGCCATTTTCATCAAACATCTTCCTCACCATTTTTGCTTACTTTCTTCCCTGCAATCTTTTTTGGGTTTCCAGGGCTCCTCACTGTAGAACTGATATCAGGGTTTTCCCTTATTTTACTTTTTAAAACTCCATTGGAATGACGAATTAAGAGTCTCACCTTGGAACATAAAGGGCCAAGTCAACAGACAGTCAAAATTGTCTTTGCCCTGTTAATATTAATGAGGAATTAGCTGATGTGTGCTAAGGCTCAATTGCCAGGTATTACTTTACTGGTAAAAATAATTTTGTTGTCTGCTTAGAGGGAGTCTGAAGGGAAAGACCAGAGGAGAAAAAAGAGTGGAGGGAAAAAGGAATGGAAGAAAGAAAAGGGAAAACAACAGTGGGTTCTTTACTGAAGTAATTTACAATTCAGGACTGTGACATTTTCTTACTTTTTGATCTGTTTTCCTACTTGCAGCAAAGTCACTGATGCCAAAAAGGACCCTTCATATGCTATGCTAGAATCATATCAATCTATAGGGGGAAAAGCAAACAAGATCAGCTTTATGCTCATTTTCAGAGATAAACCACACTGAACTACTGAATCTCGGGGGAATAAAAAGAAATAGAAGTTCCATCAAAAGGTATGCGGCACATTAAATGTTATGTACACAGTATTTTTGAAGTTGTTGCAACATATTTTTCTCTAACAAAACTGTAAGAACTGTGGGGTGGCTTTCATCTGTCTTTTAGCTTTTAATTGGTTTTATGTCTCTTTCCTTCATATATAAATATGCATACACCCACACATAGACTCAAACATGCATATGCATACATTCATTTAATTTATAAATATTGATTAATATTCTTAATAATGAAAAAACTCAAGCAGAGATCCTACTGCCCATAATAGTTCTGAATTGTAAGTCATCTTCTGGATCGATCTGAATTGTCTCGTGGTTCTTTGTAAACACTGTAGTAAATTACAATATTGTAATAACTGTCATGGTGCTTGATATTTACATCAAAACACTTGAATATAGCAGCAATCACATAAACTTACTTCTAGTGGTCTCAGGTTGGGAAGCTCGAGTTCTGGATTTCTAAAGTACTTCTAACATTGTACTGTATGCAAGTTGCCAAATAATGGTATTTCATTTCAGTACAAATAAAATACTGTTTATTTGTAATTGGCTATCCAAGAGAGAATGAAGAAGAAGATGGAAGCAGAAGCAGCAAGTAGACAAGCAGATGTGGATGTGCACTTGGATACCAGACCTCTGGACAGCAAAGGAGCATACAGTACCCAGCACCCTGAAGATCAGCAGCGCAGGAGACACTGCCAGGAAAGCTCTGCACTGACTGGGCCGGGTCAGATCACAAGATAATGCTCTCACAAAGGGATGCACAGGAGTTCAGCTCACTACACCTCCTCCTGCTCAGAGCACCAGCAGAAGAAGCAAGCTGGGCACTTTTCAATTTTTCTGTAGGTCAGTTTTACCGGGCCTGTGGAACAGACCCGAATAATTTCCACGGTCGAAGCTCGTTTTGCCTTTGAGACCAAGTGTGAAAACCCCACCAAACAGAAACACAATGGTGATGGAGCCTGGGAAGCAGTGGGTGCCAACAATGCCAGACTGGAATGATGAACTCAAGCGGGTTGGCCACTCATAATTTCACAACGGATGGAGATGTTCCGGGAACGAGGAGATGCGCGAGGGTCACAATGGCTTATTCAGCATCACAAACACTGAATAAAGAGACTCGAAAAAAGAAACACACACAACCACAAAAGCCAAGCCGGGAGAAGCGCTGATTCGGGGAGTTGTTTTAGAGAGATGAACATGACAACTCAATGGGCATGACAGGCTGGACCCAGATGGCAGGAGGTAAGAAAAGATCATTGCAATTACGATGCAGCACAGCTGTCAGTGAAACAAGGACAGATCACGCCGCTGGTGCCAGGAAAATGGAAGAGGACTTTTCATTGCTGTGGGAAGATCAAGGTGTTAAAGTTACATACGTACATACGTCAAGAAGTGAAAACCAACTGCAGGACAGACACAGGAACCTTTAAGCAGCTCCTTTTAGGATTGTGTGTATGACTTCAGAATGTCTGATCCAAGAAAGCCTGGCAAATGTGTAAGACCTTCTATAGTGCTTTGCAAAAAAACATAAAAATGTTATGTGACTGAGAACACTTTCTGTGACCTCTGATACGTTTGAGGAAGGCCAGTGATGCCACTGGGGAATCTCATGGATGGAATGAAGGGCACAAGTTTGTTGTCCTAATAATCTTCGTACTTGATTGGGCTTAAACAATGAAAGGGTGCTTTTTCAAAACCACATTTCGAAACAATTTGTTCCGAGCATCTTGGGTCTCACAAATCACTATAGTTTTGAAAACACTCAGGAGAGTGGGATATGTTACAAATTTACATATGATCTGTACTTGATTAAGGGAATAAAACAGGTGTCATGGAGCTAACCTGGTGTGAGAGAAAAAACAAAATCACAAAGAGCAGTCATTGCTTCTGCTTGGTTCTAGTAGACTCCCAGAGGCTCAAAGGCCAACACAGGAGAAGGAACGAAAAAATATTTTAAAAATGTAAAAAACTCACTGCATATAATATTACTGCTGCCTGTCTTTATGCCTACAAAAGGCTGTGTGCAATAAGTTTGAAGTGTTCATTGAAAATAACTGAAATAACTGGGTGTATTAGAGTATATAATCACTGTGCTGGCAATAGTACTTGAAAACAGCATATGCATCAAAATTTAAAATATTTTGCTGGCCTTCCAGAGTCTTTTGCTAAACCTAGTGTGCATTGGAACCTGAGTGAATGAATCCCATTAGTCATCACCATCTTAACAATATGCACTTCATACAGAGCTGGCTTCTGCACAGAGGAAGGAAATTACCAGTACTAACAAAGGAAAGAAGATTTATAATGAGCAAATATACAAAAGCTCCAAATAATTATAATATTCACAGCTTGGCAATGACTTTCTAGGCTATGCAATTACTTTTCTTTTGGAAGAATGAAGATTCTACAAGGTTAGTATAAACAAAGGGTAATTGGAAAATCAAATTGCTCTACACAAGTTATTGTAAGGCCTGGAATAATGGTGATAAAATTAAAAAAAAACCACAAACGTGCTTATGAATCAGTGGATTTTTGTTTGGTGCATTATTGCAATCAAAAATGCTCCCTTTTAAGTGCTACAAGGGAAACAAATGGCTAAATACAAATCCCAGCTTACCCCTGACACAATGAGTTCTCCTCCCAGGTTCTGAACTTCTGCCTTGACTTTGCTGCAGATATTGAGCTGGTGGCAATACAGGGCAATGCGCTGCAGGTAGGCCAGCAGGTCCTGCTTGCAGGCTGAGTCTGGGCACTGCAGACAACAGAAATGCAGATTAGATGGAGCTGAGGGCATGAGATTAGAGCCAGGTAATCAGAGAGGGGCAGTGTGTGTGTATTAGGTGGATCTATTCCATTTTGTCTTCACACAAGGTACTTGATAAAATGTGAAAACTCAAATTCTACCCTTCACCTAACTCCAGATATATGAATTGTAACCTAAAGATGCAATTTCTACCTTTCTGTAAAATGAGAAACCTCTTTATCAGCATTATGAAAATAATAGTTTTAAAATTATGCTCTGCATTAATTTATGATACTGTATTGAGCAGCCAAAAGACCAGGGTTTAACTTGAAACATCAGGTCGCCTGCTGGGTGTCCAAGTTAATATCCGGTATGGACCACATAAAGCCCAGCTAAACCCAGTTCTGTGTGGTTATCCCACTCTAATGCCAAGTCCTGTCTGCCTGGCAGCTCCCCTGGCATTTGTGCACAAGATTAGATTTGGTCAAATGTGCTGGATGCTGCGAGGGTTCCATAATCAATAGAACTAGCAAAGGCCCCACTACAATTTATTCATAGTCTCTGGGACTCTTAATAGAAACTGCATCATCCCCCACAGTATCAACAGCATTACAAGCAACATCCTCGTGGTTAATATTCAAAGTCTTGCCTCAGGAGAGCAGACCTCAGTAATTCACTCTGATGAAGCAGAGCTAAAAGGGTCCATGGCTCACAGCATGGCTCCAGTAAATACTCTTTGGGGCTACCCAGCAGAGCCTCACTGAAAATGTTCCTGCGTAGCTTGGGGAACAAAGATTCCAAATATGCCTTTGTATCACCTTACAGAGTTCATGCTCAATTAAAAAAAAGTAAAATTATGAGAGCTTTTAAAGAAAAACATGTAGAATTAAATGTACATGAGTCAACAACATCACAGGTCCTGCCTTGAGATCACTGCTCTGGCCCCAGGAGCTAATGCTGGCAAGGAATGTGCTCATGGTGAAGAAGTTGGATATATTGCTGTCTATAACCTCAAAAGGAGTTACTTGGCTTTTTTAAAAACGAATAATAAACAAAGCTGGAGCTTCACTGTGGCTGCTATAGAACCTCTCTTCCTCACACAGTTGCAATACCTTTCAGGCATTAATCCCTAAAAGGCCTCTTCTCCTCACCAGTGCCAATTTAATATAGAAATATTTACACAATTCTTGAAGCCTATGAACTGAAAGGAATGAACTTTGCAGCAATACTTCTGCAGGGTTGTCAAGGCTTTAAATATCAATACCTTGGAGTGAAAAAAATGTAAGGGCTCTCTCACTGGAACAATAATTAAAAATAAACTGTCCACAAAACATTTATATTGCCTGAGGGTCTCCAAAGCTCTGTGAAATATCATTAAAGTGCGAGCATTAAAACAAATACTTCATTCTCAAAATAACTTCACTGTTTATTATTAGTGTTACAGTCCTCTGAAATTTAAAATGTGACTCAAGTCAAGGCACTCTAAGTATAACAAGTCTCCTTCTGTTTCATTCTTTAAAATATTCCACCTCTGCAAATACTGCAGACTGGGAATTTCATCAGCTGACAGATGGATTTCTTCTTTCTTGTGTTAAAATGAGCAGATGCTCCATTTGAAGGACTGGAATGGGTTAACTACAGGAAAAATGCTTGCTGCTGCTGAAGAAAACCTAAACCAAACATTTCTGAGGTTACAGGAAAATGGGGAGCTTTGAGGTTTTTGCCACTGGCCCATATTCCATGGCAGGGTGTGTTACACACTATCACACTCTTACTTGAAGAAAAAGACACTCTTATTTTTAAGAGAAAGACCAGAGACAAGGCCCTGGTTATCAGTTATCAGTTCCCACTTCCAGCAAATGACAACGAAATGAAAGAAACTATAGGAAATTTACAAGGGGAAAAAAAGTGAAATTTAATTTGCCTGAATCTAAAATTAGCTGCGTAGGACCTGGATTTGAAATTTGACTATTGACTTTTAATACGATACTTCCTCTTGCTCTCCAGGTGAATGGATAATCCATTCAGAAAATATCTATACAGCAAGGTCCTTTGTCCAGCTGTGATTGTGGGAATGGGAGTGAGGACACAGACCCCACAACGTGCACAATACACTGCAACCAGGAAATAGAGTCAGAGAAGCTTGAAGTGCCACATCAAGGGAAAATTGCTGGAAGAAAGAGCTGAAAGGAATCTAAGAACTCCTAGGCACTTGGCAATCCAAATCCCTACTGCTTTTTGAACAGCAAATACATTTTGGATGTGATAATCTCACAACCTGGAAGAGTCTCTGTCTAATTCTAACAGGCCCAGAAGTGAGGCTGGGGAACAAGTCAGGAATTGCTGAGCTTTGGAGAGACTCCTTTATGACCCTCCTGTTCTGCAAAATGCTGATGGGTCTAGAAGAACCAACTTCCATCCAATGGGAAGATCAAGATCCAGACTCTCAACGGGTAATTTTCTGCAAAAAGAAAACTCATCCATAGAGGTTAGGTTGTATTCCAGCTCATTTTGGGGCTACCTGATCAGCTACTGCCCGTGCCAGTTTGTCCATCCTGGATCCTGCCTCTGCAATCTTCTTGGCCGCGTTAATGACATCGGACGTGTTCTTCAGGGGGCCCTTCCCTCTGGGAAACACAAGACAATTACCCACAGTCTCAATAAATCAGGAGAGGCAACAGTTTTAGTGGCCCTGTTTAAAATAGCAACACGAATGTCTTTTTAATTTATTACAATTTCGCCTTTTAAGTGCCTGGTAGTGCAGCTTGATTAAGAAATCTGCCTGCTGTATTTCCTCTCCCTTACAAAAAGCCTCTCTGGCAATTTAGCCCGATGGTGCCTTCAAGCACATGAGCTGTACTTAATAGAATATGCATTTTTAAGTGCTCATTAAGCCTTCCTGGAATACACAACTATTTCAAAATTATGTGATTCCCAATGCCAGTGCTAAATGTTCAGCCCATCATGTCTAGGGCAAGAATGTCACATTTTAGAAAACCTTTTTTTTAGTAGATTTTTTGTTGGAAAATAAAGGGAGGTGAAGCATAATTATTATGTTGCACATGAAATGTTACACTTAAAACATGTATAATTAGCTTTAAGCCTGATCTTTCACTGTATCTGTAAGATGATGCAAAAAACTCTGATTTTAGTCATTTAAGCCACCAAAATGCCTTAAGATAAAGTCTCCACAGACTTTCCTGAGTTTGTTTCAGATTCAAAACTTTACTCCTGCGTGTACCAATAAAACTGATGCTGTTCCTGAGAAAGGCTCAGCAGGAAGTGAGTTCATTTTATGTTTTTTTTTTTAATGTGGAAAATCATAACATGATCAAACATATTACTTTTTTTAATGAAACAGAAGGCATTTTTTCTAAGCACAACATTGCATAATTTTTGCATTTTTTTATCTATAATGGCAAGAGTAACATGCTGGAACATACTCCCATTTTAATCTTCTTTCCCGGCTTTCATTACCACCTTAAACAGATGAAACACAAGTATCCCACCTCTGGTGAACTTAAGCTGCAGCAAAAATCCTTCTTGGTGACCTCGTGTGCTTCTACATTAATTACATGAGCAGATCTGACTGTCACAAACTCCATGCATTTGAAAAATTATTCTATTTTAACACTGCTGAGGTTACAGCCAACCAAAAAGGTGTGAAAGGCTTGTTTCAGTTTTAATGGAATATATTAAACAACTTGTTATTGAATCTGATGCAGACAGAGGTGAACTCTGATTTTTTTTTTTATTTACTTCAAATGTGACAGTAGTCTTGTCTCATTCTAAAATTAGTTTTGTTCTTTTGATGCTAGAAAATATAATTATAGAACTTCCAATTTCATGTTCAGTGTATCAAAGGTTGTCCAGGAGGCTGCAGAAAATGTGCATTTTCTGGGCTTTGGAAATAATTTCTTTCTTCCATGATAAAATGACATTGTTTGGGCAAATTTCACTCTCTTTTTGCTGGATCAGAGACACCAAGACAATAAAAATACAAAAGTAATATAGAATTCTGTAAAATATCCTCTCCATCCAGTTCCACTCCCCGCCACCATTCCAGGTTGCTCCAACCCCAACTAACTGGCCTTGTGCACTTCCAGGAATGGGGAAACACAAAGAGAGGAATAAACGGATGTCTGATTTCAATCCAGAAGAAAAACAGGAATGTTTTCATCTTGTTTTGTGTAATAACACTTGGATAAATACCATTTAAACTTTTGAACTCACTTTAAAAATAAACACCGAGCAAAATTTAATTTATTACGGTGATCTGGAATTCAAAGAATCTTGTAAACTGCTCTCCCTGGTGTGATTAACAAGATGACCACAGTTACAGACAATAATTCTGTTTACATTGTATCATTAATGAATGGCCTTTTGACACTCTGCAATTAGAGAAAAACAAGACATCAATAGAGAAAAGAAATGAAACCAGAAAAAAAAATCATTACTGACACACTCCCACGAAGCATTGGATCAAACCAGTTTCATTTCATTTGGGATTTTTTTGGAAGGAAATTCAGTGTTCAAACGGTATAAATAGTTTTGCCATTATTTTTGATTGACACAAATTGTGCTGAAATGCCGAAAGTTCAGAGAGGCACATGCATTTAGATGGGTACTAAACGAAATGTCACTGCAGTGTCTGTAAGGTCACAGACTAACTTTGCTGCTGAAATTCAAAGTGATCTGCAAATAAAAGAGACTTGCAAATAGCACAAAAACTCCATTTGATTAATCCCATTTGGACAAATATGACGAGCATTTCCTCGGTTTTGCATCCCCAAAACCACAGCAAATCATCTCAAAAGGCCACAAATCAAGCAGCAAAGGGAAGAAGGCCCCACCTGAGCTCCTCAGCCAGGGTTATTTTGTCCTTACCTGGTGAAATCTGTCATTTCCATCATGATCATGCACATCTGCTTGGCCAGCACGATGATGTCATTGCCACTGTCATCCCACTTGGCCACCTCCGCATCCAGCTTGCTCTTTTCCTGGTGGAAAATCTCCACCTGCTCAGCAATCTTTGCCTTCTCCTCCTGGGGCAGCTGAGCCATGATAGCCTGGAGACAAAACAGGACCGGCATGAAAAAAAGGCAGCTACAGGCTGGATTTTCCAGTGCTCCCAACAGCTTGAGTTTCTTTTTTTGTGGGAGTTGAAGATGCTAAGAAAAATCCTGTAGGCTTTTGATTTCTGTCAGGACAGGCAGAACCACACTCACAGCACGTTTATGCCTCTTCATGCACTTTCAAGATGATAAAATTTATATTCATGATGTCGTGATTATTCACCAGTCAACAAAGGAGGATTACATCTCAATTATGAGGAAGAATAAAATGAGTGGCTTTTATGGGAAAAGGCAGATTGAACTGCTATGTCTCCCCTATTCTCTGTCAGAAATAGAGGATTTCAGATTAACACAACACTCAAATAAGCTGTGACACACAAGACAATACATTCAAAGAGAATGGTAGCAAACATATCTTTTGAAGATATTAGTGTTCTCATTTTCTCTTGGAAGAGATGCAAAGTTGATACTGATCTGCCTCAGCATGAACCAAGCACAAAGTTCCTGCCCCCTCCAAAAAACCCCTAAAAATGATAATAATTATTTTTGAAGATCAAATGGACACTTTGAATAATGATTTCCAAGTTAAGCCACTATTTGGCTCTAGGGGTTCTGAAGACCACATTACACATTTAATGGGGTGTGACACGTATTTAAGTGTCATTACATTTTTTTTCTTGTTTATGTCACTTTCAATCAGCTGAAGTCTTTTTCTACATGTTCTTAAAATACTCTTGGCTTTTAAAAATTCATAATTGACCTTTTCCAAAACCGAAATTAAAAAGGGTTAGATCAGAAAAGGAGAAATTTGCAAGTTAATCAAATTAAAATTCATGACGAGTTTTAATTAGGCCTTATCAATGTAACTCAGCAGCTTCAAATGTTAGCATAACAGTCTTAGCACAGAAAAAGGCAGTGTAAGTAAAGCTAATAAATAAATAAATAAATATATAAACCGCACATAAAATACCAGAACTGAGGAATTAACTGAAGTTAAGAGAATGTGATGGGAGTAGTGAAATTTGGGAAGTTTATCCGTATGACTTGCCTGTGATTTCTTTGAGTGGCAGCTTCACCTGAACCCTCTGTAAACTGGTAAACAGTGCTTTAATATTTCTGTTCCAGCTGCTGATGTGCTTTCAAAGCAGCCACATCCTATAGCAAATGCAGCCCATAAATTCCAGTGTTATTCCTACTGAAGACCAGCACAAGTCTTTCTACTGAAACACTCACAGCTTTATGGAGAAAGCATATTAAACAAATCCATTACATTCTGCAAATAAAAATATTTTGCATCTTTTCCACAGAAGAGGTTCAGATAAGATTCTATTCTGCTTAGCACTCCAGGCTGGGGACTGGGAAGCTTCTGCCTACCATGTTTTCATTTTAGTTTTTTATCATTTGTTGCTTCCTGAGCCACATTGCAATCTATGTTATTCAGGAACTGTCTTTATGATATATTATGTTTATACAGTGTGTAGCTGATCAAAGCAGAAGGCTTTAAGTGCAGCAGTAATAATAACCACAATAACTGTAATAGAATTTAAGACTCCTAAATCCCCAGGTGAACTCAATTCTCAGTAAGAAAAATTACTGCAGTCTTCACTTGGGTTTCACATCAAGAAAGGATGACTGCTACCCAGTCCTAAATGTAACAAAACAAAAACAAAACCGCTGTGAAATTTGGCAAAATAATCTGTACTGTATCTCATTTCTGTTATACCTAAGATTTGCTTAATAGTCAATACTTTGGATAGATCAAACAGGACTTTATGCCCTTAAAAATATAAAAATCACAAAAGACAATCAGCTACATCCAGAACAGTTTTGTCATCGTTCTCAGAGTAAGGAACCCAGGTACCATTCTGCAATTCTTGGGACTGCAGTTTTCCATGTCAGTTCCTGGTCACCCAGCTCTCTGGGATGGGACCTACAATCAACCTCTTTTCATGTGGATGATAATGAATATATAAACTATGTCCTCGATATGCAAAGACAGCATTTTTAGCCTTAGCAATGTCATGATAAAACTCCAGTTTTTTCTCATACATGGTATGGTTTATTTACCATCTATATTCAATAGTCAGGAAAATGAATTTAAGACAAAAAGAAATCTTTGCCCATTCCATTGGATCCATGCCTTGCATTTCTCCCACACCTCTGAGTCAGCTTCTTTCAGATTTTTGTAATTTTTCAGGGTGTAAAATCTTTGTGTCAAGCTCCAAGCTACAACACTGAAAACTCCCCTGTCCTGGTCCTCTGAGCTTTGCCTGTTGGTCTTTAGGTTCTCAGCCCTACAAATCCTCTTCCAGACTCCAAGGTAAGAAATCCCCATATCAGGTACCAGCTTTTGCTGGTGTTCCAGTGTGTGGGGAGGATGCTTCTCATTTAGTCCATACCTTCCCTTCTAGCACATCAGAACAAGGGAGACTTGTGTGAAACAGCCGTGAAAATTATTCAGATAATTCCCAGTTTCCCACTGGTTCTCTGCTGGAAAATGTTAAAAGGCTTTTCTTTAAAAAAAACCTTTTTTCCCCAGTCACATATATTTTCACAACGCCTTTTCCCCGAAATTATATTCTGATTTGTTTTTTTTTTTTAAATAATCTCAGCTGAGAAGCCTGTTCAGTAAATGGTAAACATTCATCAGAGGGTGGCATAATCCTGAGTGTTAACAGGAATATTCCTGGGTGTTAACAGACTTCACTTCCCCAGCACCTGTGACCCCTGAAGCACTCATCAGCTTAATTTGCAATCCCCATGCACAAGCTGAGGTCGCAAATCACAATGACTGGAGTTTATCATGATGTAATTACCCCGGTAAAATTACATTGACTCAGTAGCAAATGTCTTCAATTACAATTAAATTACAGGGACTACTCAGTAGCTTAAACAGATCTTCTTGACAGGTTTGCACACTGGGAAACATGACTAATGTAAGATTTCTCTGGATACAGCACATGGTGCCCTGATGGGATTTTTTAATTTTTTTTTTTTTTAATTTGCTGACTACTCCCACAGTTTCAGCACATTCCAAATCTGCAAAGCCTCCTCTTCCAGCACTAGCTGGAGCAAGCAGCTGATACTAGGCACCACAAAAGCCTCAAGATCATTCAATAAATGCCACTTAAATAGGTTTGACATGAAAAAACCTTCAACACCTCTGTCAGCCTGGTCATATCCTTTCTTGAACAACCCTGAGGGCTGGGAATCGCTGCCTTTGCTCTGAGGCAGAGCTTTTCTTGGTCACTGTGGGACACTCACTGGAGGTTTGTACTCACCCTTGCACTCTGGCCAGCAATGAGCTGGTCATCCTCAGTCTGGACACTCGTCCGGCTGCGCACGTCATAATCCTCCTGCTCAAAGTCTGAGTCGTCCTCGAGCTCCTCAGGGGTCTGGACAGAGAGAGACAGAGGGAGAGAAAGCCACAGAGAGGAGATGACAAGCTTGAAAAGGACACAGAGCAAGTCCTGTGCACAGTGAGCTCTTATTTCATTGACTGCCCAGGAAATGCTGTTCTGCTCTCCTTTGAAGTGAACTTGTCTGCCCCAGCAGTCAGGAACTGAAATTGAATTGTCTTAAAAATTAAATTGTTTCCACCCTGGTTTTCTTTGCAAATGGCATTTGTCATTACCTTGCCACAACTTTTCTTGCTGCAATTTCTCTTAACTCTGTTAATGTAATGATGAATGTAGCTCCAGGAACAAATATCCTTTGGAAATACTAACAACCGGAATGCAGTATTTCAAAATAATGTTATTTCATATATAAATGGACACTAACACTATTATGTTACTGGAAGCCACATGTAATCTTCAAAAGAGAAAGTAAATACCTGGGAAAAAGCAACTAACATCCTGGAAGAAAAATGCATCGAAACAAATAAGAGATTTCCCATTGAAAGAAATTGTAAATTGTATCCTCTGGATTTGAAACGAACATGAAATTTATAATCTGTGTAATCTTGTTTGTTCACATGGTCCTTTTCTCATTCAGAGCTTTGGAATTTGACTCATTCCCCATGATGTCTCCGCTGCTGCTACAAATGATGTGAGGGATTCTTGGAAGGTTGATTAAATCAAGCTATGTATTTTCAGGCTTCAGATTGTTTAAAATGTTGGAAGGAAGGAGAAAAATAAAATCCGTTAATTTCTGTTTTTTCAACTTCTAGCAAAAAATTCTGAGAAAAAGATGTCCTTAGGTATATACAGAGAGAGGCAGTCTTATTAAAATCACTATTTAGTACCATATTTAATATAGATGCTGCCAAAAATGGACTCTTTAGAAAGAAGATTTCATTCCATTTTATGATTGAATAGCATCTGGTACAACAGCCAGGCCATGAGTAACTTCTGCAGGTACCACAGGAGTGACAGGAAAAGAAAACCACAGTAACTGAGCAGAGAAATCCTCACCTACTGGACACCCATCACCCCCAGAGACAGCCCAGAAGGCCAAAGCTCTACAGAAGAAATGAGCCAGGCTGGCATTTGGTGCTTGGAGGCAACGTCAGGTTTTCCAGCAGAGGTGCTAATCACTGCCAGTTGTCATTACAGCTCTGTCTGGGGGATGCTCAGTCTCCAGGAACGGCTCCAAACCCTCTCACGAATGCAGAGGAGTCTCCTGGCCATGCTTCCCTTCCAGCCTTGCTCCCAACACCAAGTGCACATCACTGTTTGTGCAGTGCACAGGATGGGGAGAGTAAAACGCTGCCATCTTCGTGTGACTCGGAGAGTATGAATGAACTATGTGTTTAGATACTGAAATAATATGAATGAAATATGTGTTTAGATGCTGAAATAACCAGGTGTGACAGAGTGCTAATGAAACTCAGTCTGCACCTCTGAAGAGAGGCATGCACAGAGAGTGTGTCTAACAGGACGGGCAGGAGCAGAAGTTCAGATGAAAAATGAATTTACCTTCTGTCTACTGACACGGGTAAAATAGAAGGATTGGTACCCATCATTGTAATGACCAATGGTCTTGTTTTCCAATCACCTTTAATCTCTTTATTCCCTCTGCTCAGCTGCCCGAGGGCAGGATGTGACCTTAAAATCTGTCATAAACAAGCAAGCTACAATGAGAATCCCACAAGCCCTTGAGCAAAGAGTGTTTTCTATCACAGAGCTCAGCTTTTCATCTACCTAGGCTTTGCTGTAAAGAGCAAGGGTGGAGAACTCCAACTCCTTCTTCATAAACCAGCTGGCTCTTCCCCACCCTCCAAACCCACTCAACAAGCCATCTTCACTGGTCATTGTAAAGCCTTTCATACTCCAGATATACTCCTCTTATTTTCTTCTGTCTCCACTTTTAGAAATAAGATTATAAAAGGTAATGTGCAGTTCTTTCCAAGGTTTCACAGTCAGACTTGCAGTAAAGATGTACTATTCAAAATATTACATCTCAACACTGTAACCACTAAGGACATAAGGCTGTCTCTTAAAAAGATAAAGATATTCTGAAAATTCTATGCAAAGACTTATTCTTGAAGAAATAGCCAGAAAAAAAAATGTATTGTGGTTACTGTCTAACATTCATAATCTTAAAATCTGTGGTCTTTAAAAGACTGAAATTTAATGGGTGTAAATGTTGAACTTGGAGAAAATGTACTGCAAACCAAAAGGACAAGTAATGCAACTGTTGGCAGTATAATGCAAGCACAGGATATCTTCCTTTTTCCCCTCTGTACAAGTGAGATCTAATTCAAAGTGATCTTTCAGATTCACTCTTTTTTTGTTTTCAAGTGTGGTGAATTTAGCGCCCTCATTTCCCTCCCCAAACAGCCGCATTTTTCATTAGGGGGAAGATGTGGGGTTAACTTTAATCTGTATGCTGCCATTTCAAACACCTCCATGTTTTTCACCCTTGCACCATTGCTTTGTTTTAGCTGAACCTGGAGATGCAGCCTATAGAGAACAGGGTCTCCCTTTTGTTTAGACACAGAGATATAAAAATAAATATTATATTGAATAAGACTTCTACTCTTAGCAGGGCCTTCTAAACATACCAGAACCACTCTAATTTTTGTGCATAACTAACAGGAATTTGATATTTAAAACCTTGTTTCCAGGACAACAGAGTCTGAGACTTCCTTTATCTGAGCTGGAAGGCAGAAAGGCTGATTCTGTCTTGCAGACACCTGGATTTATGCTCACACAAATGCAGGAAACATGGATTTGAGATTGGAGACAGCCTCCAAACAGAGCTGACAGCCACCAGTGGCAGAAGAAGCCAGAGTAATATTCAAAACTAATGGATTTTATGAACGGATTGATTTCAGCAGAAAAATGGTCCATTTTCATAATTTTTAATCTATTTTGTAGCACAAGCCATAAGACTTCCCAAGACTAATTTTTTTTTCAAATACAGTATCTCTACTACACATATGCATCTCAGAAGAAGTCTTCCAGTGAAGAAGAATTTTTCACAATCCCAGACAAATCACACAATAAATATATACTTTCACTTCTAAGATACATGTTTTATTTCTAATATGAATGTGGTGACTTTCAACTTCCAGGCATTGGAATATTTTTTTTTTAATATCTCTCTGGCTGTTAGAATGAAGAGCTTGCTGTGAACAAAATATCTTCCATCTATGTCAATTTTTTTTAATGTTTTGTGATTGCAGCATGGAAATGTGAATTATACATGTGTAAGTCACAAAATGGCATATATATGCAGATTTATAAATGCTATTTGTTTCAAATTTCACCAACTCAAATGTACTTGGTGAAGATAGAAACCCCACTTTGTTATGCACTTAAAAATTGTAAGATGAAATTACAAGGATTGAACACCAAGTCAAGCTAACCTTGTAATGTGAGCAAAGACTGAAGGGATGAAAAGATTTTTTTACGATGGAAATTCCCTCTAATTCTAAAAGACAAGGGGAAAAAAACAGACTTCAGAATATGCTTTTATATCCAACTCCATGCTATTCTGCACGTTTGTTTTTGTTCCACTGCAGCCTGAGTGACTCAGCTGCAAGCAGCACCTGAGTGCCTCAATCAGAGAACCTCTCTCACCGCAGATCTCCAGTTCTTTGGTGATTTACAGGAAAATCTAACACCTCAAATTCATTCTGAGAAGCAGCAGGCACTCAATGGAAACACTGGACCCCACAAGTCCCTTTGGAGTTGCGATGTTTCAAAAGATGATGGGATTCTGCACAAAATCTGGTTTCCCAGAGGACCTGAAATGTTGCAGCACTTTGGATTTTACTACAGTGGTTGCCCCAGAGCTGATGGTGGCTAAACCTGCCAAGTCTGGCAGAGCAGAAGAGCTTTAATTCACCCAAACAGTTGGGGCTGAGAACCCCACAGGCATTTTGCTTTCATTCAGACTTGCTGAGGTCTTCTCCCAAGGACTTAAAGTCCATTAATGACAGAATAGAATAGAAATGGAGTTAATGACAGAACAGAATAGAAATGGAGTTAATAACAGAATAAAATACCCCGAGTTGAAAGGAGCTCACAAGGACCATCAAAGTCCAGCTCCTGGCCCCGCACAGAACATCCCCAAGAGTAACAACTTGTAGCTGAGAGCAGTATCCAGATGTTTCCTGAACTCTATCACGCTTGGTGTGAGAGACTGAAGTGGTTAATGGCTTAAACTCTGTGAAAAAAGGACTTTGCCTTTATGGCAAAACTGTATAAAGATGCTGAGACCACAGAAGCCCCACTCAAATGTGCCTCCTGAGGGGAACTGGGCTGGGAGTTAAGGCACCTGATCGGAGCTTGAGAGAAGCTGAGCCTGGTTCTACTGCCCAGGACTAAAGAGAGGTCTAAGAATCAGCTCTGGCTCAGTTTGATGGGGAAGGGGAGATTTGGGGGGTGCGGCAGAGGGAGTGAACACCCACCCTGCCTCACACAAATTGGCTCAGTGGCAAAACCCACCCACATCCCTGGGAAATTCATGTGAGGAGCAGCCGAGAGGTCACAAACCACCATGAAACCATCAGAGAGCCCCAAATCACCCCAGGCTCATTGCTGAGGCCTTGCAGCAGAGCACTGACCGTGATGCAAAGCGATGCCACAGGTCTGCTGCAACAGGCAGCTTCAAACTTGCCCCCCCCAGGGGAGGTACCAGGCATTCCCAGCTGGCCCAAACACATTAAACACTGAACTCTGTTTTGTGGGACCCTCAGCATGGAGAAGACCAGAGGAAGAGGATCAATGGGATGCTGTCGAGATGCAGGAAGTGGTGACATTTTCTACTTAATCTGACATTCTCTTTCTCTCCCAACCAGCCTCTCTTTTTGCATTTATTTTTCTTTCTCTCTCCCTCACACGACTGTTAAATAAAATCCACATTATCAGCTCCAGCTCTCGTTTCAGGCAAGAAGCATCTGTTTAACATTTTTAATAAACAGATCTCGGTGCTGTGACCACTTCCCTGGGGAACCTGTTCCAGTGCCCAACCACTGTGTGAGTGAAGAACCTTCTGATATCCAAACTAAACCTCCCCTGACAGCTCCAGCCATTCCCTCGGGTCCTAAGATGTTCCCAGAGAGAATCCCTAGGTATCACCCCAAAGAATGAAGTTTCTGAGCTCAAAGTCTACTCTGCAACATGAACTAAAGCACAGCAAGAGGCAGCACCTGGACGTTGGCTCCAGCAGTGCACTCCTGATCCAAACAAACCGAACACTCAGGTTGATGTAGATGCCACTAAAGGAAAGGCTGCTAATGGCAAAGGCCACGTTTAAAACCAGAAATTTGGCCTTGGAGACACATAAGAATGAGAAAAGATGCCATTGTGAGGCCTCCTGACTGTAGAGAGGGTTTCTGGCCAATAACTGAGGGAATTTCATAAGCAGCTATGAAAACACAAAGAGCAATTTCACCCCTACGCAGTAATGGGGAAGGCGTTGGAATGAAGTAATTCTTTCCTATTTTATTTCTAGGTTCTATAATTATAGTCTTAAATTCATTTATACTACTTCTTAACTTGTGGAAGAGAGCTTTTTTTTTTTCTGTATAGATAATAATAATAGTCCTCAATGAAAATAATGTGTCTCCTTTCTCCTCCAGAGGGACAATAAATTCTCCCCTTTTGAAGGAAAAAGAGAAGAACAGAGACTATCCACCCTTTCCTTCAGCTTACTAAAAGTAATAATACCAACCAAAATTAATTTAAAAAGTGGCTTTATTTACTCTCTGGAATGAAGGAGTCATCTCAGATAAATTCAATCTTTCATGGCTTGCACACGAACAATCACTGCCTGAAAATAATTGTGTCAGATGTTCTAAAAAGTTTGCAAGATTGGATCTTTTCCTTTTTTTGTAGTTCTGAAAAAGTTTTATCACCTGAATTAAAGGGTGCATAATATTTGATAGATTATTAGATGAAAATATTCTAAAGGCTTTTATAGCCTCACCCTTTAATGATACATCCTATTTCAGTATGAAATGTTCAGATTGGAATAGCATCTCAGTTAAAGAGCATCTCAAAGTGAAACTAATTTTGTTTTCTACAGCAAATAAGGTTCTGATTCAGCAAACTCTGGTCTGTGTAAGCTTATACATGTGGATTTTTCCAGTTAACTCACATGGATAATGATTCCATTTACGTGCTTTAGTTATCTGCCTGAGTAAGGAGTATTACATTGAGCTCCATAAATAAGTTAATTGTCTGAAGGCAAAAATAAATCTTCCTAATATGGGCAAGCATAATTCATTAACTCCTATCACACAACAGGTGGAAAGTTGTAGTGATACAATGGCAAAAGTAAGCTGGGATTTTCCTAT
Source organism: Petroica traversi (assembly GCA_025920805.1). Classification (NCBI taxonomy): domain Eukaryota; kingdom Metazoa; phylum Chordata; class Aves; order Passeriformes; family Petroicidae; genus Petroica; species Petroica traversi. Next base: position 30,195,846 of record JAHLSL010000015.1, read on the forward strand.
GGAGACTGAGAAGCCTGGATGCTGATCAGCTCTCCAGGTACACAGAACAGTCAGGCAGCAGCAGAGGAAGTGAGCAGGCCTCCAAAATTCAAAATTTAAAATTAGAAACATCTCACCGGGATGGACATCTCATAGCAAACTCTTGGGGGTAACTCTGATGTACAGGGGGGTGCTGGAAGCTGGAACTCTGTGCAGGGGATAGAAAAACCTGGGTTTGTAGGGTTTCTATGACACCCACCTGATGATGGTGTCATAGACAAGATCACAATTTGAAGTGACTAGAAAAGATTAAAGTGTGCTAAGTAACTGTTCTTGTCCTGAGAAAAGTTTGGAAACTGATTTTACTGATTAAGGAACTGGAAAATCAAAGGGAAAACAGAGATCCTTTACTATGCAGATCTTTAATTTCACAGAATCATAGAATATTGGAATGGTTTGGTTTGGAAGGGACCTTAAAGAACATCCAGTTCCATCCCATGTCATGGGCAGGGACACCTCCCACTGTCCCAGGTGGCTCCAAGCCCCATCCAACCTGGTCTTGGGCACTGCCAGGGATCCAGGGGCAGCCACAGCTTCTCTGGGCACCCTGTGCCAGGGCCTCACCACCCTCACAGGGAAGTAATTCAAGTAAAGATTTTCCTCCCCTTCCAGAGGAGCTGCCAGTCCCCTAAAGCTGCACACCCAGAGAACAGGATGGGTTTGTCCCCACCACAAGCCACGACTCTAATTCAGGCCACCTGGGATGAGCATGGGCTGTGAGAATGGAATTTGTGTTTGGCAGTTATAAAATTAAGCCTGTCAAAGGCTTTTCCTGTAAAGTTAATACATAGTGACAGGTGGCTAAAATGGAGCTATTTTGGAGTGCTCCAACTGCCCGAAGTCCTACATCAGTGCCATAAAACACTCATGATCACAGGTGCATGTTACCTGTTTGCTCCAAGGGATCAGTTGATGTTTTAGGCCTGTAATTTGCCTCAAAAGTTCCCTCTGGGATTTTCTCCATTTTCTCTTGTACATGGCTTTCATTAGGGCAGATTCAAGGTAATTTGGGTTTCAAATAAGAGTTTCAGCTGCTGAAGAGATGTCCAAGCCAGGTTTGGTTTGCTGCTTTTCTTTTTTAGATATTTGTCTGCTGACTAAATTGAAAAGCATCCTACACCTACGCTCACAGTAATGATGCTATTCTGTGGGGTCTTTAATTTGTTTGTTTGTTTTATTTGAAGATGTCTAAGCAAATTGAATCAACTGGTTAGTCAACGCTGAAACTACACGTTTTTACATCGGTAAACATTCAAAACCATCCCTGCAGAGGCTCCACTGGAGCAGCAAGATAATTTATTCATTTCGATTTTAACCAGACCTACCTCACATCCCAGGCAGCACACATGTGTTAGGGAAAAAACCCCAAACAAACAAAACAACAAAAAAACCTACACAAACTTTGAAAACCTTGGCAGATTAATGCTATTACCATGGAAACAGCGCTAAAGTTTGCATCTATTGGCAGTTGTGATCAAACCTTCTCCTAGCAGATTAACATATTAATTATGGTTCACGTACTGAACCTCCTCTCTTTATTTACCGATTCTTTAGTACTGCACATACTTCTGTTTCAATGTCAAGTTTCCTGGCTTATTACAACAACAAGGCTGACTCCAAGGAGCTTTTATGTCCCTCTCATCCATGACAGCTCCCTGTAAATCCCAACTCTCCCCATTTACCCACCCTGATCATCAGCACGGCTTTCCTGATGTCCCGCACGCCGTCGTAGACCAGGCGCGAGGCGTCGATGAACTCGTTCTCCTCAAAGGGCTGGGGCACGTTGGCACTCAGGGCTTCAATGGCCACCTCCACTTGCTCAGCAAACCGTGGCATCACTGGGTGAGACACAAAGGAGGCAGCAGGGTTAGACATCTTCTCTCCTGAGTGCTTTTCCTGCTCTGGGACAAGGGGGATTTCCAGGAGATGCAGCTCACGCCGTGCTGGCAATCCCCAGGCACAGGGAGGGTCACGGATGGGTTTGGACCACCCTGGACTCTGGCACTTCACCTGACAGCATGGAAATAACCACCTCTGTATTCTCTCCTCCGACTGTGCAACAAAGAATTGAAAACTTACTTCAAAATCTGTGATTTACTTACTTTTAAAAGGCTGCAAGACACCTGAGCAGTCAGCAAAGTTGATTTAAAAGCTTTACAACCTGTAATGAGCATAGTAAATATTTGTATCAAGTGATCAAAGCAAACTGTAGCCATTATGCCTGCTAATTAACATAATTTACACTCTAGCTCATACTAAATAATAATAATTTTATAATGGACAAAATGCAAAATCAAGGCTATTACTTTTGTGAAGACACCTAAATGAATCTTCTGTTTCTTCACTATCACCATGAATATAACACAAAAAATAGCCAGAGATATTAACTAACGATATTGTAAACTGTAGTATGAGCTTATTTAATGTACAACTTCAAGCAATTATTTACTTTTGTAAATGGTTTCAGGGCATTGCTGGAAGTAGCAAGGGGCTTTTCTTCAGATTTCATGCAGGAATCCTTTGAAGGTGTAATCCCTTTCTGCACATCGTGTTTGCAGGAAAAGAAACCTTCCTCAAATCAGTCCTCTAAAAATTTAAACCCAAATCCTACAAACACGAACATCAGGTCCCACTTGTTTACTCCTCTTCAAAATTTTAACATTAATGTTGGAGGACTGTGGTCATAGAGGGCAGATATAATCAATATTTCATTAGAAACCTGGATTAAAAATACAGTTGGATTAATTCTTAGGGATTTAAGGACCTTGGGTCAAATTTAAGATTTACAGATAGCTATTTTTTCATCATATTCACATAATTTTTATTGTAGCATTTAGATATCCAGATATGTATCACTGGCTTTACTATTTTGGAATTATAATTGAAAGAACAGGAAAAGATGATTCCTAAATCAGTTGGGTGTCTTTTTTTCTTGTTAAAATATTGCCTTTTTGCTAATCTTTTCCTTAAGCCCTATTTCTAATACCCTTCTTGGTAACTTTAACCCAACAAAAGGGAATTTCCGGTGTTATTTTCATCAAGAGCAGTGACAATCTTTCCTAGGAACTTCTACTGTGGTAGGAAACCGCATTTTCCTCTTGACTGAATGTTCTTAAGTTTATTTGAATCATAAAGAAAACTACATTTTATGCACCTTACTGTCTGATTTCAAGTAAAACCACAAGAAACTCATGATTTAAGAATAGTTTACATTTTGAAGAACAACTACAACAATCACAAGCTCAAACTTTTTGTTTCTGGCATTTAAATATTACTCAGTGGATACAACTGAGGAAACATTTAAAGGGATGTAGGATTCAAATCTTGTTTACACACCACCATATCTATATATAGATTATATTTATATGTTCATATACATAAGTGAAAGAACAGAATTGTATTTTTCATGCAGATGATTTTCAGTGAGTTCCTGGGATACACTGGAGAGACAGGAAAAAGTGACAGCAACAATAGACTTTAAAAAAAGTAAACATTACCAAAACATTGCCAGGCAGAGGGGAAACATTTTAATTAGAAAAGGAGTTTGAGAGAGCTGGAAGTTTTGGAAAGAGTATTTAATAAATGCATATATCAAATTTCCTTAATTAATAGAACACTTGAAAGTGTAGTGGGAGGCGAATGTGATTGCATAAGGAAGTCTCTAGCCTGACTATCAAAGAGCAATAATTAAAAATACAATGAAAACAAGTAAACCTAAAGAATAAAAGAGAAATGATTTCGGGTTGTTGGGATAAAACAAGTAAAACTAGAGATGCAAAAATTACAACAATTTAAAGAAGGAGGCAAAGAACCCTAATGTTTAGGGTTAAATTACATTTAATCTTAAATTTCTATTTACAATTTCCTAACTTGCCGGGGTGGTCAGGTATTGGATATAATTAACAGTAGGTGCAACAGGCCTGAATTAGGAATGGGCAGTTTGAAGAACATCTAAGCATAAGGAAATTTAACTTTTACATTTGTCTTAACAGATCATAGCAAACAGAATAGCAGTGGAATAATTAATAGAACATAGTAAGATTGACCCTGTAGTTCTTAAGAAAAAAAATCAAAGCCATTTCTGAACCATCTTTGAGAACTCAAGAAAAACAGTAATGGTGAAAATTCCAGGGATTTGGAAAAAGAAAAAAGAAAGGTATACCTTGATAAAAGTATATAATCCTTACAGAAAGGTTCATGTAAAGGCCGAGAAGAAAGAAATGAAGATTTATAACATATTGAACATAATTTCAGTACCCAGAAATAAAATGAAACATGACATGGAGCAATTAATGTTTAATTATCTGTAAATAATCAGCAGGTGCTGGACAGGCAGCAGATCCATGGAAATAAGTTGCACCAAGCTTTTACAATATTTCCCTTGACAGGGCAGGGGCAGTGGGGGAGGCAGATCTGACTCAGCTGGATTTTGGGGAGCTCTTTGTCACAGCCACATGTGATGTTGGTAGAACAAAACAAGGGAAATTTAAATTAAATGGTTGTAAGGTGGAAGGTTACACTTTATTCACATTCCTGAATATGGGATATTCATTCCTGACCACACTTAACACCTCCACTGGGTGTAGAAGTTTCTCCCATCAGTTCTGATTTTGCAGACCTGGCTACAATTTAGTCCCTAATTTACATTACTACAGGCGAACATTATCTGCTGTTTCGAAATGGGAATAGATATTAAACTGCTTTATGAATTGCTTGCCAATCGTATTTTTACATCAGTGCTCACTTTTGATTAGGCAAGTAAGAAAAAACACCTTTAATAGGAGGCCATTACTTATTGCTTCTCTAAGCATATGTTGTCATTTAATGCAGTGAAGTTTTTGAGGATTGAGTTGAGGACTAAATTATTCTCCAGTTAAGGTTATTGAGCTCCACAACAAAAAAAACCCTCCAGTTTTTCTTCTCTGTTATGCACCTCACAAAGAAGGATATTCCTGTGCCGAAGGTGAAAGAGCCACAAGTAAAATCCAGGCAAAGGCGTGAGTTTCCATCAGGAGTTAAAACTTGCAAATGCATCAGACAGGGAATGATTCATTTATTATGCACAGAGAAATTGGCTATAAATTTTAGATTCAGAAGCAAATCAATACTTCTGGGGAAAAATTAAACATTGGTTTCTTAGTTTGAGCTGTGGCCTTGAGAACAGTCACACATATGCTTAGACTGAAAAATGTGGTCCATTAACATCTCTCAGCCTAACTACATGAATTAATTAGGCACCTGCATAAATGTTGACAGAATCAGGTCCCAAGTTAATAGCAACACTTTGAATTCACTGACTTTGTCATTCCAACAAAATAAAGATTTTAAAGCCTTTCTGTGGATGAGTTTCCAATGGCACTGAAAGCAAGATCACTGCCAACAAAATTTTGGTTGTACTGCTGCTGGAGAAAAAAGCCTGGGAATCAGCAAAGTTGAAATTACTTCCATTTTATCAATTGATTAATTATTTTAAATTGTACTTTTTTTTTTTTTTGCTATCAGCATAACAGAAAACCAGCACATCACCATATGTGAATTCATGCCTTGATCAAACTTGTATTTTTTGTGAACCACCCCATTCCACAGAGAAAAACATTTTCTCTAAATATGTTCTTGTTTTTTTCCCACCCACCCATATCTCCTACATATTAAAATTATCAAGTAATTATCTGTTTCCTAAAAATACATTCCCTGTTGCCTTTTTCTCCTATGGCAATCAGTTTGTACTGCAATTTTTGTACTTAGGAATATGCCTGCAAATTTTGTTTAGTGATATGGGAACAATAAGATCCCTGATAGACAGGGAAATGTTAGGTTACATAATAAAATTATTGAGATAAAAATTAAAAAAAATGTTTGGGCGTTCTCGTTCGTAGCACTAGAACAAAAAGTTTCATTAATATGCAAGATTAAATGAATGCCTTGCTGATTTATTGCACTTTTATGGCCTTATTATTTAGGAACTCAAATTCCTCAGAATCTTAAGTAGAAGTGAATGCTCAGAAATGTAGAAAGGGATAATTAAGTCATAATAAAAGCAATAAAGGTCAGGGACCCTCCAGGTGCATGGATTTCTAACTCTTAGGAGCTTCAATGGGAGTTGGGAAATTTGGCGTGGTTTTGTCCCACTTCCCACAACTGAAAGTTTTAAATCTCTTTCCTTATACCAGGCAGAGAACAGTAGATGTTTCCATGAGAAAATTAATCACACCCACCCTGCTCTAAAGACTCAAGTTCGGCTGGATAAAATTCTGATTTTCCTGTGCCCACTGAGCTGAGAGGAAGATGTTTGGCTTAGACTGGATGTCTGCTTTAGACAATCAATTTTAGGCACAAATCAACCCAATTTGTGCACCAAATCCTGGAACACTTCAGGCTTTGAATCAGGCTGGGCACAACGTGGCTCCTTTCCACCCCAATCTCAGTGGAACTGAAGGGTGCCCAGAGGTCTCGTTTTTGGGGCATTTTTCTGGCAAGAAGATGATTTTTGAATGGCACCAGCAGAGCAATTTCTTAGAGGTTCACTTTGAAAAGACAAGCACCTACTCGACTCTTTTTAGAACCCGGGGATTTGGATCCAAGGGATCCCTTCTCAAAGAGCAGGGGATGTTCCCTGGAGCCAGACTGAACTCAGATAAATCAGATATTCGAGCTGCAGAGAAGTGACTGCTGTCCTGTACCACTGCACCCAACTGTGCCTCTGGCTGGCCCTGACACTCTGTGTTCATTTAAGCATTTGTGCCTGCCCTGAAAAAAAATGATTTTTCCCATGCCATATTCACAGAGATCAGATGCATTGCTTAAAGTGCCCATCTCCTTTTCTACATAGCCCTTAAATGGCTACAAAAATCTGGTCTGATGTGGGTAAGGTTACTCAAGATTTGGACCACTACACTGCTAAAAGTTTCAGGATGCCTGAAAATGTCTGTGTTTCTCCTAAACATCATAGGTGTCTAGAATGACTGGCAGGATTGTAAACTTAATGCTGTCAGGGGAGACTAAAAGAAAAAAAAATCCATGAATGATCCATTACATTACAAAAAAAAAGGTGCTCTGTTAGGAAAAAAAAAAAAAGCTCAGCCATTATCTAGATTTAAAGGTTTTAGTATAAAAAAATCACAAAGTTACAGCTTTACAATTTCAGGGCTCTGGATGAAATTTCTTCTGTTAGTTTTTGTGGTTTTGTTTTGTTTGTCTGTCTGTTTTTTAAATTCATTAATTTACTTAGCTGAAGAAAGAATGTAGCCTACTGAGATGTTCAAGTATTTGAAGCAGGTATTTAAAAGATAATTCCTAAGGGATATCTGACATCCTCTGTCAAAGACAGCCCAATTTCTCAGTTTCATTTGAAGGATGAATAAGGAATAAAATACAACACCTTATTTAGCTCAAAGTGTTTGTCAGAGTCTGTTTCTAGAAGAACTGTACATTCCTTATCAGAAGATTCTAAATACTTTAAAAAATGTTTTAAGTCCTTGTCTCATATCATATCATACAATTTACATTTCAGTCATGACTATTATATTGCTAATGGAAAAGAAAAAGTTTTATAAAAGTCTTCTGCAATATTACATAGAATCACAGAATCACAGAATCACAGAATCGTTTGGAGATCCCTTTGATCAAGGAGCCCAACCCTTACCTCAGCTCGGCCAAAGCCACCACTGACCCATGTCCCCAAGTGCCACATCCACATGGCTTTTAAATTCATCCAGGGAAGGGAACTCCAGCGCTGCTCTGGGCAGCTGTGCCAGGGCTGGACACCACTTTGGGTGAAGAAATTTTCCCAATATCCAACCTAAGCCTCCCCTGGCCCAGCCTGAGGCCGTTCCCTCTCCTCCTGTCCCTGTCCCCTGGGAGCAGAGCCTGACCCCCCCCTGAGCCCCCTCCTGTCAGGGACTTGTGCAGAGCCACAAGGTCCCCCCTGAGCCTCCTTTGCTCCAGGCTGAGCCCCTTTCCAGCTCCCTCAGCTGCTCCAGACCCTTCCCCAGCTCTGTTTTGGGCATCAGACCACGTGTGACTCAGGAAACAAGAAAACTGAAATTAGGGCACAGCACCATGGCCCAGAGCAGGATGAAACATCACTGTCCAGTGCACAAAACCATCTTTGCCCTTCCTGCTATTTACTGATTCACTTTTCCCCTGATGAACTGGTTAAACGTCAGATGTAAAATAATGAATATCCACACTCTGGAGCAGTTTGCAGTGAACACAAGACTTTCAGGAAGAATCAGCCCTCACTGCCAAACACTGATTTAGCCACGGACCATAAAAACAACGTTCCCAGGCTTCCTTGAATTTATGGCCAAGTCCTGACCCTTTGGCCCACCTCTGCTAAGTCTTCTAGCATTTCCCAGAAGGCTCCAACTTCATCTGTGGCTTTATTCAACCAAGCAGATTGGCATGGGAGTGGAAGAAATGGATTTGGTCACATGCAGGCCACGTGAGACGGACATTATAAAAATTAATGGGATGTCTGGAGCTGCCAAGTGCTGGGAGACAGGGGGACACACACACAAGAGAGAAAAACATACCTTCAAACTTTGTCCTGACTGAACTGCCATTCACAGAGAGATAAATGTCAGGGCAGGAGCCAGGGAAGTGCTGTTTGCCTCCTGCTCAGCACAGGAGGCCATTGATTAAGGACAGGTACAGATTAAGGACAGGTACATCCCAAAGTGGGCTGAGGAGGATAACAAATGCCAGCTGCAGGGACATTTGTGTCTCACCAGTTTAGGCTGCTCCACTCTCCTGTCTAACTCTGCAAGACTGCACACAGTGAGCACCCCCAAAATGTTACTCCTGCCGAACAGAACTCCCTTCAGCTGAATATTTCAGAAAATTCCCTCAAGAAAGCAGTCTCATGCTGTTGGATGTAGGATTTAACTCTGTGGAATTTGGTTATAGGGGTAAAATAGAAGCGAGAGATCTCTAAAGATGGGTTTAGAGCATGGGAGTTTATTCTGAAAGAGGGTGGGTGTGAGAGGCTGCTGGGCTGCAAGACACAGCTCAGAGCAGGCCAGAGAGAGAGAGAGAAAGAGGCAAAAGGAGAGAGCAAAAAGAGACTGATTTGCCATTTACAATACAATAAATCATCTTCTCTGTTGAATATTCTAATTCTCTTTAACCAATCTGGAACAAGCTACAAACTCTACAATATTTGCATGCAACCTATAAGAATCATTACATTACCACATGGGGTTATATTTTAAACCTTAAAAAAACTGCTTTTGGGAACCTCCTACCAGGCAGGCAGGGTTTGTTTTGACCTTTGGACCTGCCTGGGCAGAGGGCATTGTTCTATTAAGAAGGAGGATTCCCTTCAGCCAGCTCTACCATTGTTTCTTAGTTACTTTTCAACTCAAACCTTGTCCTCATCCCAATCTCGACTATACTTCCCATATTTTCAGCATCCCTTGCAAGGCAATCATATCTATAAGGCTTTCCTATTTCATCTTCCCCAACAGTTGGACACCAAGCAGGTTATGTAAGAGGCAAACCACCCTCCCTGGCTTAGTTATGAGTTTGTGTATATCAATATGTAGGTGTGTGTAGGCAAGGGGATGCAAGGAATGCCAGTGCTTTTATTTTAAAACATTATTGAACAATTCACACTTGTATTCACAAAACATTCTGTTGGAGTTGGTGGATGGATATTCGCTCCATTTCTCGGCCTATATTTTCTAGAACTGGTAGATTTCTTTCTATTTCCACCACCACCCTCTTTATTTTAAAAAAAAATGGCTTTTAAGAGCACAAAATGTTTTTGAGAACAGATCTGAACAGTGACTAAATAATAACGGTTTATGAAAATGGGCAATTCTATTATATTAACCAACTATTCATTATATAAGGTGTCTGGCACATCCAAAATAGATAATCCTGGTATTTCTTAAGCTCTCACTGAGTTTATTCACATCTAAATAATTAATTTTCTTTGATTATGTAATCCTTATCTTGACCTTCTTCCATTTCTGGAAGATCTTTAGGTTGTGGAGAACAAAGTGGAGACATCTACTTGGGGCATTCAGTGGGTATTTTCCCATAAGCACAGCCTAAAATCTTCAGCACTGACGTGAGGCTATTGAGCATGGAAAAATTATCATTTCTCAGCTGCCTATTACAATGCCACAGTTTTTTTCTGAGAGGATGAATTAGCCCAGTACCTTCCTGTCAATGCAGATTTAATTGTTCCATTCACCTAGAGAAATTAAATAAAAATATCTTTTAGCCTCGTCTTCCTCTCCCAACCAGCCCAAACAGCATTTTCCTTCTGGCAAATCCTGCTGCTGCCTGTTCACCTGTTAATGAATGCATCGTACACCGACCCTGCAGCGTCACGAGATTTCCCTCTGTGCCTGCTGAGAAATGACCACCTGGGCTTTGCTCGTGCCTTGTCACCATCTCCTAATCCATCGAAGGCCTTCACACTCACCCCATGGTCACCCACTCACCAAACAGCTGCGTGTGCAGGACGGTAGGAAAAGCCTTTGAAAGTTTACATCAATTACGTTATATTCTCATTTAGTACTGTATTCCATTTTTAAATTCTAAAAGTGGTGAGAAAGAGAATTGCAGCTTTGAGCCACAGTAGTGATTTATTCATCTTTTATGTCTCATTTAATTGCTTTATAATGCATTTTATATAATTTCTTAGTGCATATTGATCGGAGTTTCTCTGGTTAAAAATTCTTTGCATTGAACCAAGCAATAGTGGAACACAACCTTGGGTGTTCTCTGGTCCTTTTGTAAAATACCTTTTCTTTAATAATGACTTTTTTTTTAGTGACACCTTGACCTCTGGATTTAAGTTTAGCAAAACTTTAAAGAAAATGCTACCGTGCTTTGCAGAATAAAAGTCATAATTTGATCAAAACTCTTGGATAAATGATCTCATGTTCTCAGGATGATGGTATCCATAAGTTTTACTATAACTACCTGAACTCCCATAAAACATGAATTTAACATCATTTATTTTTTAAATAGGCTCCATTTCACATCTTTTAGCTCTCCCTCAGTTTCAATATGGGGTTTTTTTTTATTACAGCTATGCTTAAATTCATCTTCTTGCTTCTACATTTTGTTTCCCTTCATATCACTGCTGAAAAATCCATCTTTCCCACATTTTAGTATTAGCTTTGATAACATCATTGAGCTGCCTTTTCCTAGTGATAAATATCTTTTAAGCTTGCCCTACTCACACTGATAAAACTCTCACAGGCTTATTGCTGAATTACCAGTAGTGCTGATTTTCAACTTCAGTCCATTCTGATGAAGACAAAATAAAAAAAACCCAAAATTGTGTCAAAACAGAAGCTGGAGTGACCTACTTAAAACCAGCGAGTTACAAAGCTACTGGGGTATTTTTAAAACATGCTAAAAGCTGAAACTCAAATTTCTGGTGTGAATCAGAAGATTTCAAATTTCCAATGTCCTTCACAGGAGTAACCCAAGTAGGACTTGGTACTTGCTATTCCAGGATGGTTTCCAGACAGCCCAGTGCAAATTGAAGAAAAAAAAAAAAAAAAAATTGTTGGGAAGTTTTCACAGCCTTTCCCAGGAAGTTTTGGTCCTACTTGTGCTGCTCTTTTCACTTTTATTTCCCATTCACTTCCTTTCATCACAACCCTTCAAAGTCTACTTCAGTTTTCCCACCTTAACTATAACCCTCTTGACCTTTAAGGAATGTCACGGCTTTTTCTCCTTCCTGAACCTCAAAAATCTTGAGAAATAGCATCTGGCCTCATTGCTTGTTCCTTGATTTCTTTCTAGGGACAATTGTTTTTATTTGTTTAGAAGCACAGGCTTCTTGCCTTCAGATTTTAGAGCTTCTGAGGTAATTGCTGAGTACACTTCATTCTCCTGAATGAGGGCAATGGGAGAGTCTCAGCTGGCCTTAGTCACTCTGGGAACTGAGCAAAATGAGAGAATTCAATATTTAAAAAGCAGTTCTGCTCTGTTTCTTCTTGCATCCTTCTCTTTCCTTTTGCCTTTATCCTTTTACATTTTCTTTCTTCTCTTTTTCTTTTCCACCTTTCTCTTTTTTCTTTTTTTTTTCTTTTTTGCCCGTGGACAAATTGTAACATGATAATTTCACAGCTTTCCACTGAATACCAATATAACTTTTAACAGAGTCCCCCAAAAAACCAAACAAAACCACAGAGAAACAACAAAAAAACCAGCTCAAAACCAACCAATCAACAAAAAAAATATTGAACCTTGAAGCTCTGGTTTCCTCTTGCACAAGTAATGGCCACTAAAATCTGTGAGTTCGTTGTTTGTTCCCAGTTAACCCCATCGACTCTGGTTTTATGGGTTTCATCTTGGATTTATAAGAAAATCAGTGAGCAAGAGCTAAGGTTTTGTTATGGTTTTTAAAGGAAAATGAAAGTATTCTATTTTAAAAGGACATTAACCAATCTGTCATTCCCTAATCCTGCTGTCAGAGACAAGAATCCAGCCTCTAGGAAGTACTTTGCTTTAAAGAGAGTTTGTGAGGCAACAAAACACTGAAACACTAAAAACCTCACCCCATACATTCCAAAGGCTGTAAATTAAACCAAGAAAAAAATAAAACTTGGAGCTGAGACTGGTTCTTAAAACAATGTTTGCAGTTGCCATTTCTCAGAAATTACCAACATCATTTTCATGAGAGATTAATTTTGTCCCCCCCTAAAAAAAAACATTAGCAGGGTGCTTGTCTTTCCAAAACTCTGTATTCAAATTTCTCCACTGTGGATCCAACCCAATACTCACAGATGACAATGAAATCTCTGGAAAAAGTGGCTTAACAGAGACTTTCCTTTTCTGAATTGACAGTTAAAAGTAAATAATAAGAGAAAGGTAATGTGCTTATTTCTTTTCCATTACCATACAACTAAATTTTTCCCAGCTTTCAAAAGGACTTATTTTAAAATTAATTAAGGTCAATTAAAAAAAATAAGAAACAACAACAAAAGAGAGAAATAAAGATAAAACAGTGAGATGTTCATGACTGTGCTTCTCACAGAGATTATGATGTGCACATCTGTGGGTGGAAGCTGAATCCAAATCAATCACTGGCATCATTTTTGAGTGTTCAATAAAATCTGGGCAGGAACTCAAGGTGACAAATGGAAAGAATATAGAAATAAATGCATGGATTCATAGGTGCCCAGATCATGGAATCAGAGAGGTTGGAAAACCCCTCTCAGACCATGAGTCCCTCCATTCCCAGGCAGCACCGAGTTCCCCACCACACCCTGTCCCCAAGGGCCACATCCTCAGGATTTTGGAACACTTCCAAGGATGGTGATTCCAGAATGGCACAGAGGGATCTAAATTCCGTTTTAACCACTTTATTCTAAGGCGATGAAATGAGTCAGTAAATTCTGCTTTTTTTAATCATCGAAAAAATCATAATCAATGCCTTTGTACATGGCCTGAAAAGCTGCAGATACGAATGGTGCTCTAATAATAATGATCCAGATTCACAACTGGCAGAAATTGTTTCAGCTTCATCAGCTTCATTGAATTTGGGCCTATTCTGTCTCCTGAACTTCTGCTACAGAATTTGTACATGATATAAAGTTCTTAATATTGTAAACATAATATTTTTAAATTTTTGAAATGCTCACAAGTTTATTTGCACTTTATAAAATAAAAAAATAAGCAATTTTTTTGACTTGGAGGAACGGGACTTGTTCTTAACCATTGAATCCCAGCATTAACACATTGATGTTGTCAAGATGGACTCAGTCCAGAGTTTATAGCACTTAGCTATAATTCAAATTATATAAAAAAAAAAGAATTAAATATGGAATATAAGTATTTGCTGTGCATATTATTGATCTATATAGCAGCACTTTATACCTACTTGTTGAAAAAAATTTAATAAAAAAGTATATAGAATATTGGGTCACAAATATTAGCTCAGTAAAAAGCTCAAACATTTTGTTTTGTTTCTTAAAGATGGTAGGAAGAATTCTTCATAGTCTCTCCTTAACCAAAAGATGATTTTCACACAAGAATGCAACAAAATATTTTACCATGTCAAACTGAACAGATTATTTTCCTTCTGTGAATTCATAAAACCAGCTCATAAAATTTTAAAAAGAAGCTAAATTTACAGTATTTATTCCACTGATCTCTTGTTGGGTAGTAAAAAATAGGCTGACATTAAGCTGGGGGCTACAATACCACAAGTAATACTAAATCATCCCCAAATCAGCTTTTTTTAGCTCATTTTTTTGATTCCGGTTCTCCAAGAGAACACATAGACTGCAGAGCTGAACAGTTTTTGCTTTTCCATCTCACAGGGCAAATCCTGGCCTTTCTGTCCCAAAGCCACGTTTGGTGTGCCCTGGACTGGTTCAATTTTCATTTGTTCCTTCTAAGATAACCTCGATGGTTTTAAAACCCCAGATGAACAAGAGCAATCAGGCAGGGGAGGATCAGCTCAGACCCCTCCAGACACCCACAGCTCCTGCATCTCTGTCCTACCAGGGCACCTGATCAGAGTGTGGAGACCCAGCCCGTGAAGTCAATGAAATTTGGGGCATGATTCACCCAAATCCACCCAAACACTCTGCTTTGAGATGAGAGCACTGGGTAGCACTGCCTGCACTGAATTATTGGGAGTATGATATAAAGGGCTTTAAAATGACCAGCACAGACCTCATCATCTACACAGAGATGAATCCAATCCCTGCTCTGGCAAGGCAAAAAACAGATTGAAAAAAAAAAAAAAATTTCTTCCCAGTCTATCAATCCAAGACTTTTCTACTTTTATGTAATCTACATATTTTATACGATCTAGCAGACTTTTACATTTTTTTCAATCAGGTGGTACATTTTCAGTTGCTTATACGTGTTTTACAATGAAAAGTTGTTTTGTTTAGCAGCATTTCAGTCCTCAACGAGTACATTCACCTGCACAGAACAAAGAGTAATGTTTGCAGTGATTTTCTGGAGACACATAATACATAATCAATCAATTCAGAAGAAAGGGCTGTGTATTATTTATTCAAATCATAGGAACTTTGATGCAGTGGCCCAGTCTTGATGTGTTACTGAATCTCTTCTCTTATAGCTCCTGTCAGTATGACTTCTGCTCCAGCACTGAGCAAAGAATAAAAATACACTCATGGCCATGAATTCATTTCTTTCTATCTCATTTTCAAGCCCAGATCTCCCTCTGAGGTACGGGTCTCAGAGAATAAACTAAAAGCTTTACATGACTAAATATCAGTATTTCAGTAATTCTTTCAGCATTTCAACCAACTCACCAGTTTCAGAGAGCAGTTTGGTGGCTTCCAGCACCTTCTCAGTGTAGACCCCGGTCTCGTAGTTCTCCATCTCGGCGTTGATGATGTGAATGACCCGGGCTGCACGGCCCCGGATGGCGCCCGCGGTCCTGTCCAGCGTGTCCACATCCCCCTCTTGCAGGGCAATCACACACTTGTTCACATCTTCCAGGATGTGGTTTTCTGGGATACAGGGAAAAAAAAAATACAGTTGGTTTCGTTTCACTCTTCCTCACAGCAAAGCTGACTGATTTGGGCAAATGTCAGTGTGGTAAAGAATTGATATCTATCTTTATCCAGGCCTTCAGTGATACAGTCACACAATAGTAAAAATCTGTGTGATATTTATCTTTAGTAGGGACTGGGCTGCATCATCTTACCTCTACTGTGAGTCTCAACCTGTAATTCCTTGAAAACCTGTCACGTTAATTTCAAACATCACACTGAGTTTTATCATAATGAAATCGTAATTAAAATGAATGCAAAAGGGAAAGCAGTCAAATATTTTGTAGGTTCTCTAATAAACAGTTGGGCAATTTTCTGAACGTGAATTTACACTCTTCCATAAATGTTTATTATGTTTGGCTCAGTTTTGCCTAAATAAGTCAGAAAAGAAAATAAATCACATAGAAAAAACCAGCAAATGGCCCTTGTAGGTAGCACAAAACGTGGGCATGAGCACTTCATCTCCCTCACTTCATCTAGGCCAGAGAATAAGCTGGGAATTTCTAATAACACACCCTAAAATTATTTGTGACTGTGCATGTTCTGAAGCAAGAATTGTCAACATTGACTTTGCTCAGAGGAGGTGATAACAAGTACCTTCACTGGATTTTTGGGAGATGAACTGTTATTTTTGTGCCTCTGAATCTACTCTCACATTCTGCAGTATCAGAATTTATGTGGTATTCTCACATACAAATGACATGAAACCATGAAGACAACTCTGACTAGGTCAGGCATTATTTCTCTGCATTCAGTAAAGTAAAAAATAATTTTAGTAAGACCATGACTGAATTTCATATTTGACCAAACTCAGTCTGAGAAATTAAGTGACTCTAAACAGCAACTTGATTTTCTGCTAGAGACACCTCTGAACTGAAAATGAAATACTGTTCTTTGTAGTAGTAGTAAAACAGAATTAATCAGTTCCAAGTGTGTTTTGTTAATTATCCTTTGCCACTAAAAAGGATGACTCACTAATTTCTACCGTTAAAAATTCCAAGGCTGGATCATTTGAGGGTTTCAGAAATGTTTTACATGATGTCGAATTTTACACTGCAACAACTCTGGATGGAAACTGAAAGTCCCCTGAGCTGCGAATCTGAGTAACTTGCAAAGGAAAATTCTTTTAAAGCACTCCCTACTCAGAATGAAAAAGCAATGCTTTGTTGAAATTTTTCTTCACTGTTTCCACTCTACCATCACCAACTGCTTTCACCATGGCACAAACAAATTTTGCCCAACAAGAAGTGATCTAAGGATTTGGACAGTACATTTGGAATATGAAATAACTTCTTAAAATGATGGTCAGCTTTCTTACGGTAGCCACCACATTATTAAAACACCATCAAATGTGACACTTAATGTGAAGAGGAGGACGTGTCATTTCAGGAGGGACATTTAACCAATGGCATTTTGAATGCTTCACTGATTTAACATCCAAAAATTAAAAAAACCCCTATGTAAGCTGAGGCTTCAAAGTTTTATAGCAAGAGCAACAGGCTTTCTGTTTCCTCATGTTTAACAAAGTTGTCTATGAAAAGAATTAGGAAAAAATATCTCTAAACTTTACAGAAATAATACTTCTCAGCTGCCTTGGAAAGCTCAAACCTAAGGCAAAACTCTGTAAAAAGAAATTAAGATTTGAGAAAAAGAAATTAAAAACCCCTTCATTCATTCAAATTACTTCTGGTTTATGGATACAAGCACTTGGAGTAAGCAAATTCCTCAAACAAAGAAGAAAATGGCCATTTGAGACAGATTTCCAACTCTGGCACATGGACTGGGTCTGCAGTTTACAGCCTGGTCACCCCTTTCTCTTAGAACGAGTTCTGCCCGAAGGAGTTCATCAGCTTCAAATCTCAAATAAAAATCAGTAGGCTCCCATATTCTGAAGCACCCTTCTATTCAGAGATCTCATTTTCATTTTCTTGCCATGGCTTGCAGGAGACACTTGCAGGGCTGTTGAACTCTGGAGTGTAATTAACTAAACCAAATAATTTCCCTGCTAATAAGAGTAGTAGGATACAACCAAACAAAATAAAGAGGAGGGGAAAAAAAAGAAAATTAAGGATTTTTTTAAAGAATAAATATTTTTTCTTCAATATTTTTTCTCATAAACTTCTCTTGGAAAATTTAGGAAATATCAAGGCAAATAATGTAGATTGAAACATAAAATTTTGGCCCAACTGTCTCATGAAGGTTGGCTCTTCAGAGCAACCTGAGCAAGCAAAGCCCTCGTGGCACACTCTATGTCCTTACAACAATGAAATGAACCCTTCTAAGCAAAGTAAGAATTTGAGTTTTCTGCAGCAGAAATTAACCCAAGCCATGCAGCACTTTGCAGCTGCAGCATGCACTGGGTATGACCAAATTATAACAACACACTCTGCCACAGCTGTAGCACTTTACCCGGAGGATGGAGAAAACACTGGGACCCAGGGTCAGTGTCCTCCTCTTCTCCATCCCTTCTTTACCCTCCCAAACCAAACCATCCCATCATTCTGTAAAGTTCATCTTTCCTCATCTTGCCCTCAACAGCACAAGGATTCTGACAATTTCTACAAATACTCTCAGCCTGTAACAGGTCTGGAACATGTTTTTAGAAGGTGGCCAAAATCCTACTTTGAGCCTCAGTTGAAACAAAGCTTCTCTAGGAACAGAAGCACAAATAGGGTGTTATTTTCTGGGAGGTGAAGAGCCAACCATTGCTACCAGGGATTAATTAACACAGACTGGTTAGTCCAGCTGAGGACAGAAGATCAGCATTTCAATAGAGATGGACTATTGGATTAATGATCTTTTGGAATTACAGATTTTGTTTACTCTGACCCAATACTTGAGGAGTATATTTTTAGAAAGAGTCTCTTGACCCCAGTACCTGAAACAGAGAGGAAATCATCCACTGAAGTGATGTCGTCGACAGCCTCAGTGAGGACTCGCACCTGCTTCTCCCACTGGTCCTTAAACACATCCATGTTGTCCTGGGCTACTTTGCTCTGGGGTCTGGCAGCCAACGTGAGTGCAGCATTAATTACCTGTCAGTCAAACCCATTTGTTAGAGGGGGAGTGGCAAGGTTTTGGGGGTTTTTTTGGCTTTTTTTTGGTGGTTTTTTTTGTTGTTTTTGTAGGTTTTTTGTTGTTGTTTGTTTTTTGTTTGTTTGTTTTTTCAAGGGAAAGAAAAGATAGGTCATGGACTGTGTTTAAACACAGCATTACAATCCCATTTAGTATGAAGGGTCTCGAGATTTGGATGCATTTTTAAGGTCAAGGAAATCAGGCAAGAATCTCATAGCACAGACAAGGCTATGTTCTCTTTCTAAGGCTTTTAAGTGCTTCCTTCACTGCGTTAAAAACACAGCCTTACAACCCCGTTTGGAATGACGGGTCTTGAGATTTGGATGCATTTTTCAGGTCACGGAAACAGGCAACAATCTCATGGCATAGACAAGGCTATGTTCTTTTTCTAATGCTTTTAAGTGCTAAAAGAGTTCTCAAGCACTTTATGGCAGGAATCTTCACTCACCTGTGGGCACAGACTATCAATCTGTGTGGCTGCCATACGCACCAACTTCACACCCTCCTCATTGTTGGAGATTGAGCAGGCCAGATTTGCAACCTGCAACGAAATAATGAAATCATAGGGATGAGAACCAAGTTTTAGGCAAGTGAGCCATTTTATACCTTTCTCTGTTCTTATTAAGCTTGGCCTGAAATGAAAGAATTTTTCACAAGAGGAATAATACATCTTCTCTGCTGGTGAACAGAAACCAATGGAGGTTATTTCCTTACTAGCAAACAGAAGTACCCATCTTTAGATTTTTCTCAGAATCTTCCTTCACTGTCAAGTGTTTCCCATCCTCCTGTATAGCTTGAAAATTATCTGATGAGAAGTCATTCAGGGAATGCAGAACATCCAGGCATTATCTGTACATTTCCTTTTCTCAGTTTATTTTTCCTCTAATGAACCATATTCATTATTAATGTAGGTAATCAGGCTCATCTGTACACACTGAGCTTGGCAAAATGAAGGATTTTTTTTTTTTTTGACACATAGAATCATATTTTTCAACCCAGAAACAGAACTGATACTGGGCAATTACATATCTCTTTAATATCTTAATTGTTTCTGATGGTTTTATGCATGTTAAAATAATTTTAATTTTCAAGACTTCTTTATTTCTATGTCTTTCTCTATGTGTTTTTTTTTCACAGTAAAATATCCTTTAGGAACAGTAAAGTAACTTACTGATGTGAAATATCTCTGTTGAAAGCCTTTTCTGTAATATAGGCCTGAAGATCTCATTCAAAGATCTTTAAATCCACATTTACTTGGCCTGGCTCAGCTTTGGGAAGTCTGAACCTTTATAACTGAAGGCTATTTGGATAAGATAAAGGCTTGGAGAGACATCTGAATGAGATCTAGAAATCAGACCACGTCTCCAGACATGGCAGAGCTGCATCTCTGTGGCTTGGATTCAAGTGGAGGAGCATGTTCTCCCAGCTCACACAGCTCTTCCAAAAAACCCATTCCCAAAAGCTTCGTGCCAACTCCTGGGTTTTCCGAACCCAGCAATTCCTTTCCCAGGGCACACTGTGATATTTAAATCACAATGGCACATTTTGGGATGGAGGAATACTTTTTCAGTCTTCCAAAAATACGTCTCTTAATTCTAATCTTCATTAAAACAAACTTATAAAATTTTAAATATGCTTCCTTGATATTATTCACTGTGCCTGAAGGCACAGCTATCAGTTGGAAATGATTCATGAATTAGGTTAAATGCCCCCATCTTTCCAGTTTTCCTGCAGTCTCCCCTTGTGGCATTAATCTGCTCTCATCTGCAGTGCACATCCCTGCCTCACCCTGATCCATCTGCTCTGCACAGAACCTGCTTCACTCCCAGCCCTGTGCAGCGTGGTTTGCATAAATCCGTGTGCCAAAGCCCAGGCAGGAAAAGAACCCAAGGCTTCAAAGACTCTTGCAGGCATTTCTGAGTCAAGATTTTATCCTAATGTCGTGATTTTTATTTTCATTTCGTGATGAGACAAATGAGTTGGTCTGTTTGTTAACAGCCTTGCAGGTCTCATGTCACAAACATTCTCCTGAGCTGACATCTTCCAATTAATTTTCCATTTTCTGTAGTCACTTCTTTGCACACATCAAACAAACCACTTTCATCTTCACCAGAAACAACAGCTAAGCAGGATAATATTTAGAATTCATTAACGTGAGTGGAAATTACAGACTTTAAAAACTAGTAAATGGTATGAAGTTTAGCAAGAGCCACCTTCCTGTGTTGGAACTAAATGGCTTTTCAGACTGCCCTTACATTTTGGGATTAACATGATGGGAATTTGTCCTAAGGCTTCAGATGTAACATTTACTTTTTTGCAGATAGAAATATGTGACTGAAGGGGACCGGGTTCATGAAATGGCCATCAAACTACAAAGGAGCTCTCTGAGTTCCTCTGGAAGGGAACAATGCAGATATAATCTGCAAAAATAAAACTTATTTCTTCACTGTGTCTGTTAATTACTCTTTAAATAGAATCTGATGAGACAATATTTGGATGTTGTGAAGTGCCCTCTTCTTCCAAGAAGGATACAGGCACAACTAGAGAAATCTTTTTTCCCCTTTTTTGTGTAAAATAGAGTTCAGTACATTGTTTTGGGTGTTACTGCCAACACAAGAGTACAAATGTAACTTATTGCCACATTAAATATATATCAAAGAGCATTACAGTTACGTGTTTAAAATAAATACTGATACACATCATGTATAATCCCAAATTTAACAGTTTCTGAGGTCTATTTCAGGCCTTGCATAAACATAGCCCTGTTTCATCAGCAGTCAGGCAGCAATACCAGGGCACAATCCAGCGGGGACTGTGCCAGTCAGAACCACAGCAAGATCTGATTATGACAAATAAAGACAGAGATAAGCAAATTCCATGATGGCAGATGCAATCTGGATAAAATTGAATTTATCACTACAGATCTATGACTTTACCCAAAACTTAATTTTTAAAGCATGGCAAGAAAAAGCCTTTACTTTCTTAACCCTGCATTTCAGTGCATAAGCATGGATCTGTGAAACAACACAAGCTTTAGGTGCACTCAGTCACCAGATACCTCACTTTTTAATTACTTCGATTGACTTTGTTATCAAAGACACAGTCAAGTCACCATCCATTAATATTCTTGGTGCAGTAAGGTCCACATGCGAGCCCTTACCCGACAGAAACCACCAGGTAATTCCCCCTGCTTTAGCTCATTATAAATTCACCAACTTCAGATATTCTTCCTACCTAAAACTATGAACAAAAAAACTCAAGATACAATTCCACCCCACTCAGCTGAGACACTTGGAATAGATGCCAAAATTATTCCTTTGGACAATGGAGAGAACAAGGGAGGCCCTTCCAGGGGCTGTTCCTGATTGAGTCACCCTCTGGGTGTGTCTGGTTTATTATTTAAACTTAGATCACAGCTTGCCCTGATGGTTGTTGAAAAAGGTATTATTGAAATAAGGTGTGTTTTCCTGGTGCATTTTATCTTGTTTTACATGGGTAAATTTAACAGAATATGTTTTGTGAAGAACACAGACACTTTTGAATGTGCAACACCTGGGCTGGATGGAGCAGAGAGCTTGGAAAGGAAAACAAAAAGGCTCTGTGTTAGGGTAGCTGCCAATTTATGAAAACTTTGATTTGAAGCCTTTACCTTTGCACTTCAAATGCTCTGTCTCTACCAAAGCATTGAAGGGGAAATTTCCTGAGAGGCTATGGAACCAACCAGGTAGTGAATTTAATTTTCTTTTTTTTTTTTTCTTGTTTACTAAGTTCCTTGAGCACACTGAACCCACAGAGCCTAAACAGAATGTAAGATCATATTGAGTTCCATGTGAATTTTTTGGTGAGCATTTATATCAATGACCACATTTTTAACACCAAAATCAGTGAACTGTGAATCATTCTCAGAAACACGTGGAGGACTTAGTAACAGTGAAACTTTTGTGCAGATGAACATTATTGTCCAGAATTTCAGGTCCTTTTAGCTCCTCTTTCACCATGAAAACAATTGCTGAACACCTTAAACCTTTCCTGCAAGAGCACGGAGAGGTAATGAGCAAGAAAAGAAACATCCAGCTCCAGTGATGCTGTATTTTTCTGTAATCACCAA
This sequence comes from Petroica traversi, assembly GCA_025920805.1. NCBI lineage: Eukaryota > Metazoa > Chordata > Aves > Passeriformes > Petroicidae > Petroica > Petroica traversi. Next base: position 30,218,577 of record JAHLSL010000015.1, read on the forward strand.
ATCCACTGAACCAATCCTAGAATTAGGGATGTGAAAAAGCAGGAGCCAACTCCTCCAAATCAATTTCCATCAGTGGCACTGAGAGCCCAAGATGCAACAATGCACCTTGCCAGTACCTGTCTTTAATCACGCAAGGACTTCCATTAGTTTCAGTTATTTAAAATACATACAGGACCTGTTCCTATAAAATTTATCCATCTGTATTTTGTTGTATTTCAATCTCAGTTTCCTGCTGGATGCCAGGTTGGGGTGGGGAATAACTTTGTTTCTCATGCAAATTTTTATTACTTTTCATGGTGACCCTTTCTTTAGGACAAGAAAACTTTATTTCTGCCATAAAATTGCACTCAAAACTACAAAAGTAATCAAGGGTCTTTCATATGCATTTACTTCATTTTTACACTGATTAAAATCAGGCGTAGTTCCCTTTCATTGTGGTTTTAAATGAGACTATTTCCATTTTTGACTTGAGCCCCTTGTATTATTAAAGGTAACTATGACTATCAAGATGTATTGTGCTCTTTTGACTACCGAAATCCATTGTCTTCTGGTTCAAAATTAAATTCAAAGATTTAACATGGCCATTTGGAATTCAACCTAAGTGAAAAGGCCCAAAAGAAAAATCTATTGCTTGGAGCAAAAATTTGAAAAAAGGGAGCAGTATAAGCATCAGCAAAAGAGCAATAGTAACACAAAAGCTGCAGAATATCCTAGTTTTTAACATTTTCCTTTTATTCTCTTTCTCACAATAAATTGCTTAGAAGAAATGATACTGAAAAAGCTCTGCTCAGCTTCCCCAACCATTTAACGATTCAAAGGCGGAGAATAAAATCTATTTCTATCTTAGTTTTCCATACTTTTTTGTAAATATGTGATTTCTTCTTAAATTGTTTTATTCACGTTTTTCTATTCATGTAATTAATTTTTTTCCACTGTTATCAGGTGGAAGCAATAGGAAGAAAAAAAATTGCAAGAAATTATTCTTTATTTAGGAAAATGCAGAGTAATTTACACAAACACTGGTAAACTTACGTGTCCACACCACACATTTGAGAAACTGAAACTTTTTGAGTGATTCACCTTGATTTGAAGGTGGTTTAAGGCAGAGACTTCTGCAGCACTCACAGGGGACTAAAGTCAAGCAAATAATCAATTATCATGTTCAGCTGATGAGACATAACTTGCTGAACTGTGGTAGCTCAACTATTTGCAATTATTTATCCATTCACTTAGTAATTTATCCAGCTATTATTTCAACCTCTGAATCCTTCAAAATTCCGACATATATTAATGTTGGTACTGCTGTAGGCAGCCCAGTGATATTCATGGAGCCACAAATAAGAGAATTATTTCTAAAGGAGAGCAGAGTTGAAGCCAAGTTCCCCAAGATCTTCAACTTATTTATCCTCACTCAAGCGTTCTATTATGAGCAAAACTCTATTTATCACTAGAGAGGATGTTTTTGCACATACACAAACAAGTGCCAAAAAAAAATCAAAATGTCACTGAGAGTACACATTGCAGCAGATTCCTGTTCCTCCTCATGCACTGCAGTGCCAGCTTGAACTGCCACGGAAATATCAGACTGTGGCCTCTCCCTCAGAGCCCATTCCATAAGGCATGGGGGGAACCTCAGACAGGACAACATGGCCAATTTTCCCGCATTTATATTACCCAGTCACTTCTCTGAACTAGAGCTGAATGTTTAAATTGTTCACTTGTACATATATTTGACATTTATTAAATAATCTAACTGCATGCTGCAAAGAAATGACATTTTAAAATAAATTAATAATGAGCTGATTTACCAAATTTGATGTTTGCTTTGAAAATTTCTAGCACCAAACCCTGAACACATTTACCATGCGCTGCTCAGACATCTACAATATGTAGCTAAGGAGACTGGTACCAGCAGGGTGTTGGAAAGCCAGAGAGCATTTTAAGCACAACAGCTGAATGTTTTACTTCATGTCTTATATGCTGCCCACTGAACCCATGAAAAACTCTTTTCACTCTCAAAAGGTCAACAGCATTTTCTCTCATACTTAAAACAGCAATGAGGCTTTTCCACTCCCTCCAACTCCCTTCAGACTTGCTCGGTATCAGATTTAGTTGGAAGAGCTTTAAAAGATTTCTGCTTTTGGAAATGTTCCAAGTACCTCAGACTTCAATTAATTCAGCAGGTCTTCGTCTGAGATTTTTGAAGGGAACCTAAGAGTGTTGGAAGCCTCACGAGTACAGAAAGCTCAGCTCTAAATGAAAATATCCTAATTTTAGACAATTTCAATGAAGAGCTGTTAAATCAATCTGAATCTCCATTTTCCATGACCATTCTGGAGCATGCCATTAATTATGGCCTATAGGATGGAATAAACGGGAGATCAAAAATGAAGTACCTTGAAAAATCCTTCTACTTAACTATCTTCATAACTGAAAAGAACCCAACATTGGCTCATGTTCAATTATAGAGCTGCCAGTAAAGAATAGAAGAAAAACTTATCATATTATGTTTGATCCTTTACTTTAAATATCAGACAATAGCAATGATTTCAGATATAAATAAATAAATTTAAAAATCCAAAACAGTGAATACCATCTCTTCTTTTCTTTCCTTTCTCTTTGTATATGGAATTTGATCACAAAACTCTGTCTTCTTGAAACAAGTCAAGTTTTACACCACACTGAAGAGCCTCAGCTGTGATATTTGTTCCTCATTGCAAGTACAAAAAAGCCCCTACTGTGTCTAAGGACCCTCTAGAAGAAGAGTGGGACAATCTCTGATTTTAGACTGATTTTCCAGGTTATTGTGATTTCTTAGCAGGATCATGCCAAGAATTCTCTGTGGAAAACAGGAGAAAGCAAACTGATTAAAGAAAAAGCAGGTGATTGTCTCAGAGAATTTCTCCAATTTACACCTGAGAAAAATAACTCTGGAAATTACTTCAGTGTCGGTTTTACTCTTTTTTTTTAATTTAAATTTTTTTCAGGGTTTCAGTTTTACTTTACTTTCATTTGTAAGATTATTGAAGCAGTGCTGTTGGACACTTGGAGTGGAGCACTGCCCAGGACTATCAGCTGCGTTATCAGCTGGAACCAATGGGCCTGACAGCATCTACCCCAGTTCCTACCTGAAGATCCAATCCAACAATTAAAAATCCAGACCCACATCTGTCAGGAGTTCTCTGTTCCGCTGGATCTCTAAATACCTTGAAATTCAAGGACTTCAGAAAAGCGGGTGTGGATGTTAATTCCCAGAGCTGAATCCAGTGGGAATGCTTTGTGCTGTGACAGAAAACTCCCTTAGGAATTATGGTTGATCCTCCCTGGTTTTCTTGAGGGTGTGTTGTGAGCCATTCAGCTGGAATAGAGCTGAGTGACAGGAGCACTGGGGAACCCAGAGATGAGGACAGCAGGAATTTGTTCCCCCCTGAGGTTCACTCCCCCAGGAGTTGGGAAGCAGAGAGGGGCACTCAGCTTCATCCCTGCAATGATCTGCTCACTACCTGGATGTAATTTCTGAATTTCCTCTCTAAACACGTGGACTCAGTGCCAAAGAAACAAACAGCAAACAGCTGGAGCAAGCCAAGAAAGAGAGCATGACTTAGTTAAGACCAGAATTGTACTTTAATTAACTGGCCTTCAGCAGTATAGCATCACACTGAGAGAATGTAGTGAGCCCTCCTCCTACAAGAAAGCAGCTTGTAAAGATGCAGGGATCTGCTCCCTGTTGTCCATCTGTTCAGGTGGATCTTGGAGTGGATATCCCATTTTAAACCACACCACTCACACGATTGCTGAATGTAGACAGGATAGCTGAAAGTAATTAATTTAATTTACTGGCTTTCTGAGTTACAGGTGAAACTGCATTTTCCATTGCATTGGTACACACTTTTTTCTTCCTTTCACAGGAAGCAAAGGTAAAATGCCCAACTACAAGAATCCCTTCTGTAGAGGTCAGAGACCAGAGACCCATCTCAGTGCTTTTTCACCTCTCTTGGCAGGATTAGGTTACTTTTCTATTTAATTTCATAACAGTACAGGATTTCCATAACTGGTCTATTCACAGTGAGACAACAGTGATCAAGGAATGCAGAGGAACACAACAAAAACTACAGCACTATCTCTGAAATGTCAGACAACAGAGCCTTTATCAACAGTAAGTGTTAAGTTCCAAAGTGTGCAAAATGGCCAAAAGAATTTCTTAGTCTGGTACAACAACAAAACTTGGGAAGTTTGTGTATTAATCCTTTCTGGTCCATTTGCAACCAAGGCCACTGCTACTAAAACTCATCATGAATTATGAGCAATGCATACTGAAATATCCAAGGAGCAAGGGGGCAGTTGTTGTCCTATGGAAACAAGATTTACAGCACTGCAATGTGTGTGAGTCGATCCCATAAAGCAATTTTGACAACACACCCCTGGCAGTGCTGTAATTAATAAATATTAATAGCAAGTAGTTACCAAAGCAATCCATCTATCTAATAACAGTCCACTATTTTGGCAAACTGCTCAGTGACCCTGGAACATGGATGCATGCCTGACTAGGCTGTGATAATTAAACGTTAGTTATATTATCAGGGAGCTGTATTTTGACAGCTGTTGAAGAAAAAGAGGAGACTCTGTTGGAACTGAGAAAAGTTCAAGACATTAACAGAAGCTCTGGAGGCATTAACAGTGTGATATCAGACACCCCAGGGTATAAACAAAGCACAAATTATAATCACTGATCCTTAAAGAAACATAACTTGCAAGTTGGAGAGAACCAACTTTATTTAGCTGACCAGTGTGGATGGAGCTGAACTTGGCAGGGGATGCACAGAATAATAAGAAGGGCTTGTGGAGGTGTCTCGGCCAGAAAAGGAAGGTCACAGAAAATGCAGCCCCCCTGAGAAGTAAGACTGGCAAACTGGCAACAGCACACGAGGAGAAACTGAGGTACCCAGCAACGTTTTGGCCTCAGGGGTCAATAGCAACCTCTGATTCCAGAGCAGGGACTGCAAAGCAGGGGCTGGGGGAGAAAAGTCCTCCTGCTGACAGAGAGGATGAGGTTTGGGACCACCTGAGGAACATGAACATGCACAAGGCTTTGGGATCCAAGGAGATGCACCCCAGAGTCCTGAGGGAATTGCTGATGCAATTCACAGTCATGGCTCTCAGGGGAAATCCCAGGGGGCTGGGAAAAGGGAAACATTGCTCCCATCTGTACAAAGGGCTGAGAGGAGGAGGCTGGGAGCTACCACCCTGTCAGCCTCACCTCTGTGCCTGGGAAAATCCTGAAACAGATCCTCCTAGGAGCTCTGCTGAGGCTCTTGGAGAACAGGGAGGGCTTCATTAGTGGTCAGCAGGCTGAGGGAGGAGCACCTGCCCTGCTCAGGTGAGACCACACCTGCAGAGCTCAGCACAGAGGAGATGTGGACCTGTTGGAGTGGGTGTTGGGGAGCCACTGAAACTGTCAAGGCTGACTTCCTTCCTAGGGGGCAGTGAAGAAATTTAATTTGGAGAGATATTTTAAAGGCTCGCAAAATCCCATTCAGAGAAAGACTGATTTTACACGAGTCCAATTTTTGTGCATGAATAGTCTGTGAAATGTTTTTACAATAATTTAGTAATGGCTCAACAGGAATGCAAAATTAAGTCATCTCCCAGAACCAGAATGTGTAGACAAGGCAACAGAACTGGATGTTCCCTTTTCCATTCCTCCTGTCAGCGTTAACCCTGCCATGGAGAGAGATCATACTGGCTCCAAACATCATTTCATTTACTTGCCTGTTTAGCAGTCCCTTTTCCTGCTAATAAATCACCTTTTCTCTCAAAAAAGTGATATTTATGCTGATTATCCTTACAATAGGGTTGCCTGACACTAAAAACTAAATATCCAGAGTATTCTGCAGAAAAACTGTATGTTGAGATGAGGTATTTTCTGAGTTTTGTATCATAAAAAACTCATCAGTCCATTATTCCTGACTTTTTTTCCTGTCACTGCCCATCCTTTTTGTATGATCAGAGAAAGAGATTTCCTACATCCAGTTGTTTACCAGCAGCAGTAAGGTAACCACAGCCAAAACACAGATCTGAGCACTACCCACACTCATCCCCCTTTTTCAACCACAAACATAATCCTGAGCAGAGTTTTAGCCTAAATTACCTCTTTTCTATTACTCATGGTCTCTTTTATATCTGTTAAAAGGATTTTGGCCAAAAAGATGGCACTGAGAAAGCTTGATCTGTTCTTAAAGATATGACAATGGGGTGAGAAAAACTGCTTTTATATTTAGGTCTTTCTCCTCCACTGAAATGGGGAATGCATAAAAAAACCCCACAGTATTAATTATTCAACGTGCAGGAGTGCATATCCTCAAATTTTAATTTCTCCTAATTTAAGACTGCACTTTGAGGGTTTTTTGCATTGAATTTTGGTTTTGTTATACTAAATGTTGAAGTTTTCATCCTAGTAGTGAAGTCAGTTATGTGGTTTATTTGATTAAAACCACTCTGAGCCAGTTTTACATTTCTGTCCCAGCTGTCACATGTTTGCAGTTCTTTGTGTGAAAGCTGATTACCTTTGTAAAGGATCATCATTAGCTGATAAATATCCAAAACCTTTTCAACAAAACCCAGATTATTTACTGTGCATTAGAGCGATACTTTTGGTTTTTTCTTTGACCCCTCAAAAAAAAAAAAAGTCGCATGAATGCAGCTCACACAAAACTGGTTTTTAATGAGATTTTATATCAAGAGCTCTTCATGTGACTTTCAGCATTAAAAAAAAAATGGAAACAAACATATATTTAAGAAATCAAAACTGGCATCACAATTCTAAACAGAACTGCAAATATGTTTAATTCACTGTGCTTTGATTTATTCCCCTCTCAGCACACAGGGATAAGAATAATAAGTCAATTGTCTCTGCTGGAAGTTTTAATGGCACTATAATTTCGAGTTTGGGCTTCTTTGCAAATTGCCATTCTAAAGTCAAGGGCCAGTAGGTCCAGGATGAAGCTGCAGGGAGCATCTCCACCAGCCTAGCCTTACTAATTTTTTATGCTTTTGATTAATTTAATTAGAAGGAACAGAGAAGCCTCAGCAAAAATTAAATTCAATGAACAATTAAAATTTAATGAAAATTAAATTTCAGTAAAAACAGGCAACTGTTTTGAGGACACAAACATTATTATCCTCACTGAGCAAAAAGTTCACCTCATGGCCCACTGGGGAATCTGAGCAGCTGAGAAATTTCTTAAAATCTGTGGGAAAAGCTTCACTTGGATCTGACACTTGACCACAAACTACAAATCTCTAAGAAACCATGATTCATCCTGTCTGGTGTTTACAGAGCTGCTCATCTGAGAGAAGAAAATCCTTCCTCCTACAAAACCACAGCAAGAACTGCACATCTGAAGAACCTCTGGCTGGGAAGCTGGAGAGTTTGGGTACATGAGGCTTGGAGCTGGAAGATGTTTCAATTGAAATGAACACTTTTAACTTCACCCTGGATGTCTGACACCCTGATCTGGGCCAAGGAGTAGCTCCAGCACTTTGGTTTCTGGAAGAACTTTTCAGAAAATCACCTTTAAAATCAGCCTCAGGTGAATTAATGAATGTATGATATGAGTAGGTTTCCCCCTTTGTTATCAGGAAGTTATCCTTCAACACACTACATATCATCATTCAGTTTTCCAAGATCTGCCTTTAGATAAAATGATTTCTGAGATTTTTCTGGAACAGGAAAAAAAAAAAAAAAAAAAAAAAAAAAAAGAAAATGCAATAAAATAGAGCATTATTAATTCTTCTCTCATCTTGCTTTGAGAATGGATAATTTCACTCAATAATATGTCCAGGTAAGGTGGTGGATGCTGCATTTATTTATTTACTTACTTATTTACTTATTTTTATTTTATTTTATTTTATTATTTTTTAACCCACAGATCACCCATTGTGAAGTAGGTGGGGAATTACCCCTTGTCCCTCTTTCAGAGTAGGCAAATCCAAATTTATTTCAGTGTTGGGAATGCTGTGGCTCAGTCTGATTAGTGTTGACAGCAGAGCAGGTACCACAGAAGACCCGTGTCTCCGCACTGATATTAATGTAACACCACCAAAAGTTGTGGAAATCGGAGCTGAAAGGAAACCTGGCAGATGATGCTCCTGTCTGAGGGCAGCACCAGCTGAGCCTAAACCACTCCTGGCAGGTGTTTGTCTCACTTCGAGCCTGCACTGAGAGCAGTTGTGGGGATTTCTGTACGTGGAACATTTAATTAGGGAAAATAAACAACAGCAGTGGGAGACGAGGTCGGATTTACTGCAGCAACTGCAGGGAGTGAGCACCAGATCCATTCAAATGTATATGGAGAGATTGAGTAATGGCAGCAACAGGAAAATAAAAAAATATCCAACCCAATAAACGCCCTCTGCACATTTCTCCTTTGCAGACTCACTGTGAGCTAAACTAAGTCTGGTCTGTTTGAATAAATGAGTGAAGAGAACAAGGAAAAGTCACATTTACCTACTGCACAGCAAGAATATTTGTGTCCATCAGGACTGGTTTTGCTTATAGTAAATTCACAGTACTTTAGGACCTTAAAAAAAAAAATACAACCCAAAAACCCCTTAAAATGGCATCTACCAAAGAGATACCACCAGAGGAGGTGACATTTTAAGCTACAAGAACCTTTGCCATCCCTCCAGAGTGTCTTTTTTGCATGTGCCTTTCTGTGCTTGGAAGGCTTACTGGTTGAGTTTAAAAAATTAATCTTTTAAATTAAATTGCCACACGTTACCCAGGTTCTTACAATATCTTTATGCACTTGGAGGACCAAAGAAAAAATAAAACTAAAGCATATATTTGAAGGATTTTTCTTTCTCTCAAAGTGCTTCTTTTTATCATCAGGACATGTGACATTTGGTGCCTCTGGTGTGTTTAATGTGTTGTTATTGCTGTTTCTACTCGGATGTCTGTAGCAGCTCAGACTCCCCAAACAATCCAAAAAATAATGATTAAAGTTCTGATCACTACTCATGTTATTTAAAGTGGATTGCAGTCAACTCAATCCTATTTATCTGAAAACCAATCCCTGTTCCGAGAGTGAGAAACAGCAACAGAAGCCCTGAACACATTAGAAAAGAGAAAAGTTAGCAACATTTAAATATGAATTCTTTAAGTTATGAGTGTGGGGGCAAGAGATAGAGGGGGTTCAAGTGCAGCTACAAACACAAATCCAGCACAGTAAAGTTCCTATTCATTGTCTCACTAAAGAATTCTGAAGTACAGACACAAAGCCCGTCAAATGATGAAGTCTCTCCACTCAACCCATCCCCTGAGACAGAACTGGAGGTGCCCAGCTCAAAGCTGCAGGGATTTACTCCAGCCCTGCCTCACAGAACACGCTCTGGTCAATGAATTGTAGCTTTCAAAAACTGAATGAATTCCACAATCAATCCACCAACAGTACCCAAATGTTTCTGTGTTTTCTTTTCTTCGTGTATACAACAGCACCCCAGAAACATTCAAACCCTCGATGTAGAAGTGTTTCCATAGTGCCATTCCATGTACTGAAATAAATAATAAAATAGTATTTCCTAAATGTGACAATTGATCACTAAAGCTTTTCTTTCACTGGCACGAACAAGGCATGGTTTCTGACCAAAAGCATGTCAACAGCCCACATGAAAAAACGTATAAATCACTGCTACCAGAAATAATGACTAATGCAGTACAGAAACACATCAATCCTTTTATTCTTCTGACCCAGAACTCTTGAACAGTTCATGTGTTCTGTATTCAATGAACAGCCATCATTCACACTACCACAAACTGGAATTTATTCATCTAGCTCCACAAAGGGATTTGTTAGTTATTGGGGGCCAGTGAGCACAGTTTTATAAACTGATATCGAACAGGAAGGAACTGCATTAGAATGAAACCAGAATAACAATAAGCCAAAGAGTCAGGTGAATATGTTTTGCTTCAGCTCCTAAATACACTTTTTTTTTCCCCTGTCAGGAAGCTAATGCTTTAAATTTTTTTTTAAACTTATTTTATTTTTCTTTTAATCTTTACTTTCCTTCCATTACTCTTTTGTTTAGCTCTTTCAAGCCCTTGACAGCTGCCCTGCTGACAGCCTCGTGCCAGCTGAGAGGGCAGGGAAGGAGCAGAACCAGGGCTCTGACAGTGCCTGGGGTTTGTCCCAGAGACAACAGGTCCCAAATGGCAGCACGTGCTCCAACTCCTCACTGCTAAAAGCTTTCATCCTATTTTTTCCTCTGTCTTCCTCCAAAAAGATGTTTGTGATACATCAAACCATTGATTCTTTCTGTGTATTTAGCATTACAGGGTCACCTGCCACAGGAGAGTTAATCCTGATTTACGCTGCTGTGAGTGACAGGAGAAAGGAGCTCGGTGGTTTTGGGGTAACAGCTGTTGAAAATGTTTGTTTGTGTAAGCACAAGGAAATCAATCCCATTTCTGAGGCAATGGAAATATTACTAACCCTGGGCAGCTCCCATCTGAGAAACCACCTTTCCTGACGGAATTGTCTGCAGGATATTGACTGCTACTCACACCAACATTACCCTGCAGCCTTGAGAAACACGGCACGAAATGAGGTAAAATCACACAGAGCTGTGTAGTAACACAAGAGAGACATTTGAAAAATACCACATACACCAATAGTCATGCAGTCATTTAGGATTATTTAAATACTAAAATTTCAAACAAAAAAAAATTTTCAGTTTATCGATCGAGGTAAAACTTTCTAAATTTTCTTTGCCTAGCTGTCAAAACCCAGTTTAAATAAAGGCAAAAGGACTTGTCCTGAGGATACTGGAACAGGACAGATGCTGAGACAACACTGGGGTGCTGAAGATCAGCATTAGTCATTTCAGAAGTTCACAGAGAAACAGCTGATTTTCACGTTCTGTTATTCCCAGTTTAGGCAAGCATTCAATTTGAGAAGGGAGCACAGAGGCGATTTAAATTTAATATCTCGATCTCATTTCAAGAGAAAGGCTTAAACGCAAACACAGTCAAGTTGAAAGTCTTAATGTTCTACTTGAATTCACATGATTTATGGCAAGGGAAAAAAAGCCCTGCAGTGTTCCAACAGCCTGAGAAATGTTGGTTTCATCTGCACGGACTAGAGGAAGAACCCAAATTCAAACTACAGACACTCAGGATAACAATTGATGCTCAAAGTAACATTTAACACCCCGGCTGACATTCGACACTGGCATTCAAATGAACATTCCAGTCAGGAATAAACCTGCCTTTGGAACATCCTAAATATGAAACAGGGCAGAAACTGCATTTATCTACAGAGGTATAATTACATGCACTGGACTGAATTAATGTTCCTACCCTGGATTTACACAGTGCAATTGAAGCCCATCCTCAGCCCTCAGCCCTCAGCCAAATGCCAAATATGCAGCTGAGAGGGCTCAAGTGGCAGCTCTTTCTCCTAAGAAATGCTGTTCAGATTGGAATTTAGATGGCCAAATATGCTAGGGAAAGACTCTCAAGTATTTTGAAGCATTTTTATCCATTTTCAGAATCACTCATTGGCTTTACTGAGCTGTTCTTCACGTTTGAAGTGCACTCATGTATTAACCAAAACTCCATCTTTCCTTTAATAAATGGCTCTTTTCCTCAAGGTATTGGAGTCTCTGCTGCCCAGTTCTCTATACATTCATATCAGTACATGAAGGGTGAGTGTAAAATGGCAAAATGTGACAAAATTGTGCCCCTTCCTCCATGAGACCCAGATTGATGATATTGTTTTCCAGACCAACATCAGTTTCCATAAAGCTCCCTAAATATGGGAACAAATGCCCACACCACGAGCTTCAAGCAGCTCCCTGAGCATTTTTTTAGAAGCTGTCTAATGTTTAAATGCAGAATATGAGCTCCTGGTTTATGAAATAACTTTTAAAAATCTCCTGTTTAAAATAGGAGATCTGGGGGATCCCAGATTCACTCTGGGGGAAAACCCTTCCTTTATACAGTGGATAAGCCAATTAGAAAGGAATTCCCACCCAACCCTAGTAACAAGTATTCTATCCAATTTGAGAACAATTCATGAGGATTTTGGAGTAGATGTTTCTTTTCTGGACTTGCAGGCTGTTTTCAAATTAACAAAGAGAATCATCCTCCTTAATATTTGCTGATGGCCCAGCTGCTGCTATCAAGCACTCTTCTGCTTTTATCGAGTTAAAACTTCATGCCCACTGTAAAAAGGTAGAGAATAATATGCCTGGTCTAAATTGGGAGAATTTTAATGTAGCAGTGATGTCTCAACTCTGCATTACAGGCAATTTATGTTTTGTCTGTTGCCAAAACAAAACAAAACAAATAGTCATAAAGATGAACCACAGATAATAAAGAAATTGTAATATTTTGCTGCCGCATTATTTTTTTTCCAAGCTAATTCCACGTGTCAGGAGGTAATGAAGGGCTATGCACTTCCAGAAGAGAAGCTCTGCTTCTTTTTGTAATATTACAAATTTGAAACTCAGTTGCTGTTAAGTGATTAAAAACTCGTGTACCCAAAAGGTATTCATTTTTCTGCAACTTCATCCATTAAAAAAAAAAAAAACAAACTAGAAAATTATTCTTACTCAGGCTCTCAGGTTACTGATGCTTTCTGCAGCCAAAGAACACTCAGGCTTTTCGTTCTGCCTTAGCAGCAAAAACTGGCTTCAGCAGCTCAGGGCAATTTGCAAGAAACCAACTTTACAGAGTCTCAGGCTGGCTCTGCTCTCCCAGCACAAATGAGAGAACCAAGGGGAAAACCTCTGTACCAAAGGGTCACAGCTGAGAACATTTTCCTGCACTCCACCTTCCCAACAGCACTGGTGTCTCCTTGATTTTGAAATTCGATGGGAAGAAGAGTTAATATTTATCCATCCTTGCACAACAACTCAATTTTTAGGCATCTTGGACCATTTCCATGTTTAGCCTGCAGGTGCACAAACAGCTTTAACCTCTGCAGACCAGGCTGCAGAGCACTTCTCACTCCTCCCCACTGCCTTTGTAGCAAAGTTTAAACTTTAAACTATGCAGAAAAACCTTTGGGACCAGTGAAAACCAACAAATGTTTTGTTCCAAACCCAAACACAATCGACTGCACATAATTCTGAACCTCCTTCAAATGGTACTTTTGAAATAAAAGTTATTCTTTGGCACAACTCAGGCTAAAGCAGATAAAAGTGCTAAAGCAAGGGAATTCGAGCTCTTGAAAATCAAAGCAATCCTGTCTAACTGTTTATGTCTTAAAAAGGGAAAAGTGTCAGCATTTGCTAAATGGTGGATTTCTCCAACAGTGAGCAAAACAAAAGGCAGTAATTACAAATAATCCCTTGTGTTGACAGTATAGGATCCTGCTTTAAACTGCTACAGGGTTTAGAAATTCTAAGAAATCTACATTTTCTAATAACCTTAGCTTACTTTTGTAAAAAGTAAAGAGTATTCCTTCAACCTAAGCAAAATACAGGATTTCCTTTCTATCTGAAATCACAGAGCACATCATCTCAGCCCATTGATTTCCAAGTGAAAAGAATGATAGAATGGTTTGGGTTGGGAGTGACCTTAAAAATTATCCCCCTGTCATGGGCAGGGACAACTTCCACTGTCCCAGGTGGCTCCAAGACCTGTCCCAGCCTGGCCTTGGGCACTTCCAGGGATCCAGGGGCAGCCACAGCTTCTCTGGGCACCCTGTGCCAGGGCCTCCCCACCCTCACAGGGAAAACAAGCACAGAAAATTGAACAGGAAAATTTATTTCATTCATTCCAGGAAAACCATGGCTCTATGAGCACACTGAAAAAGAAAAAAAAAAGTTTACATCAAGAAACAACCAAGATCACATCATATCCTATCATCCTGTTACTGCATTTTCCCCTGATGTATGCATTAAATACAGTGTCAGGATCAACTTTATTTTCTCTATTATCCATATGCTGTTATTTTTTTTTTTTTTCCCCCAGAAAAGTCTGGTGGCTTTTATAACAGAGTTTATCAGCTGTTTACAAAAGAAGCATGGCATTTCCATATTGCAGCTTAAGGAAGGAAATGAAGAATATATCAGCTAAACAAAACTGAGGGGGATGAGGAAAATAATTCCAACAGCAATTAGTCAGGGCATTATGTTTGATATTACACACGACTTCAGAAAACAACACCAAGTTTCTAAAATATGCAAGAATTCTCACACGATTTCAAAAGATGTTACTAATACAGTAATTTGTCCTCTGTCTTTTCTCCAGATCATTATTGTTATTTGAGTAGAAACTATATATGGGTGAGGGTTGAGATTTATTATAAACATATATGAGAGATTCAGGAAAATTCATTCATAACAAGAGAAAAAAAAAATTTGTGCCAGACATCCGATCTGTATGTGAAAGACGTGCCAAAAATTAGAGCTGTTTGAATAATTATCTTTTTCTATTTGGTGGCTGTAAAAGAAAATAATAACAAAAAAATTGTGTCAAGTAAATTCCTACTGGCCAAATTCAGCAAACTCTTACAAATATGTTGACCTAAAAGTGTATTTCTTACCAGGAAAACATTCATAGGAAATATTTCCCACAGCTCCTCTCAAGTTCCAGACTTTCCCAGAATAATTCAAACCTATATTTATACAATGTGCATTTCTGTGTTTAACATCCCCAATGTACATTTGTTTAGAGGGGTCAGGAGATTTTGTGTTCAGCTTTATGGATTCATTCATCAGCTTGAATAGCTCCCCTTCTTATTTTTAAATAAACCCCCTACTTTTACCTGCCAGCTTTCTCCTTAATTATCAAGGCTATTTAGTGTTTAGATGAGCATCTGACATCACCCCAAAATTGTAATGAGTTGTCTTATTTTTCAGTGCTCTCTTCATTGAAAATTTCTGCCTGTTTTTCACGGAACTGACATTTTGCTGCACCATCCTGCCCTTTTTCAGCCCCATACTGCAAATGCAGGTATATTTATCAAACCATTATCATCCATTACCTGAGAGCTCCAGCTTCACAGGGATTTTATGAATTCCTGAGATTCATCCATTACCTGAGAGCTCCAGCTTCTCGGATATTTTATAAATTCCTGAGATTTTTCAGGGCCCTGACGTGACAAAATACACGTCAGGATGTTGTAAAATAGTTGAAACAGCATAACCAAAACATGAGGTGGGGGGGAAAAAAAATCACATTAAATACCATCTGCTGCTGCCCTTATCATGATCATCCTGCCTGTGCACATTTCAACAACCACTTTTCTGGGAAGGAGCTTTTCTTTTCAAGGACAGTATCACAAGAGTCTCCAGGCACATGTGATTTCCACAAATGATTAAACACCATCCCTTTAGATTATCCAGCAGATCTTCCCTTCAAATGCAACTCACCCCTGTAACAAGGGGTGTAAAGGGTTCCTTTAGAAAAAGATATTATTCTATGTCCTCATTGTTAAATAAGAGAATTCCACTGAATTATGTCAGCTCTTGCATGAGCTCTCTGATCCTCTTTTATTCAGAATTACAGATATATCTACAAGGCCAAAAGGCTTGGACTTAACTCACTGAGGAACTGCCAAAGAAACCTGGATTACCTCGATGCCCATAAGACCAGGGAAAAGATTAAGCAGAAATAGAAATTCTATTGCCTGATCAATCACAAGGAATTGTAACAATCCTGACAGGTTGCAAGCACAGATGATAATCTATTGTAGGGCTCATATTTGTGGGATCAGTTTTAAAGGCTAAATAAACCAGACCAGAGCTAAAGCATCCAAGAAAGGCTCAGATAAATATGTTGAAGAAATAGGGATAATTTAAGAAAATACAGTGAATTTTTAATAAAAACCATTGAAAAACTTCACTTAGGACAGTCACATGTGTAAAAAGAGCAGAAGAAACTGCAAGGCACAAAGAGCTCCCAGGAAGTTTGGGGAAACAGGACATTGGAGGAAGCTGGAGAAGTGTTTTACAAATTCATCCAAGGTAAATGCTTGGGAGGAAAAAAACCCTCACAATCCGGTAGGATTTTCAAGATAAAATTTAGAAGATTTGTGAACACTGGGGGAATAAAATTCTGGAGTCACTTTCCAAACAGCTCTTTGAAACAGAGCTTGAAATTTTTCTGGATTTTAGAGATTAGAAACTGGGCAGGAATTAGAAATTGGATTACTGAATAATGAGAGAATTTGAATTATGATTTACTATCTTTCTTGGACTTCATTTACCTGACATTCGGCCTATAAGCACAGCTTTTATTGCCACCTGTTCAGGCTTTTGGTTTGTTTGTTTGCTGGTTTTTATCTTGGTTGTCTTTACAGGCAGCCTTCTCCACCTCCACAGCAAGTATTCTGCTCTGCTGCTAAGTGCAGGATCTCATATATCCTATAAGAAGAATTAATTAATTTAAAATTTTAATTCTGCCGTAACTGTGTTCTAACACAAGCAAAGGCTCTCTCAGACATCAAGATGAAAAAATAATAATGATAATTATCATAAGCATGACAGAGTTGCAGAATGAGGCACAAACATGAAATTTAATTTAACCAAAAGAACTTCTTGAAGATGATTATTTATATAACAAAGATGTATTCTTAACTTTATTACAGAGTTGCTTATGAAATGAAAGTAGAGTTTCAAGGCACAATACTCTTCCTTTCTTTCTCTCTCCTCCCTGCCTTCGATGAATCATCTCAATAAAGACTAAATAAGTCCCTCTTGTAAGATTCAGATTTCCATTTCTTTATGCACAGAAACATAGCTGGGCTTTTTTATTTTCAAACCTGTATTACAAGAAAAATGCCCTGATTAGAGTACAAGACATGAAGAGGAACACACAAAAGCTTGTTTATTTATTATATTGCTGAAGAAGAAGTCACACAGGAAGAATGAAAACAAGTACAAAAACCTCTGCAGAAAAAGCTGCAGAGAAAAGGATCACTGAGTAAAAAGAAATAGATTTCTGCCTCCCTACTGTAATAACTTCTATTGAAAGCATCTGTATTATTTAGCTGCATAAAGTTGTTTTGTCCTTTTTTTTGAAAACACTGTAAAAAAACATAGCTCATCTAGAACTAGACTTAATAACATGCTCACATCTGGTAAAGGAAAATCAGTTTTCCAATGTCTGTGCAATCAGATCCTGGTATCTGGTTGTGGCTGTAGCTGGGTGTGCAACATTTGTAGTTGGTATAATGGGAAAAAAACCAGAATAAAAAGCCCTTCTACAAGGAACATGATCTTTTTCAAGCAGCCCAAAGGAGACAAGAATTCAAATCTGTTCCTGTGCTATCTCAGTCAGATTGTTTTTTAAAATATGATTCTATGATTTTATATATATATATATATATATATATATATATATAATATTCCAACCCCCAGTCAATGTTAGCTAAGTGCATTCACACTCCAGCCCAACAAATGGGACAGGAGCTGAAAAGAGGGAGCCTAAATTCACGTATGAAAAAGGAATCTAGGACATGAAAAGGTGCAATAATAATAATAATAATCTCTAAAGACAAAAAAGTGTTGAAAAGGGTAAGAAAATGTTAATGAGACCTTGACCTCTCTCTCAGAAGCCAAGGTGTACAGGGCAACTGATTTTTAGTAATCCCTGTCTTTTACACTTTAATAAATATATAAACTTCTAGTGTTTATTTTTCTGGAGGGGATTGCATCCCTGAGTTTTGCAGAGCAGTACCTGAGATCCTCTGAAAGTCTCTGGTAGAAAATGAAACCTGACCTGCTAAAGATTTAGAGCTGGTAGCTAAAGGTGTTACAACCAGCCCCAAAGGAGGGTAAATCCCACAGAAATGGGGGCACCAGGAGTTGAAAACAAAAGAGCAGAGATACCAAAGAGAAACCTTCAAATGGCAGCTTGAGATGAAGAGTGCTGACCATTTCTTCAGCAACATTTTCCAGGTCCCAATGTTCCAAGCCCTGTTTGTCCTCAGTCTCTTTCCAATCACAGTGAAAAACACGAGTTTGGGAATTCTCACTAATAAAATCCAGGTGCGCTTCTACCAGCACTGTTTTTACTTCCATGTCTTAGTTGGAAGGAAACCCAAGTTTTCTGGGCATTCCATCCCTCTGCTTCTCATCAAAATAAATGGAAATATCTTCCAATCCCAAGAAACCACTATGAAAACCATCCTCCTCAGCTACTGCAATTGCAGGGCTGGCTCTTGCTAGCTTGGTCCAGAGCGTAAGAAGTCCTTGGAAGTTTATTTTTCAGTAACAAAATGGGTTTGGTGATTTAAATGATGCAAGCAGAGGTCAGCCAAGATGCAGCGTGTCCCATCTGCTGTGTTACAGTTACACACCAGGAGAGCTTTCCACGCACAGGAGATGGAAACAGGAGCATCCCTGACAGACACTGCAAACTAAAATAAGCCCGAGGAGATCAAACAGGTTAAGATCCAACCGACCACAGGCAGGATGTTATTCTTTTGCTGCAGCTTAAAAGAAAATATCAGGGAAACCAATCTTCAGCCTGCATGAGGTGGGAAATGTCGATGCTCCCCTAAGACATGCGTGCCACTGGTTGTCTCACTTTCAAACAGACTTGATATTACAGTGTTATTACAAGGGAAGGATTGGATGTAAATTAAGCATTTCAAGCTCTCACCAGAAGGTAATTACATGCACACAGCATCCCCTCTGCAAGAAACTGAGGGCAGATTTAGAAGTGCACCACAGGAAAGAGCAGCGTCTTCTGTGGGGAAAAGCTTTTGCCACAGACATGACTTTTCTCACTACAGAGGTTCACCACATGCAACTCATCATTACCTGTCTAAAAGGCATTTTTTGTCCCTAATTGTCTAGGATCCATGGAATCTCATCCAGTGCTGGAAGGGAACCACAAGGATCATCAAATCCAACTCCTGGCCCTGCACAGACACCCCAACAATCCTCCCTGTGCCTGGATCAGTGTCCAACCCTCCTGGAGCTTTGGCAGCCTCGGGCCGTGCCCATTCCCTGGGGAGCCTGGGCAGTGCCCAGCACCCTCTGCGGGAAGAACCTTTTCCTGAAATCCAACCTAAACCTCCCCTGACTCAGCTCCAGCCCTTCCCTTGGCTCCTGTCCCTGTCGCAGGGAGCAGAGATGGGAGCTGCCCTTTGGAGGGGCCCTTTGGACCCCGCTGAGGTCTGACCTCAGCCTCTCCTCCAGACAGAAGAGACCAAATGATCTCAGCTGTTCCTCAGACAGCTTCTCCTGCAGATCCTTCTCCATTTCCATAGCTCTCCGTTGGGTGCCACCAGTTTCTATCTCAAGCTGTCACAAAGCATCCAAGGGAGAGCTGCAAAGGTGGCAGATCCCCCATGAAGATGCTCAAGGGAGAAAGGGATCTTCCGAGTCAACACATCCCACGTATTTTCCCTGATTCTTCTTCTTTGGGATGGCACTAAAAACCTTCTAAAAGTCCATCTCCCACTGTGCTGTCCCAGAGGGTGCAGACAATAGCAGTCTAAAAGGTTAAAGGCAAAAGTTGGGCAAAATTAATTTTGTCTTGTACGTTAGCAAGGTTCCAGCTATTCAAAATTAATCCTGGAAGTCTCTATGTTTACTTTTACAGGCTTATATATAGTAAAGAGTAGGCTGCATCTAATGGTTTCTAAATGCTCAAAGTTTTTTGCTCAATTCTATCCAGCATATTGTTTTAAGTGATATGCAAATAACAAGTCAACCAAAAGTCAAAAGATATTACAGTTAAAATATAGAAATTGGAACAAGGAGCGTGGGAGTCTCATTGATGAACCACTGATGGAAATCACAATGATCAGGTCCTTTTTCTCCATCTGCCACAGGTTCACTAATAGGATATTGCCTACAAAGTGGAGATCATATTAATGATTACATTAAAAAAGGATTTTGAGTTAAAAAAGAACCAAAAAAAATCTCAAACCAACAAAAAACCTGAAGAAAACACTCCGAAGCCCCAGCATTAATGCGAGACAGACTTTTGGTGCTCTTGAGCACTAAAAAGTGTTTGATAGAAGAAGCATCACCCAAACCCTAAAAGCTGGGCTGTTGTAGTTCCAAGTTCAGTCAAGTTAGAAGCCCTGGATTTACACCTGGACACTGACATTGTGCCTGTGAAGATGGAGGAAGATTTCTCATTTTACCCCAACCAAGTATCTTTTTTTACATGTTCACCTGCAGTGTGCAAAATGCCAAACTCTTTTGTGTCAAACATTACCAAAAGGGAAGGAATAAAAATTTCTGTTCTCCTGCTTTGAAGATGTTGGAAATAATTCTTCTCTACAAGAGAAAAGACTTTATAAAGGCAGGTAACAAGGAATGGGGTTGAAGTCAGCAAAAACACTGAGAAAGAATTTCTTTTTGTATCTGTAACTGAGATGTATAAAAATGATGAATCATTCTGATGATTGCTACCAATTTTGGGTATGTTTGGGTAACACCTCGTTCATTTGCAAATCAGCAAATTTCAAAAAGGGGGACAGAAATGCCAGTTTCTCAGCAGAATTCTGAGTTTTATTAGAAATAAAACTAAAGTAAGAGATGATTTATGGCCACGATATGGATGAGAAAGAAGGTAACTCCTGCAGCAAAAGGCAAAGACAGAAAGCTGAGAGGTAAGGCCTAAGGTAAAACTGTACTTGCACATTTGCTCTCCAGAGCTCCTACTGTGCCTGGCTTTTTGCCATCTCATTCTCTGCACATCATTTCAGATGGGAAAACTGCTATCAGCGACTTTCAGAAAGTCGCTGAAATATATGGTGTGACTCAAAGTGCCTCTCTA
Source organism: Petroica traversi (assembly GCA_025920805.1). NCBI lineage: Eukaryota > Metazoa > Chordata > Aves > Passeriformes > Petroicidae > Petroica > Petroica traversi. Next base: position 30,239,329 of record JAHLSL010000015.1, read on the forward strand.
GTGCAAAAAGGGATGGAGAGGAGGAAAAAAAAGAGAGACTTTTACCTGGGGTGGAAGGGGGAAATAATGAATACTAGAATATTATAGTACATTTGAAAGATTCATTAACCTCAATTTTTAATTGAGCGGACAGTAAATAAAGGACTGACTGGAAAGAATCAGATTAAATTAATGATTTATGGTCTTAATGCTTTTATCTGTTAGACTTTTGAAAATCATGTGTCACAAATTAGTGTAATTAATACTTACACTGATGTAGAACCTTTTGTATAAAGCTGCCAGTGAGCTGCTCATCCTATTTATTTATTTACCAGCATCCAATGAAACGGGCAAAGATTACAGGAATACTGAATATTTGTGTGCAAGGCAAGGTATAAAATTTCACCTGCTCTTGCTTTCTCTTACACAGGCTGGGAATGTGAAGTGTTGCAGCTTCCTGTTTGTGTTATTTAAGTATTTTCCTTTCTTTAACCTGCTGGGTGTTAAGGTAACTCAGTAATTAATTGCAATGGCAAGCATGATTAGAGGTTTAAAATTACACAGTAGTGTAAGAACTGTGGTCACTAATAGCTATTCCTACCCACACTTCAATTTTTATAACCCAAACCAACAAAGTCACCAAACACTTCTGTTCAACAGGTCCTTTGCCACTGTCATTACCTGAGAGGGCTCCCACAAAGCCTCAGTGATTTTCCTCTCCTGCACAAACTCTACATCGATACTGGAATCCCAGCAAGGAAAATTATCCCAATGAGGATTGAGTCAAATAAGGGGTCATTACTGCTTCTTTCTCATTTTCCTTTCTCCTATTTGAAAATTTCCTTGTTCTACTGTTAATGCACCCTGCTGAGTGCCTTCGTGTCCCCTCTAACACTGCAGCAAGAACAATTTCTGAAATAAAGATGTATCCATGGCCTTTCAGTCATTCCATGACCAGTGGTTTTAGACCTCATGGCTGCTCTTATCTTGGGCATGGTGCTATTTCGAAACCCCTTTAAGCTATGACAGGACAGATTGTGTTTTGGGAAGGTCACAGCTGATGTGCTGCACACCCTGCACAGCTATCGTCAAAACCTGTCCTTATTCCATTAGAACTGAAAGAAAAACCTGAGCCCTTTGATTGGTGCCCAAAAGGGTACGAGTGTGAAATTCCAGACTACAGCAACTCCACCATTTCCAGCTCTGTGATAAAAGGTTCTCGTTGCAAAGCTGGGACTTGACTCTGTCACGCAGAGATAGTGGCCCCATCCCTGGGGTGGTGGCAGCAGCCTCTCAGTCCCTCATCCTTCAAAAGCAGGACCTGAACCCCACAAACCTCTGACAGCGGAAGTGCAGGCCTTGATAAAATCTTGTCTTTTCCTCCCTTCTCTCTCTGGTGCTTTTTCAAGCATAATGTATTCTAAGGAGATTAAGCCTTACAGAACTACTTTTCCTCAACTTTTGAAGTCTTGGAAGCACTTCAGGATCATCAAAACAGGAGTTTTATAATCTGTGTACTATGGAACTAAACTCACTCTTGAGATTACACTTTCATGCTAAAATCGTTTTCTCGGCTGTTTAAAAGTTTCCTAAGAAGTTGTCCTCAGGCTGAAGTTCCTCCTGCCTGCTCTGAGGCCACAGGAAAAACTTTCTGGAACTTGGTAGAAAATCCACTTAATTGTTTTATTTGATTTTCAGAAAGCCACGCTTGGAAATAAAGCAGTGAAACCAATGCTTTTTCATGCTAAGCCATGGAGTCAGTCCTCCTTTATTATCATCAATATTTCATAAAAGATTTTCTAGTGAAGTGTGATCCACACATTTGTTATAATGTTTTCTAAGAGAATAGTGAAGTGGCTGGTTTTATCTTTGGAAATTTAATTAAGGTAAAAAATAAATTTTCAAGCATTAAGGAGAGTTGCTATTAGGCTTGTGGTATTTTACTCAGTAATATCTAGATATTTGCTGAATGAGCTTGCTGCTTTTATCTCATGAGGCTTTCCAACATATCTTCTCCTTCACAACTGAGCTCAGCTTCTCAGCTAGGATAATTAGGACTGAGAATACTTTATTTCTGGATCCATATCTACATGAAATAATGAATTTTCTTCTTGAATCCATGGGTTGTCAATAAGTTAAAAAATAAAAAAAAAGAAGAGGAAAAAAAAATTTAGCCCCATATGTGCTTGACATTCAGCAGCAGCATTACCAGCAGATATGAATAAATTCACTGAAAATTCACCCTCAAACCTTCTCTTACCCCGGCAGCTGTCCCAGATTCCTATTTCTCATAGCCTGCTCTGTGTCCATTTGTATCATCCTGATTTCTCCTAAAATTTCCTTCATGCAATTCTGCAGCAAAAGCTTCCAGCGAGAGATGAATATTTTGTCCAAATAACAGCTATCCTGGGGCAAACAAAGACATGGTTTATCTGACTCTGCTGGTTATCTTGAGGATCTGCTTTGACAGAAAAATATTTTAAAGCTGCACAGGCCACTCACTACTGGAATTATTGGTGTCAAAACACAAGAGCAACAGTTAGTGAACCAATCCAAAATGGCCAAAAGTGCATTTTATTCCTGCAAACACCTGGAATTCTAGGAAAACACACAAAAGAAGTGTGTGGGATATACCTGTGAGGGGTTTACCATGACCACTGTGCTTGTTAGAATCCAGCTAATGGGATAGAGGGAAAAATCCACTGCAACCCTCAAATTGCATCAGCTGAAGCAACAGAGACCCTCCAGTGCAGCTCCAGTGCACCTGTGGCACTGGGATTTAGGTGCATATTTTGTTCTGAATTAATAAATTAATAAATCAATTTTAGTACTCAGTGGTCCGTGTTTGAATATTTGCCACGTATATTTTGCTTGCAATATCTCTTAAAATCAAAGCTGCTGTAACTTTTATTCAAGATCAAGAGATTTCTAGATAAAAGATTAGAATCTCTTCTTTTGCATCAGTTCAAAACTCCATCATTAAACATGCTCAAATCTTTGACATGTTTTTTCTCTGGATACCTACTCATTTTTTGAGCAGGTCTGAATGCTCTCCAATATTTCTGACTCACTATTTCCTTGTAAAAGATTTTTTTTCCCGTTTCCTCAGAAGTACCTACAGCTTTTACTGAACTTTCTGGCTACTTAAATACTTCTGCACCTCCATTTCTGCCCTGAAATGGCTCAATTGTGAATGACAAATTCAATTTCTCTATAGGAATTACAGCCGTTTGCTGAATTTCTTACTCTGTTGTGAATTTGGAATTCCAGTATATATTCCTGTATTTCATCCTTTCATTCCCCACTATTCCCATTGTTTCTCTCACATTTTGTGCTTTAGGACAGGTTATTTAGTTAAGCTTTTACAGTGTAAGATGCTCATGTAAAAGCACAGCCCTTAATATTTACTGATTGAAATATAACCCAGCTAATACATCACAGAGCAAAGGCCAAGATGCTCAACTTTTTACAGAGTAATAAAATCTTAACCTGTCTTCAATAGCAAAAATTAATCCAACACACAGATTTTAGAAGACAGAGTGAGGCACCCATTTTAAACAAGGGAAAAACATCAGCTCTGGTCAGGGCACAAATAAAACACTGATTCCAATAGGGGATGAGAGCAAAAAATAAAGAATGAGGGTAATTAGATGGGGCTGTCTAGAAAACATCCCTGTGAACATCCAACCTGCCAGATGTTGCACTGCACCTTGGTATTCTATGGTCACAGATTCAAATTACCACTTTGGAGGAGCTGAATTGATTTATGCAATCAATTAATTACCAAAAGTACCAAAAGCTCTTGATTGTATCATGAACAAATTATAAATCACACAGACTGGGGTGTGAGTGTAAGGGATAGTAGGTGTAAATGGATACTAGAGTTCGTAGGAGTCGTTATTTTGGGAAAATATGAATCACTCAGCACAGAGCAGGATCAGACTGAAGTGAGTACCCTGCTCAGAGGGTGTTGTTCAACAGAAATTTATTTTTTAAATATTACTTAGTGATTAAAAAGGGAGTAATTTGATTTTCTCTCCTTTACAGGGGCCTTAAAAAAGCATGATTAAAAGTTAATTATATTAAAAAATCAGGTAACTGCAAAATGCTGGGAAATTATTACAAATAAATTTTTCTGCAAGGAGATAACCAGGTATTTCTCATGAAAATGAGTAGTAGAGTACACATAAAAATGTTAAAGAATTACAGAAAAAATCTGAAGAAGTGGCCAAATTACACTTTTGCTGGTAGAAAATCCTCCAGCATTTTTTTTCAGTGTGTAAAACCATATGAAAGTCATTTGCTAATGAATGATGACCTCCAGGAAACCAGATAACAGAACCACACAGCACTGGCTTTATGTTTACAGTCTCAAATCTAGAAATATTTTCAAGCTGACATGGGGGTTTCTGTAGCAATTTCCCAGTTAGTATTTTTTCAAATTTAGTTTTTAATCTTGTACTCTCCTGGGAAAGAAGAAAAACATCATAATTACCAACAAGTTGCTAACTTTATGTAGCATTTGCTTCTTATTTACATTAAAGAAATACGTGCAAACGAAATTATTCTTTAACCCTTTTGGTGTTGCTATGAAATGCAGCAATCTAAGAAAAAAGGGACAAATTAATAGAAATTATTCAAGATAATGGTAACAGCCTCACAGATTTGGGTGTGCTTGTTTACTCAGGTGTTTATAGGTAGGAAAAAATTTTGGGAACTGAGCCACGTTGCCAAAGCAGCCCTGAGGTAAGGAAGTTTTTCCCCTTCCAGCCACCCTGAATTCGTTGGTTTCACCAGAAATCTGCCAAGGGCAGATGCTGAGGGATCAGCATCTGCTGCAGACGAGTTCTCCATGTGAAATGATTTAATTTCCCCCCTGTTTCTGTGTTACCAGGGCAGTTTTCAGACCACAGACAGGTTCTGCTGCCTCTCACAGCAGCCCAAGCCTCGGTTCCCTTTGGCCTGAAGGCAGCTCTGGCTTTTGGACAAAAACAGCCTTGACAATGCAGACAGTGAGTATTTACCTCCTTTAATAACCTGCCTTCTTCAGGGACAGGGACACGAGAGGCTCTAAAAGTCACCAAGCAGCAGCTGTTTCTGTGTCTCACCTTTTCTAGGAGGCACTTTGATCCCATTTCAGCGCTAATTGAGACACCAGCAGATGAAACTGGCACAGATCCCAGGGGAATTACAACATCCAGTGGCTAAAGGCAGTAAAAAAGGCAGGATAAAGGGTTCACCCTTGACACTGCATTACCAGAAAGTTCCATCCTGAAAGAACTGGAGTTTGCCTCAAAGGTATTTACCTCTCCAAAAAGGAGAAACAGACCCCTAGATATGGCTGCAGGAGGGACTCAGGAACTTAATTTAAAGAGTTCAAACTTTTCATTGGCAAATTACAAATAACTGGACTTGTGGCTTTAGTTGTGTCATTACACTCCTGATGTTTACTAGGAATTAGGCACCTCTGTTGCCCACTCAGGGAAGAAAGACCTGGGATGGAAATTAAAACTTAGCAGATGAAACACTGGGACACAAAGGCAGCTCACCGCTTTAATTTCAAATAAAATCTCTCAACTTGAAGAGCTTGAACTAAACTAAACGATGACCTTTGTAACCCTCCTTGATTAGAAGCAAGGATTAGCACCTCCTAAATAGTATTTATCTACTTAATGTCAGCTGAAAGAAAAAAGCAGAGTAAAAGCTGATCAGTCCGTAAGAGGAAACCCAGGGATGTACACATTTTTCAGGATGCAAGTTGGATGCAGAAGCTCTGAAGAATATTGACACTTTTTCTCCATTATCAGAAGCAAACAGCCAGGTGTGTACTCTGATGAACCAGCCCTGTGCACTTAAACGAAACAGAATAGAACATCTCAAGATCAGCTGGAAGTCATTGTTACTTGAACTAAAGTTGCAGAAATAAATGAGCCAAATTTTTTTCCTTAGGATTCTTCCTCTGGGTTTGTCTGTTGTGAACTAAAATCTGTCAGTCCATGAATTTATACAACATAAAATTGTATATAAAAATAAAAATTGTATATAAAATTACAAAAGCCCAAAGAAAACACTGCCATCTATTCCTCATGAAGGCCTCCAGTGCCTCCTGGAAGTGAGCTGGAGTGAACTCTCAGCACTCCATGGACCTGAAGAGCACTGCAGATTTACACAGATTATCTCTACTCCCAAACTCTGGTTTTCCATTTCTTACAAAGCAAATGCTCTGGGTGCTTTCCCAAGAGTGTTTTCCGGAGAGAAATAAATGCTGTTTTGGATGATAATTCTGTTAATGCTGATATAAATTGAGATTAAATCTATTGTTGACACCAGGCTAAAATCTCCTTTCAGAATTTTCCCCCTTTTCTCTCATTACCAAAGGAACTAAGAAGGGGTCACTGGGCAGGCCAAGTTGTTTGTTTTGTGCATTCTGACAGTGGTTTCTTCTCCCCTCCTGTCCTCAGCATGCAAAATTCTTTATGATAGGAAAGATTAAAGTCAGGCTGAATTAGGGAGCTCCAAATAATACAATTCTTAGAAATCTGTGTATCATTAATAAGTTCAAACTCTTTTCTTCTTTTTCTTTCTTGTAAAATTAAAAAACCCCAAGCCTCTAACCACCCCAAAGTAACCCCATTTTCCTCTTCCAAGTGGCAATTACATGGAGAAAGTTAATAATGGCTCCTGTAAATTTAATGGACAGAGAGACTATAAACCAAAAACAGAATGGTGCTGTTAAATTTCATCTGTTCCAAATTACCATCCAACCTCAAGATATTATCGATGTGTTTGCACTAAATCAACTTTAAATCACCATAAACCATTGCCCAACACAGTTCTTCCACTGGCCAAGGGTTCTTACAAGGCAGCTTTGAATATTTGTCGTGTCTTCAGAAATATTTCATGTTTGTATGAGGTGAAACAGATAAATTCATGTTCATAGACCAGTTTTCAAAAAAATCAATTCATGTAAAATTGGTAAGGGACTTTTTAAAAGTTCACTTTTAGGTGCTTCATCAGCTCATACTGAAGAAGAAGAAGAAAAACCCCTTCATTCAAATTTTGTTGGAAGAAAGAATAATGCAACTGAATTTAACTCTTACAAATGTTTACTGAGCCCAAAATGGTGAAGTATTTCCATAAAAGCATTAAAACTCCCCAGACTGAAAGAACTAGCAGAAACCTCTTGTGTTTATGTCCATCCTTTTGAGAATGGAAAGTCCGATCCTTTCCACTATAATTTGAATTCTAACTAAACAGCTTGCTACCATGGCTCTTAAGAGTTTACTGGGTGCTGAATTTCATCTACCAGGAAAACCTGTTAGATTTAATAATTTAATTTTTCAAGAAACAGTCCAGGGGACCAACAGTTAAACCAAGGAACCTCTAGTAAACAGAATAATGAAACTTAATTAATTAGCTTCCTTCTAGTGCTTTGATAGATGAATAAATCCGAGCTGATTTATCAGTCAAGTGCCTTTGTGTGGTAAGTATTAGAATTATCTGTCATTAACCTTATGCTACTAATGAAGGTGCTTGGGTAGAGAAGTTAAATGACTTCCCAAGGTCACATCTGAAGTTGGCTTTACAACTCAGGCATTTACTTTCAGTCATTTGAGATATTTTTTTACAAAACATAAAGGGATTAAGGAGGTAAAAATCATGACCTGGAAAGGCATCATCACGTCTCTAACCTCAGTTTCAGAAGGCAGAAAAAAGTTGAGAGAAGACTGCTAAAAAATGATACCAAGGAAAAGAGTCACCCATCCAAGCCTGGAGTGCTACCACCTAAATCCTGTTTTATTATATTGTTTTACCCCCAGAATCTGTAGGACAATTTGATTTATTTTGGATGAATTACATTCCAGTTAAGTGACCCCTCACTCTGTGTTCCCAACAAAACTCAGAAACAAATCTAGTTGTCAGTGAATGTCTCGAAAAATGACAATCCATCTTTGTTGTCAAAGAGGTGGGGAAGGGAAAATATTATATAATGAAAACACTTTTTGAGAGAAGATTTAAATATTCTGCAATTTAGACTTTAAAAGAAAGTTAACCTCCTTAAGCCTCAAGTTGGTAAAACAATTATTTTTTAAATGTATTTTCTATGCAGAGAAAATTCTGCTATTTGCATTCAACAAATATCAAGAAGCGCATTTTTCTTTTTCCCCTCAGGATGGAAAAATGTAGGTTTTGTGTAAAGAAATATTAAAACACGCATTATTTTTTCCTGACCTTTTGTACAGGCTGTCTATTGAGCTTGGTAGGACATCCAACAAATTCAGATCCCGATTTCCAAATTAACGATTGATACTGGAGACTTTTCACAGCACTGAACTGGCAGTGCCAAACTCCTCGAATATGAGCAAGTGCAGCTCCCCGCACTTCAGCAGAGCTTTGTTTGCATATCTGAGCAAGCAATCCTGGCCCCGTGCCTGGGAAAGCATCTTCCATTTCATAGTCACTTGATTATGCCTCATCTTTAATCCACACTTTACTATTTGCAAGATACTTGACCCACAAAACCAGGGGAGTCCATCTGCTGAGATTCCATTGTGCATCAGTAAGTAAAAAGGATGAAACTATTTGAAGTGCAAAATCAAGTATAAAAGGGACAGAAATGTATTCCAAATACGTGTTTGCTTCTGCAGGCTGATGAACTTGAAATCGGGGGTTAAAAATTTCACTTGCACAAGAAATTCATCTCTGCAAGATGCTTTTTACCTGAGCCAGAAATAGTTCTTACAACTAAAAGGGCAAGATCCACCTAAAAGAAGCCATCCTTGGAAGAGTAAGAATGCACCCACAAGCCTGTACCAGCTGTCACAGACATACAAGATTCAATTAAGAATCTGCTGCTAATAGTCTGAAACAACCTAAATGGAATAAAAATATTAGGTATTAGTCACAAGACATCTATTGATGCCATCACTGCTGCTTTTTGGCGGGGTACAAGACAACCACATGTCAGAAATCTTGAACTAACCTCCAGTTTGGTCTAAAATACAAATGAAATTAAATGTTAGGCTTGTAAAACCAAGACTAAATAACTAAAAGTGCTCTTTTATTTTTTTTTTGTTTTGTTTTTTTTTTTGTTTCATAGAATCACAGAATCTCTTGGGTTGGAAGGGACCTTCAAGACCATTCAGTCTCATCCCCTGCCATGGACAGGGACACCTTCCACTGTCCCAGGTTGCTCAAGCCCTGTCCAGCTTGGCCTTGGACACTTCCAGAGATGAACAGCTTCTCTGGGAGTTTCAGGGTCTCACCATGCTCACAGTAAAGAATTTCCTCTTAAGATGCAACCTAAACCTGCCCTCTAACAGTTTAACAGCATTACAGTTCCTTCTTCCTCCCAGTAAAGTTGTGGGTTTTTCTGGCAGGGAGCTTTTAGCTTTTTTTTTTTTTTTTTTTTTAACTACACCCCTGAAAGATATTTTTCCTCCTTTTATGCCATTACCTCTTATGATATTTTTTTAAAATATCTACTTAGCTATTTTTAACTTTTTAATAATGCTATTAGACCTGTCATTGCAACACTTTGTTGCAGATCTGTGGAGGATGTGACTGCTGTAACACTAACCCCACATATGTTCATTGCATACAACTCCACTGCCACTAGAACAGAACTATGAACAAACATTGTGGAGGGGTTTTCCATTTGTTTGTTGGGTTTTTTTTTTCCTTTTATATACTACCAGCTATTTCCTTTTTTGTTGCCACAGCTCCAGTCACGAGGAGGCAGCAATAAATCTTTGCATCACACAGGGGCTGGGACTGAAGGTTGCTGAGAGCCTTGTGCTCCTCTTACAGACAACACCAATAAACCCAACTGGATTCAGCATTGCACAGAAATTTTAGACCCCAGGACCTTCCTTTAGGCACCTACAAATTAGGGAGTATAGGAGACACTTGATTTCCAGAGCAGAATGGGGTACCTTGACTCCCTCTTTGGTACATGGCAGGAAAGAGATGCTCCAGAACATCTGAAAACACACACCCACAGCAAAAACACATCCAGACACTTATTTTATCAAGGAATAAGCCAGTTTTAGTCATTATTAATCAAGAAACATTTACTCTTTGCCTCAGCTCAGGCTCTACAGAATGAGGATGAGTCCTGTTTTAAGAGAAGACATTCACAGGCATAGTTCAGTACTTGTCAGATCAGTAGTTCCCTAATTGCATTTCCCTTTGCTAAACAGCATGAGCAAAGATGTTGCAAAGAGGATACAAAGCCTTCAAAATATTGCTAGTGCAGAAAAGTGCCACACAAGAAAATCACTGAGTTATATTTGTCTTTAAAAACAGAAGCATTTTTCATCGTTCTTGGCCTGTTGGAGGGCAAACTGAGATGAAAATTATCATCATTTTATTAAACGTCCATTCAATGTACCTCCAAGGTTTCAATCATTATATTTTTTATTTCTCATGCTGGAATAAAGTCATTTCAGTATCATCCCTGATGACTTGTAATTATCACTGGTTGACTTTACAGTGTGTCTCTTCAGAAAGAGAAGACACAATAAATATATATAGATACTTATATGTGAAATACAGGCCTTTCAAGACCATATATATTCTTAAGGCTGTGCCTTCTTTCCATGTCGTTTTTCCTATTTTAGTTCAGGCTGACAAGTAATTAAATCTAGAGCAGTCCTTGGGCAGGACCAGATTGTGAAGCACCTATTTGGCTTTTTACTTAATAGACACGCAGCTCAGTTGTGCCGTTAGTGAAGCTGAACTGTAAATCTACTTCGTGTTGCTCATGCCTTTTGACAAACTGCTGGAAACACCATTTCCAACACGCTCAATTGCTTTAACGAGCTGCTAAAACGCAGCATTTTCCTCTGTCACCCAAACATTTCCTGGGCAATCAATGGCATAAAGCAGACCAAAACTCCTGAAACAGCACCCCTAACATTTAATCCAGTGTGTAGCTTCTCTTGCCTCTCCCAGAGGAGCCAGATGGAAATCTGGCCGTGCCAAAAAGGTCACTCACCTCCACTAACTTGTTGGCGTGTTCACGGAAGACCTGAGCGTATTCCTTCACTTCCTTCTCGTTCCCGCTCTTGGCGGCCTCGATGAGAACCAGCAGTGGGACGTTGGTCTCCAGGAATGAGTCTGATATGTGATCCATCACTGCCTTCCTCAGCTGTGACACAAGAGAACAGAATAGTAAATTTATTTGCATCAATAAATCCATCAGCACACGTCCCCACTGTTCGTTTTTAAGCACCGATGTGTCACGTCTCACAGCACTGTGGGGGAATTTGGATTTTTTTGCTTTCTCTTCTCCAATATTTCCAGCAAGCAAAGTTAAAAACTTGAGGGCCCAGGTTCTGCAAATCCCTCCTGGGGTTTGTGCTGACATACAGCTCATTCTACTGGCCTGGATGGATCTGCAGAGAACGATGGTGGTAACTCACATATGACATTGCAAATTGATGAGAACTGAAAACTCCACACTACTTGCAAAAACAGTTCAGCTCACAAAAAAGCCAAATATGGATTAAGGAGCTTAACTTCAAGCAACCATTAAAAATATTATCCTGAATATTTCTAAGCCTTCTCTAATTCCTCCAGTGAATAGTATTCCATGCAATAATTAATATTTTGTGTAGCAGATGCCTTGTGCTTTGTATTCCCATTCAAATAGCTCCGAGAAGCATAGACAGAAAACCTTTTAACCATTTTCCAGGCAGATTAGAAAACATACTACAATTTATTCTAAAAGAAGAAAACCCCTCCTTACAAGTGAAGATTTAACACCTGTTAGTCCTTATAAACATCTATTTGAAACAATATTACTGTAAGAATGATGTCACTAACCTCTTCTCCACCTTGCTAATGACCACAAATTAATGTCAAACTCCACCAAAATTTGAAAGACAGCCAAAAAGATGACTGAAATCTTTAATAATTATTCTGGGAAGTGAAATTTCTCTGTAGGATTGTGTATCAGAAACATCTTGGTTATGTTTTCTCCAGCTTTTGGGTTGTTAAGGATGAAAAACTGTGGACTCAAACAGAAGCTGGGAGCTATTCAGCCTGGAGACCTGGGCAGCCATTAGTCCCCTTAAATCATGCATTTTTAGTCAGGTGAAGCATCCAGAGAGGTAATTTTCTCTGTTCTGCAGTGCAGACAAGAAAGCTTTAGGTAGACAAGGTGCCATCAAAACACCCGATCACACTGCAAACTGGCCCATGGTTAGATAGTGCAAATACACAATCCCGGATGCATTTGCTGTTTGATGACAGCAATTCTCAGCTCTATTTGAATAAGGGCAAAGCTAACTTGGAGTATTTTCCTTCATTCCCTGAGTGCTGCAGTAAAAACAAACAAAGCAAAATAGGATATATGTGCTTGCAGGAGGCATTCCTTTTATTTCCATCCCAACTGGAGCAGTCAACGTATTAAGCAGTTCTCAATTCTCCTTAAAAATTAATTCTACTCAGATTCAACCTGGAAAGTTGTTTTTTTTTTTTTCCACTTTCAGAATGATTAAAGGCACTCAGAATAGCTAACTCAGTAACACATACAAACAGGGGGAGGAAAGAAGACAAAAAGAAGAAAAGAATCATCTATCAGAGACCTGCCAACAGTTTGGAAGCTGATGTGTGTTTGCTACCACCTATTACATTTCCATCTTGCACTCTTTATTTTTTCTCTCATCAATCTGCTGCTATCCACTTGCTGACTCCTATTTTATTCTTACATTAAAAGCATTTTCAGGCCATGCTTTGGGTCTGTTTGCACAGCATCTCACACAACGAGACCCCCATCCATGAATAGTTTTCATAGGTACCATCTCAATATAAATACCAACACTGCTCCAAGTACATCAAAACACTGCAAGAGAAAGAATAAAAAATTATCCTAAGATGATAAGTGTCAGAGAATAGTGCAGCAGCACAGCACCCTGCATTCTATGGCTGATAGATTTCCAGTCAGTACTTATATTAAAAAAAAAAATTAACTTAAAAATTCAGATGGGGGGGTGGTTCTTGGAGTTGTCCTGTGCGGGACAACCAGGAGTTGGACTCAGTGATCCCTGTGGGTCCCTTCCAATGCAGAATATTCTGTGATTCCCTATTAAATGAATGGTTTCACCTATAGTCAGCATTAAGGGAGAAATACTGCCAGGGAAGGTGCATCATAAATTTGTATAATTCCCCTCTGCAGACATCCATTTCCCAGGGCTTGCTGGCAAACTTCAAGTCAGATGCCTCATCTGTGTACCCACAGTTAGACTTTGATAGTAACATTTCCAAAGGAACACACAAAGTTTTTAAAAATCCCATGTGGCTTCCAGCTCATTCTCAGGGAAAACTTCTTAAAAAAAAAAAAATCTACTTGCTCAAGTTCACTCTGTGCCAGTAAAAACCTACTGTCCACTGCACTAAAAAAACTTACTTTAAAGGCTAAATGAGCACTGACACTTTTCTGTTTGTACCCTGCCATAAGGAGGGATCTGTTCCAAAGGCTTGTATTTATTCAATGAACAAGCAGTTCAATTTTTAATCCAAGCTAATGTGGTTTTATAGATCGGGTTATAACAATATGCCCCACGGAATTGTAACAGCAGTCTCAGGATGTTCAAGTAAGCAGCTTATTTTCATCAGTGTTAAATATCTTCAGCCTACAACCACATACCAGAAATCAATAAAAAGGACAGCAAGAGCATCAGCTAACCAGTAATTTGGGGTTTACCATAGTAAATATACAGTAGAGTTCTTTCAGAATCAAAATGAATGAATAAAATGGGTATCCATTTCTAATGGTAACTGTGTGTTGTCCTCTGAGGTTCATAATTGCAGCAGCTGAAAAAAAATAAATCTGAATTCTGACTGTCACAGGTTTAATAAATACAGAATTAATACACTCTATTTTTCTTCTGCTGTGTTAATCATACATGTCAGCAGAATATTCTGGCCCCTCTTGTAAACAGGCATTATCATTTCTTTAGGAATTTGTTATCTGAGTTTTAGGACGCCCTTGCATTGAAGTTGAAAGCTAGAGTTAACAGGTTTTATGTACGCAGGAGACCACAAATTTTGCCATCCTTCACCACAAGCTGTAAAGGACAGCTTGACAAAACCATTTGTTAAATGTGACAGCAGCGTGAAGGCAAGACATCCATCCAAGAGCTCAAATGGATACATGACAAGGTAATATTAATGGCACAAGACAAGACATTTAAAAGTACTGGCTCACCATTACCAGTCTATTTGATCCAATTAGGGCTATTCATCAAGGTAAATAACCACTGGAAAAGCAAATCCTGCGTGCTCCTGTGCATGCTGCAACAAAGCCCAGCCTAGGGGACAGCTCGTGCACCCAGAGAGTTCAGATTCACTCCTGTGTACACTGCAACAAAGCCCAGCCTAAGGGACAGCTTGTGCACCCAGAGAGTTCAGATTCACTCCTGTGCACGCTGCAACAAAGCCCAGCCTAAGGGACAGCTCGTGCACCCAGAGATTTCAGTGTCACCCAGGTCACATCAGTTCAGAAGGGAACGGGGGAAGGCTGTGACTTGAATTTGAATAGTCACAAAGTGAGCAGCAAAAGCACATCGTGTTTTATTCCAAAACCAGCACGAGAGCTTTGCTCATGCACCTGCTTTAACAAATGCCTTTGCAATGCTTTAATTTATGCTGCTTCTGATGTCAATATTATGACAAACACTATTACTCATAAGACAACACTTCGGGATTTTTTTTCCCCCCTACACTGGATTTTTAATTTAGAGGTGAATTCAAAGCATGAATTCCACCACATGAAACTTCATTTATTAGAGGAGGAAGCACTTTTTAATTTAAAGTCTTGCTTAATTCATTTTGTCAGAGAGAAAATTTTATTAATTAACATGGAGCTAACACATTAATAAATTTGCCAGACAGAAAATATAGAAGGAAAACAAATATTTTTAAAAGCATGAATAGTGTACCACAAGGAAGATTTTATGCCTTTCCAGTTCAGTCAATTTTGTCAGTTTATGGTGCACAGTCAAGTTGCTGTTTTTGATAGCATCATGCTCTACTGTTCCAAGCACGATTTAGGGCTGTTTTATCATTGTCGCTTCACAGCCATAATTGAGCTCAAAGAGGTTAAATGCCCACCAAAATGATGTTTTCCATGGCTATATAACAATTTTAGAACCAAAATGTCTCAGTGCTACTTCCATTCTAGTAGAGAATTAAATGCCTAATCCTGACACTGGAAGGTAAAGCCACAGCAGGAGATTAATGACTCCAGCAGATTGTTAAACTTCATAAAGGCTGGCAGTGCAGAGCTGCCTGTAACAAAAGTTTACCAAGGAGCACCTTTTTCACCATTTTCCATTTAACGTGCGTGGCAACCCAGCTCCAGTTCGCACCCGCAGAGCTCTCCCAAACAGGCATTAATTCCATGGAAAGGGATGAAAATAAAGCCTTCTCCACGGCAGTTGAGGTGTGTCACCTCCAATACACTGTGAAAATGAGTTCTGGGGAGTAAGGCAATGACCATTAGGAGCTGCTGCAGTGTGGAGCTAAAGAGAAAGTCTCAGTTCTGCAGACTGTGTCCCATCAGGATGTGAGCACAGAATGGTAGCTTGGGGGACAGGGACAGTAACACCACCAATTATGGATGGGCAGATTAAACAGCAAAAAAATTACCGTTTAAAATGTGTATCACACTTGGACACTCAAACTACAGATCTACGGAATATATTTAAAAAAAGAAAAAAAGTAAGATTTGAGCCAAAGATAAAATGCTGTTACAATGACAGGTAATACTTATTGGAATCATGAAATGGCCTGGATCTTCCACTGTCCCAGGCTGCTCCAAGCCCTGTCCAGCCTGGCCTTGGGCACTGCCAGGGATCCAGGGGCAGCCACAGCTTCTCTGGGCACCCTGTGCCAGGGCCTCCCCACCCTCACAGGGAGGAATTTTTACTCAAGATCTGATCTAAACCTGCTCTCTTTCAGTTTAAACTTCATAATATATTTTTCCACATGTGAGATTACCTCTCTCTACAGGGAAGCTGCCATAATCAGAAGAATATTTGGGGTGAGTTTACTAATAGAAAGAAAGTTGAAGAGGCAATTTTTGACTAAAATTGTGGACGAGTTTAATAAACCCACACAAAAACATTCCTCCTAGTCATAGGCCACTACAAAGGATTCCTCAAAATGGTTCATGGCCCAAAGCATGGAAGAACCCAGTTACCAAGTGCTTAGGTATTTAATCCTCATTGATTTTAATTTTTTTTTGTTTTTTTGTTGGGGGTTTTTTGAGGGCCTAAGGTGGGTGGTTTATCAATTTTCATGACAGAAAAATTTTATACTGCCTTTTCAAAAAAACACATTTTTCAGTGAGAGCAAGCCTCAGGCTTGCTATCAATATTAGTGCAGTTACATAAAAGCAGAGAAAAAAATTATGTGTTTGGGGGAGTGATAACCACATAACCCTCAAACATGTGAGGATTATCAGGGTGTGAACTCTGTCTTTCATGGATAGAAAAGCAAAGACCCAACTCCAATTGCAGTGCTGGGATTCTAGTAAAAATTTATCATTTTCAAAAATAAATAATTATACAGGTAATTAACAGGTAGAGGAAAGTACAGAGATTCCCATCAAAAATGAGGGAAAAACAGAAATAGAGGTAGGAACTGAGCAGACAGTGAAACACATTAGTGAAGTCAAAATGACCCAGAAGTGAAAAGACAGTGATTAACTTTGCATTCTGTATGACCTGAGAAGGTAGAATTGTGATAAAGTGAATGTGGGAGGATGAAATTGCAGCACAGGAAATTACATATAGAACAAAGAAGGGGAAGGCTATAGGTTATCCCAGCAGACAAAAAAAAAGGGATAAGACTTTGAAAAATAACTTTGTGAAAACTGAAGAGCACTGTAAGGTTGTCAAAAATGTCACCAAAAGTGCAAACCTAAAGGGTCTGATGTAAAAAAGGTGAGACAAAGAAGAAGGTAATGAGGAAGAATAGAGATAATGGATTAAAAATCCAAAGATCAAACTAAGAACCACAACCTATTGTGTAGCTTCATACACTGGCTCAGGCCCTGTTGAAATGGTATTTAAATCAAGTAGAGGGGCTTCGGAGCTTCATGGTTTTTTGTTTTTTTTTTCCTAATAAATACAGTAAAGGAAAAAAAAAAAGCAATTGGGGAAAAAAGCTGGTTTGGAGAAATGAAATAGTAACTTGGTCAAGATGGGAAGGAAATGTTCTGTGAAAACTCTTGATGAAGTTATCCTCATACTTAGCAGCCAGACCCAATAAGCCTTACAGGTTCAATACAATAAATGTCACCTGTGTCACCTACCCCAGCTGCCTGGACAGCCTGGCACAGTAAATGTTGGCATCAGCTTCTCCAAGACCCGGAGACTGAGCCCAGTGGAAGCTGCTGAGAGCTCTTGGGCAGACCTGTCTGTTGAGTTCCAGACAATGGTTGGAACAAGATTAAAAATTGATCGTGTGCTGCAAAAAATGGATTTCTCATCATCCTGTCCAAGAGCCACTCGAAGCCACGAGCAGATGCTGCCCCGTGGACAGAAATGATTGATATCTGATACTGTCACTTATCATCCACGCCTTTCACAAAGCCCTTACAGCAGCGAGAACACAGGCTGGGATTTGGTTTTGGGTTTGTTTAGTTGTCTTTTTCTTGTTTTGCTTATACCTTGTTTTCTTCTCCGTTGCAGTAACTTCTACATGGCAGAACTGGAAACAGAACCTTTTGTATCTGGTTGCTTAACAACAAGTAGAACAAAACATTAAAGGTATTTCATAACACTTAGAAATAGAGTTAGTGAACAAAATTAATGTCAATTAAGAAACAAATGTAATGTTGAAATCCCATTTGGCAATTATGCTCTATGTACTTTGCCACTGCTCATAAAGCCATTAGGAAGATGGAATTAGAGAAGTCTTTGGAAAAGGATTATGTTTCCCTCCACATTTATAGCACTCCCTGCCTCATGCTACTGCATTATTGATGATGAACACCAACATTTGAAGCTGTTTTTATTAATCCAAACTTTTAAAAGTTCCTTTCGCTGATGTGACTATGGGTCATTGTTGAGCCAACACTACAGAACATGGAGAGCTTCTTTATGTAAAATTATTATCAACAGAAATCCCTAGAAGTACATTTCTAGTGCGTTTTTTGACCTTTTTTTGTCTAGTTTGTGAGATTTTTTATTTATAATGCAGCAACATTATACACTTGCATTGAGCTTCTCCCACATTTACAGTGTCTTTTATCAAAAAGAATTTAAAAAACTCCATACTTGTTCCTCTGTAGTGATTACAGAGGTAGGCACCTTCTAAACACAGACTCGTTGAAATATCTGAGGTTTTATGAAGGCTCATTATTTGAGGAATAATACACAAACTATATGCATCAATCTCTTCCAATGCAACAGAGCTGTCCCTGAGTTTTGCCTCCTAATTCTTCTCAAGGCACTTTGAAAGACCAACTCTCTGCTCATAGCTTCAGTTAAAAAAAAAAAATCAAGTCCCTTTTTCAAAAATCAAAAGCAGCTACAGTTACTACACAGTGGCTTTTGCCAGAGGAAGAAATCATCCATCATGAGTATTATGTTGCAGATCAAAGTTTCCTTTGTTTGATCAAAGTGTTACACACTGCAGCCGTACCCCAAAGGACCTGATGTGGGCATGGTTCCCTGAAACATATGTGTAAACAGTAAACAAATGTGTGGAGTAAATTAAACCAAGCCTTATAATTAGGCAGTAAGGAAATTACTGCGGACCTGAAAGAGTAAATCAGCAGTATTAAAACACTCTCCATTTCCTCTGGAGCACTTTAGAGCACCATAAAACCCTCAATGTCACAGTGACAAACACCTAGAAGTGCATTTTGAGGGAGACAAAGATGTGTGCATTCAAAGAAGTTCAAATCAAAAATCCTTCTTGATTGTAATTCAAATAACTGCATTTTCCCTAATTTTTGAAAAGGTTCCTAAAAGTCCTTTCCTGAAGTAAACAACCTCAGTTATTCTACCAAATTGGAGCAGACAAAAGTGGGAGTATTGAACAGCATGCGAGGGGCTCCAGCTCTTTCAGACCAAGTTGGTGACATTCACAGTGTCCCTGCTCCTCTGGCCATAAACTCAGGGGAAGCTGCAAGAGGAGAGGACTTTATCAAGTGGAGCATTGCTGTCTCTGCCTTCTGCCAGACTCCTGGCTGACACTTTGTGCAAAACCTAGAAAAGAGCTACAAACATAGAAAAGAACTGCACACAATGCAGTGCACCCATTTTAAATGAATACAAGGCATAAACACGTAGCCCTGGCACAGAAATAAATCCGCACTAGCATTTGATACACTGCTTTTGGGAAGCCAGCTTCCAGATTTCCATATTCAAGAGCACTGGGGTGACTGCAGGTGAAAATAAAACCTATTAAGTTACAAGGAAAAGGTGCTGAGTTCCTAACAAGCAAGAGCTGATGCCACGGGTGGCCTTAGGTTCAAAGGGGTTTAGATTAATTTGTGGCTGGCTCCCTTTAAGAAATGCCAGCATTTTGTCAAGATGTATTTTCACACAACAGAATGGGGCAATCTCAGCAATAACACTGCACTTCCCTTGGAAACAGCCAAAAACTCCTCTTTGCTAATACAGCACAGCCTCCTGTGGATCATCTATTCAAGTGTGACCTTGCTTCAACTCTGCCTTTGCAAAATAAATCTTAATAAACATTCACGCAAGACTAAATCCTGGAGTTACAACCTCCTTGGATATTCTGCTACTACTTCACACTTGCATGAAGTTTTGCATCTTCAGACCTCTGTGACCCTTTCGTTATTTTCTTCCCCTATTTAAATTATACAGATCTTGAATTTAAAAAAAAAAAAGCCCCCCTCAGGATTTATAACCTTACCCAGGGTCCCCTTTTTTGCAACAAAGGCACATCAGAGAAGGAGGAAACACCTCCCCAGCCCCCCAGAAATGCACCAATTGCTGCACTATTGACTGGCTCTATGGCTGGAAAGTCAAAGGACTCCTCACACAAACCAATCTTTAGGGCACCTAAATTAGACAGCTGATTGTTCATAACTCCCTACACACAAGAGCTTGGACAAAACACATCCTGGAAAGCCCAAGTCACCCTCCAGAGACGAGCTCTCCAGTGACTGTAAGGGAGGCTAAAGGCAAACCAGTTCCTTTTATCACCACCCAATTTCCATAACTGACATCAGCTGGTGTGAATATTCGGTGTTTTTATTTCTTTGGGTGTGCTCTTCATTGTCTTTGGGAAGCTGGAAGGTGTTTGTTATTTAATGTATATTAAGTTTGATTAGAATTGGGGTCCCTGTTTTCCACTGAAGATTTTGTTTTGCTTTCTGAGCTGTTATGCTTCCCTTGGGCTTTTATCTTAATATTCAGATGCTGTTACCTCCTAATACTGGTACAGCACAGAATATCTCAAGTGAGGCAACTTCACCCTCAAAAGCACCTTTATTTTCTGTGCTTCAGATTATCCCTCTAAAACTGGACAGTAAGTCCAGTAACAGAACATAGTGAAGAGAGGATAAACAAAAAAAATTAAGTCAGTTAATCACGATTCAGAGCCAAGATTTAATTTCTAGGTGCTGCTGGCGCTCCTGACAGCATTTGCAAGGTATCTAGTCTGGGTGTGAGACAGCAGCTTTGCTGCAGAAATGATGATGATGATAAGGTTTCCTCTTTTGGAGGAAGTCCTGTGCTTTCCTCAAAGCATTTCCATTCTGTAGAGAGGAACCTATGCACATACTTTAATAGAGAGATTGAAGCTCACAGACTGAAAACGTTATATAAGTGTCTATCCATAATAAAACTGACATTGTATGGGTTGGCTGTGATACAATCAGTTCCAACAGAACACATTCGTTCAGTTTTAGGTGTCCCATCAGTCTAATTCCATCAGTTAATATTCATGGCTTTTATTCTGAGAGTCCTTCTAGAGTCTACACCAATTCTTGGCAGGCTTCAAAGTGCTAAACATTTTTATTTTTACCCTAAATAGCATTCATAAACAGCAATACAACTTAATCTACGTGGAAGTGAGTGGCAGAAGGAGCAAATGGAGACACGCTGCTGCTCAGGGGCTGGAACAGAGGGATGATAAATAAGCCTGAGAACGTGCTGGAGCCTGGTATTTAGTTCAAACTGGTGTAACCCAGATTGAACAAAGGACAGAGAACTGCAAGTCCTTTCAGAGACCTATGGAGTTGATAAAAACTGGGTACAATCAAGACGTTGTCCCCAAGGTCTTTGTTTTACCAAATTTGCAGGAATAAAAGACAGGAGGTAATTTATTAATTAGTCTCATCAAAATTTAACCTTTTGCAAGTTTGACTCGCAGCTTGATACAGCTACTGAAACACAACTATCAAGGATTTCATGCTCTTTGTGGGTGCCTTCCAACTCAGGATATTCTGTGACTAAAAGATAATACAATAATTGTAGATGGAAGGGACGGATGTTAAGAGTATAAAGCTGATAACAGACTGATGAAAATCATGCCCAGAGTCCACCAAGTGTCTTACAAAGGAACTTGCAAGAGCACATCTTAGCACAGGGGAATGTAAATGGCTGATCAAATATACATAAGGGTCATGTGAAAGGATGTACTTACTGCATTATACATTAAGAACTGATTAGAGGCATAAAAAGGGCAAATATGACCTGGATTTTTTTTTTTTTAATTTGGCTTCTGCAGAGTTTGTGCCTGGTAGAATGACACCTCAGAAGAGTCACTATTAATATTAGTTCATGTCTAAATGGCCAAATGTGATCCCGACTACCCTGAAGTGTCCCCATTCCTAGGACACTCATAGTGGCCACTGGGAAAAGCAGACACTGACAAGAAGCAATCAATCAGAAAGAGAGAAAACTCATCCATACCGATTTAGAAATCTTGGAAGTGCCTATCTTGCAGCTCTCAGCCTACAAATGAGCTCAGATTAAATCACCAGTAACAAGGACAAACCCCAGAAACACCTGAATGCCACTTGTGGGAAATCAAACAGGAGAACAAGCTCCATGCCACTTTGGAAATCATATAAAAGGTTTATTTTTGAACACTAACCTGCTATGGTTATACAATAAAAAATGTTAGTGCAGTTGCAGGTAGCAGAGGACAACATAAAAAAAGCTCTGGGCTTTTTTCTCTGGTTACAGAATCAGAATTTTTAGGGTTGGAAGGGATCTCTGGAGTTCACCCAGTCCAACCCCCCTGCCAAGGCAGAGTCACCTGGAGCAGCTGGTGAGCTGTGTCTGCTTCCAAGAACTTGCTGAGTCTGCCTTAGGTTGTTGCTCTCACTGGCAGTGCATAGTAAGACATATAATTAGACTTCCAAAATAGTTTCCCAGCTCCCAGGAGAGTTTAAATGATCAGTTTAAAAGATGTAATTCCACCAGGATAAGTAATATTGAAGTGACTGTGAATTGTGAGGTGGAATTGTAGCACCGTGTGTTCCATCCGCAATCATCTCCCATGTTCTGCAGATAATGAAATCAAACCTCAGAAACAAAGAGCTAAGTGACCTGGGGAGAAAAGTCTTAGACGGATGATTATTGAAGATTTGCAAAGGAGCCTAACCACAAACTGGGAAAAAAAAAAAAAATTAAAAACATCTTTATCATCAAAACGTCTGTTGTAGGTTATCTACTTTTATGGTGTTAACATTAAGCTTCCAAAATCTGAAAAGCAAGCCTTAAATGGATTTGTTGAAATCAAAAGGCAGGATGATATTGAAAGTTGGTTGTCTCTCCAATGATTTAGCCCAAAATAGGAAGACTGAGATAGTGGAACTCTGTAATCTCCCTGCAGCTCTTTTCCTCTGAATCTTCAGGCCTCTGTCCCCAGCCATTAACCAGCCGTCAGTGACAGCCTCACATTCTGGAATTCAGCAGGGAGTGCACAGGCAGGCCTGGGCAGGCACACACAGCCTCAGTGCTGATTACATCCATGTGATGAAGCTGAACATTGATTATGACTCTGAAGGATCATGATTTACAGTCAGAATGCACTTTGGTGAAAGCAGACTCCATCTTCCCCTATGTTTGTGTAAAACCCTGCACAATTATGATTTAATCTTGATTAGTTTACTAGCAACTGCCACAATTTAATAAACATTATACCTACGTGATTAACTTCCCTAAATATCTGAAACTGCATTAAAATCTTCATCTCCAAGCAGGAAAATACAATATCTGTGCTTCACTTTGCCCACATCCAGAGCTCCAACCTCTCTGGGGCTGAATTCCACAGCGGTGAATACACATGAGAAGCACACAGCTTATTAAGAAAGGTGCCATCTTTCTATCACGTTTTGGAGTAAATTTGGCTTTAGGGATGAGTAATTCAGGCAACTGCTGAGAGCCTCACACAAAAGTAACTCATGTGTTAGTCTGCTACTTCCTTGAAGCAGTGAGAACAGAGGTGGGAGGCAACACATGGTCCCAGCTCCGCTGCAGAGCCGAGGATCCCACAAATCTGGGGGTCAGAACAGCAGAGATCTTTCTTCTGTCATTAACTGAGCAGCAGATGTGACGCCAGGTTTTCTACTGGAGACTCAGTGATTCATGTTGTCTGTGAGTCCACTGCAATGGCTCTGTTGTTTGGCAAAAGAAGCTCTGAGAATGTGATCTTCAAACACGTCTGCTGACGGTGAAGGAAGAGCTGAAACGAGCTGAGTTTTAGCAGTGCAGAGTTCTGATTGCACAGTGCCTACAGGGGCCCCTCTTCCTGAAACTATTGTGCTGAAAATTTTATCTGAGGATACACTGAAATCTTTACTTGGTTCAGCAGTTTTCTGGATTTGGGATCATTTTCACAGAGACCAGGTAGAACTTTTATTCCTATTATATTTATATTTATATTTATATTTATATTTATATTTATATTTATA